>CM061547.1:42228341-42828341 GCA_030864215.1 Capsicum pubescens
CGAGGAGAACCCATGATCCCGAAGCATGTCACTTCCGAAAGATTTTTTGAGCTATTGCACATAAAAGGGAAGAACATAGGAGGCTGCCTAGAAAATGGATGGGTTCGTCTAGAATTTCTGTATGAAAGATATGGTCAGGAAAGGGGATTCGAGTTGTTTAGATCAGAACTTAACAACGGGGGGTGCTACCGAACCTGGGAAAAACACAGTTCTGAAGCATTCATAGTGGCTTTTTTGGGAATCATGGTATTTCCGAAGAGAGGAGGAAAAATCAGCATCAATCTGGCTGCATTTATTACCGCTTTCAAGAAGAATCCTAAGGTCACCCTCGTGCCCATGATTTTGGCAGACATTTATCGGGCCCTGACGATGTGCAAAAATGGGGCGGACTATTTTGAAGGATGTAACATTCTATTGCAGTTATGTATGCTCGAGCATGTTCGTTATCATCCATTTGTTGTGGATTTTCGAGTCGAATGGAATGATTATATCAATGGCCATGAGAAGAGGATGGAGGACCAAAACTTTCCCGAAGGAATAGGAGCTTGGAAGGAGTACTTGGAGGGGTTGACGGCGGACAAGATAGTATGGAATTATCATTGGTTCCCTTCAAAAGAGGTGATATATATGTCTACTTTTCGACCCTTCATCGTCTTAATGGGTCTCCGGGGTGTTCAGCCCTACGTGCCACTAAGAGTCATGCGACAATTCGGTCGACGTCAGCATATACCGCCAGTCGAGGATATGAAAGAGTTCATGTACGAATTCCTCCCCGACATCCCTCTAAGGAAGACTGAGATACTTAAGATCTGGGGAGGATGTGTACTTTCAGGTTTCGATCACATGGTGGAAGACCGCGACAAGGGCGAGGTAGACTATTGGTATCTGCCATGGTTTCATGACCAGCCTCCTCCTAAAGCAATGCTAGAAAGGTCAGCCAGAGAGCCAGTGGATCGAGAAGTGGAGATTGAAGTCAGAATTAAGCAGGCTCGACGAGAGGTAGAAGAGAACTATCAGTCTACTCTGCACGTCTTAAATAATGATTTGGAAAGGTCTAGAGAAGAATTGGTTCACCATGAGGCGAGATTTAAGGCCAGAATTAGGTCGGCTCGTAAGGAGATTGAGAGAGAGAACCGTGTTGCCATGCATGCCTTACAAGAAGACCTGGATATTGCCATCGGTGCTATGGAGCAGCAATCGAGTGATTTTGAGAAAGAGAAGGCCTTGCTGACAAGTACACAGTCGAAGCTTCGGGCTCAGCTAAAAGCTTCCATGGAACGGGAAAGAAAAATAGCGAGGCACTTCACGACTTTTCAAAAGGAAGTTGAAGTTGAGAAAAAACAGTGGATAAACGAACGACAGGTGCTTCACTATCAGATCGACAACCTTCATGAACGAGAAGAAGACCTAAAGCATACCGTCCGCACTACGCAGCATTGGGTGCAAAACTGCCATGAGAGTATGATCGAGGCCAGGGGAGAAGTACTTCAGCTCAGTGAAACCTTGATTAATGTTTATGCTAAGTATCTTCACCAAGGTGATGAAAATCTGGGCCGTCAGGCACGTGCTCTCGCTCCACATCTGCCAAAAGCCTTATCCAGGATCTACTCGAGTCTGAGGGAGGATTAAGTTGCAAGACATCTTCGGAAGGCATCTTGATGATAATTATTAAAGTCTTTTTTTCTTAGAGTTAGTTTATTTATAGGTTTTTTTTAGTATTCTGAGTCTGTTCTAGTTTTAGATAATGTTAGTTTCCTTTCATTAAAACTTTGTTTTAAGAACAGTTGGAAATGTAAGGAAAATTTCGCATTTGTTTCAAGTTTTTATTCTCTTTATTTCTTAATATATACATATATTTACTATATCCGTGAACTACGTGATGATCTGATTCATGTAAAACATGATACGTAGGCAACCCTCGACGGGTGCGATCAAATATTTTTTTTCTCTTTCTTCTCAAGTTTCAAGTAACAATTTTATGATGTTGGCGTTAAATAATGAGGAAAAATTAATTCACCAAAGCCGGGATGAAACAAGAGGGCTTTCCTAAGTCCATTTCAGGAAGAAAATTACTTAGGTGCATGACATTTGAGTTAGTTATGAATATATCAATATTTTTAAAAAAATCTAAATCCTAACATATTTGTTTCTGTTTCAAAGAGAAAGAGAATAAGGTGGTTGGTTGTGGTTAAGCTGGCTTCTCACCCGTACAACACAAGGTATAAGGGAAAAAGGAAGATGACTCGAAAAGATGGAACAGAATCTGATAATGAAGAAGGTCAAGATCAGTTAGTTCCACGAGAGTTTGCATCTTTGGAGGAGAATAGGTTATTGAAGCAATAAATTGCGGAAATGTATCAGGCCTGGGCGAATGGACAAGCTCCGCCTTCCTCTATTCCTGGTCTTTCAGATGCAAATCATCCCACTTCTACTCAAGCCCAAGTCGACGATCCACTTTATCCGCCTGGATTTGGTCCATACGCTAATGTGTCTAGCGCTGCTGGCACATCCACCATGCATCCTCCAAATCCATCATTCACGAACAACCCGTTTTTTATTCCGGCCGTGACAACTAATATAAACCCTCCATCAATGATACAGAAGCCTATCAACGAGCTAAATCATGATCAAGTCTATCCTCCTGAATTGGCATTCAAACCCGTAAATTCATATCAGCCCACTCATCAGCCTGAGTCTCATATCGTGATTGAGAAGGCTATTATGAATGAAGAACGAGAAGAGATAGCTAGAAAAGTGAGGAGTCTGGAGCAGAGTATGAAAAACATACAAGGATTGGGAGGACACAAAAGTGTCTCTTTCAAAGACCTATGTATGTTCCCTAATGTTCATTTGCCAACAGGGTTCAAGACCCCAAAATTTGACAAATATAGTGGTCATGGTGACCCAGTGGCCCACTTAAAAAGGTATTGCAATCAACTCAGAGGAGCAGGAGGGAAAGAGGAGCTGCTTATGGCCTATTTCGGAGAAAGTCTGACGGGAATAGCCTCCGAATGGTTTATCGATCAAGACATCTCCCATTGGCACATTTGGGATGATATGGCTCAAGATTTTGTACAACAATTTCAATACAATCTCGATATTGTCCCTGACCGCACTTCTCTCGCTAACATGAAGAAAAAACCATCTGAAAGTTTTCGAGAGTTTGCCATAAAATGGAGAGAACAGGCATCTAGAGTCAAACCGCCACTGAAGGACCAGGAATTGATTGACGTTTTTCTCCAAACTCAAGAGTCCGATTATTTTCATCATTTACTAGCCGTGGTTGGTAAACCTTTCGCCGAAGCAATAAAAATTGGGGAAATGGTGGAGAATGGCATCAAATCAGGATAAATCGTGAGCCAAACCGCCCTCAAGGCCACTACACAAGCCATTCAGAGTGGATCAGGTGGCTTCGTAAATCGGAAGAAGAAGGAGGAAGGATCCATGATGGCATCAGGACCGGGCAATGCCCAAAGGGGACGGAACTCCCCTTACGTTCATGTCCAACAGGGAAAACCCAGCCCTCCTCAACATTATTATGCACCTCAACCTGCTGTTCTTAATGCTCAAGCGTATGCCCGACCTCCTCAGCGTCCACAATGGCGGGCACCTGCGCCACAAGGTTTTCGTCCGCGGCAGCCAAATTTACAAGCCCCTCGTAATTCGTATGTTCAGGCAGACTATACAAGAGAACAGAGGCCAAGGGAAAACTTCACCCCAATTGGAGAATCGTACACGAGCCTGTTGCGGAGATTGGTCAAATTAGGATGGATTGAACCTGTTTTGCCTTTCAAAGTGGATCCGAATGCAAGTTGGTTTGATCCTAATGTAAGGTGTGAGTACCATTCCAATGTCCAAGGTCACAGTACCGAAAATTGTTGGAGTCTGAAGAAAGCCATTGAAAAGTTAATCGAAAGCAAGGCAATCGTAATACAAAAAGAAGAAGCACCGAATGTCACCGACAATCCACTTCCTAATCACAGTAACACACACGTCGTGGGGATGATTTTTGACGATAGAGACTACAGGCCAACAAGCCAAGCAGTGATGGAAATAGGCACCTTGAAGGAGAACCCGGTTGAAGCGCTGAAGTCTATGCAAAGAGAACCACTGATCGTGAAAGGAGCGAGTTCCATTATAAGACCCCGAGATTCAGAAAAGATGGTATTGTATGTTCCTGCAAAGTTAAAGGGAATAGCACAAGACGGGCCAAAACTATATGTTTCGAGTGGTCCCGGATGGTTCGACCAACAGCGCAACAGCATGAGAAAGATAACAGAGCCAATTGTCATAAGACACGCAGCACAGCTCCCAGTGACAAGCTTGAAAACCATCCCATGGAACTACAACAAAACCACGGTGATGTACAAAGGAAAAGAGGTCATGGAAGAAACAAATGAAGCAGGGGGTTTGACTCGATCAGGAAGATGTTATGCTCCAGAAGAATTAAGGAGACCAAAACAGTTTAAAGATAGTCAAGGGCCAATGAAAAAACCTATCACAGACGAAGAAGCTGAGGAATTTCTGAAGAAAATGAAAACCCAAGACTATTCCATTGTCGATCAATTGAGAAAACCCCCGGCTCAAATCTCATTATTATCCCTACTGCTACATTCTAAAGAACATTATCAGGCATTGATTAAGTTGTTGAATGAAGCATACGTCCCGAAGGAAACTACGGTTTGTCAAATAGAAAGGATGGTTCGTAGAATATTTGAAGCAAATAAAATAACTTTCACTGATGATGAATTGCCCACAGAAGGTTCTGGTCACAATAAGGCTTTGCATCTGACTATCAAATGCGAAGGATATTACATAAAAGGGGTAATGATCGATGGAGGTTCAGGAGTAGATATATGTCCTCTCTCTACTTTGCAAAAATTAAAAATCAATCCAGATAGGATTCGATCCAATAATGTATGTGTTCGGGCTTTTGATGGTGCAAAACGAGACACCATTGGTGAGATAGATCTTGCTTTGGTTATTGGACCAGTTAAGTTTGTGATCACCTTTCAAGTAATAGACATGGATACTTCCTACAACCTACTTTTAGGAAGACCATGGATCCATACGGCCAGAGCCATACCTTCTACTTTGCATCAAGTAGTTAAGTTTGAACACGACAATCAGGAAATCATTTTACATGGAGAGGATGACCTTCCCATACATCGAGATCCTTCTGTACCCTGTATCGAAGCAAAAGGGGGTTGTGAATCTTCCATTTATCAGGCTTTTGAAATTGTGACAGCTGATCAAGTCGCGGAAGGCACGCCAATTCCAGGGCCTCATTTCTCTTCTACTTCAATCATGGTGGCTAGCCAAATGCTACAAAATGATTATGAACCGGGAAGCGGATTAGGGGTTTCGCTGCAAGGAATTATAAACCCTGTAGATCCATGTGGTAGCCACAACTCCTTTGGCTTAGGATTTAAGCCTACCGCAGCAGATAGAAAATGGGCGAAAGAGCAGAAGAAGAAGGCTTGGAAATTGACAAGTCCGGTTCCACACATTAGCCAATCTTTCACGAAAGCTCGAAAGGAAGAAAATCAAGACCCATATGCTAACAAGGATGTGGACGAAATATGTCAAGGTCTCAAAGAAATGTTTTATGAAATAAACATGGTTCAGATGGGTGAAGGCCCTATCCATGCAGATGTGCAGTTCGTCGGGCCAAATATCAAGCTCATTAACTGGGAAGCCACTCCCCTCCCCACAAGGAAGGAGTCTTGGTAGTTTATTTTGTTGTTACATTTTTCTTTATTTTGTATTTTGGACTATTCTCAGGGTGGTAGTCCACATAGTTTAGTTTCTCTGCTTTCATGTTAACCCTCCTATCCTTTCCGATTCAATGAAATGAATTTCAAGTTTTCTAGTAAATTCATCTTTTCTTCCCTCTTTTAATTTTTCATTTTTTTTTCTTTCTTTCTATCTTATTTTAGTTATGTTAATACTAGCTCTGATAACATGGCATACACACGGAGTTCACATTTAGATCCTAAAAAGTTGTCTAATCTCGAATCAACAAACCAAACGGTAGATGAATACAATGAAGTTGAAGCTGATAAGGAAGTCAAAAAGGGGTTGAATCAATTTGAGGATAAGCCCAAACTCAATTTAAATAACACTGAGGTAATAAATTTGGGAACTGGTGAGGAGGTTAGAGAAATAAAAATAAGTATTCATGCGGATCAAAATATCAGAAATGATATTGTTCAGATTTTATTCGAGTATAAGGATGTTTTTGCTTGGTCTTATGATGATACGCCGGGTCTAAGCACTGATTTGGTAGTCCACAAACTGCCTACATACCCTGATTTTTCACCAGTCCAGCAAAAGCAAAGAAAGTTTAAAACTGACGTGAGCGATAAAATCAAAGAGGAAATCGTGAAGCAATTGAATGCGAACGTGATTAGGGTCGCTCAGTACACCACATGGTTGGCTAATGTGGTTCCCGTACCGAAGAAAGATGGAAAAATCAGAGTTTGTGTTGATTATAGGGATTTGAACAAAGCAAGCCCTAAAGATAACTTTCTGCTACCCAATATTCATATCCTTGTTGATAATTGCGCTAAACATGAGATCCAATCTTTCGTGGATTGTTATGTCGGATATCACCAGATCTTGATGGATGAAACAGATGCAGAAAAGACTGCTTTCACCACCCCATGGGGTACTTATTGCTACAGAGTCATGCCGTTTGGTTTAAAGAATGCGGGAGCTACATACATGAGAGCTATGACTACTATTTTTCATGACATGATGCACAAGGAGGTAGAAGTATATGTTGATGATGTCATTATAAAGTCCAAGACACAAGTCGACCACGTATATGACTTGAGGAAATTCTTTGAAAGATTGCGAAACTATAATCTTAAGCTCAATCCAGCCAAGTGTGCATTTGGAGTTCCATCCGGAAAACTTTTGGGTTTCATAGTTAGCCGTAGAGGCATTGAATTGGACCCTTCCAAAGTAAAATCCATTCGAGAATTTCCGCCTCCAAAGAATAAAACTGAGGTCATGAGTTTTCTTGGAAGGCTGAATTATATAAGCAGATTCATCGCTCAGCTCAGCACTACATGTGAACCGATATTTAAGTTGCTGAAAAAGGATGCTGCTATCCAATGGACAGACGAATGTCAAGAATCATTTGATAAGATTAAAGAATATTTGGCAAATCCGCCAGTACTGGTCCCACCGGAACCTGGGAGGCCTCTATTTCTATATCTGTTAGTGGTGGACAATTCTTTTAGTTGTGTTTTAGGACAGCATGATATCACAGGCAAAAAGGAACAAGCAATCTATTATTTAAGCAAAAAGTTCACAAGTTATGAGGTAAAATATACTCTTTTAGAAAAGACATGTTGCGCCCTAACTTGGATTGTTCAGAAGTTGAAGCATTATCTTTCGTCCTACACAACCTACCTCATATCTCGAATGGATCCTTTAAAGTATATTTTTCAAAAACCTATGCCCACAGGCAGATTGGCGAAGTGGCAGATTTTACTTACAGAATTCGACATTGTGTATGTTACTCGTACCGCTATGAAAGCACAGACATTGGCCGATCATTTGGCAGAGAACCCAGTCGACAACGATTATGAGCCTTTGCAAACTTATTTTCCTGATGAAGAGATTAATTCAATTGAGGAAGAAGTTCAAGATGATATGTATGCGTGGAAATTATATTTTGATGGGGCAGTCAATGTCAAAGGAGTAGGAATTGGGGCGGTTCTTGTCTCACCGACCGGGCATCATCATCCCGCCACAGCACGACTTCGTTTCTTTTGTACTAATAACACAGCAGAATATGAAGCTTGCATCATGGGATTAAATATGGCAATAAATCTGGATGTACACAGGCTAGTGGTGTTGGGAGATTCCGAATTACTCATTCGACAAATTCAAGGCGAATGGGAAACGAAAGATATCAAGCTCATTCCATACAAACGGTTCTTAGAGGACCTTAGCAAAAGATTCAAGTCTATCGAGTTTAGACATATTCCCAGATCCCATAATAAGTTGGTTGATGCCCTGGCTACCCTAGCTTACATGCTCCCATACCCAGGAAATACGCATCTCGACCCATTAGAGATACAGATACGAGATCAACATGGTTATTGCAATACAATTGATGCAGAACCAGATAATGAACCCTGGTACTATGATATCAAACGCTTTCTAAAGTCAAAAGAATATCCAATACACGCCAATGCAGATCAAAAAAAGACTATTAGGCGACTTGCTAATGGGTTTTTCTTAAGTGGGGAGATTCTGTACAAACGAACCCCAGACTTGAACTTGTTGAGATGTGTTAATATTCAGGAAGCTGAAAGAATCATGAATAAGATACATTCGGGGGTATGTGGTTCGCATATGAATGGCTATGTTTTAGCGAAGAAGATTATGCGGGCAGGATATTATTGGTTAACTATGGAGCGAGATTGCTTTCGCTTTGTTCGCAAGTGTCATCAGTGTCAAATCCATGGCGATTTGATTCACTCGCCACCTTCAGAGCTGCATCCTATGTCCGCTCCTTGGCCATTCGTTGCTTGGGGCATGGATGTAATCGGCCCAATAGAACCAAAAACTTCTAATGAGCATCGATTCATACTGGTCGCTATTGACTATTTCACCAAATAGGTAGAAGCTGCTACTTTCAAATCAGTCACGAAGAAAATAGTAGTGGATTTTGTTCATTCGAACATCACATGTCGTTTTGGTATACCAAAGTCCATTATCACAGACAATGCAACCAATCTCAATAGTCATCTAATGAAGGAGGTTTGTGAGCAATTCAAGATCGTGCATCACCATTCTACCCCTTACCGTCCTAAAGCAAATGGAGCCGTTGAAGCAGCAAACAAGAATATTAAGAAGATTCTTAGGAAAATGGTCCAAGGATCTCGACAGTGGCATGAGAAATTACCGTTTGCTCTTTTAGGATATCGTACAACTATCCGTACATCGACTGGCGCAACTCCTTATTTACTAGTCTATGGGACTGAAGCTGTGATACCCGCAGAAGTCGAAATTCCCTCGCTTTGAATCATTGGTGAAGCCGAGATTGACGATACTGAATGGGTCAAGTCTAGACTAGAACAATTATCGTTAATAGATGAAAAAAGGTTAACGACAGTTTGCTTTGGTCAATTATACCAGCAGAGGATGGCGCGAGCTTACAATAAGAAGGTACGTCCTAGAAAATTTGAGGCCGGCCAACTTGTTGTAAAATGCATACTTCCACACCAAGAAGAGGCTAAAGGAAAGTTTGCTCCAAACTGGCAAGGTCCATACATAGTTAAACAAGTATTATCAAATGGAGCTTTGCAACTTGCGGATCTGGACGGAAAAATGGCAGGAAAAGCTATCAATGCCGATTCAGTCAAAAGATATTATATTTGACACACTTGTGCTTAACATTCTCAGGTTGAGATGACGAAAGGCCATCATTCTACTTAACTAAATGTCGTTAATCCCTTGTCATCCCTTCGAGCTTTATTTACCTTTCCTTGCTTACCCTCTTTGGAGCCGATTAAAAAAAAAAAAAAAAAAAAAAAGAATGTGTATAGCATTGAACTACGTTCGACCTGATTCCTAAATGGATACGTAGGCAGCCCTATTTTGGGGTTCGATCCGACAAAAAAAAAAAAAAAAAAAAAAAATCTTGGTATTCAAAAAAAAGATGAGATATATATCCTATTTTCACTTTTATATGGCTCTCAAGTTGTAATTTATCCTAAACAAAAAAAAAAAAAAAAAAAACTTTCCTTTTGTCCATTAAAGACCTTCCGATCAATTTTTGAGAATGTCAAGCCTTGTGTGCTGTATATATATGTATAAAAAAAAGGGCTTGTAGGTGAAAACCCATGGAGGCACCACAAGATATATATATATATATATATAAAAAGAAAAAAAAATCTTATTGGTGAAAACCCTCAGGGGCGCCATAAGACAATGATGAACGAGACAATCGAAATTATAGAGGTCAATTGAGAAAATCCTAGAAGAAATAACTTTAGTCAAACAAAGTTTATCATGAAAGGACAAAGATCAAGAAGGATGATTTGATTTGATTGAAAGGTGCAGCCTAATTCGAGATTAGACAGTTTTGAAGGATCAAATATCTACTCCAAATTGTGTGTCACACGTTATTGAAGTCAATATACACCTCCAAATAAGCTTTCTTACTTTACTGGTAGAAATACCTTCTATTCAAACATAATTCTTTTATTCCTTCTTATGATTTTTCCTTATTTCATTTTTACACGCTTTGTTTTTATGGGTAAGTCTCGCACCAAATGCAAAATAAAGAAAAACGCGCAAAATTGACCATGGCTCCCAGTGAAATTGAGCAGAGATTGTTGGGCGTTTGCCACCTTGACAAGGACAGAGAGCTAGTTAAGCTAAGTGTTACGAGTGAAGCATTTGAAAATGAAGAGCAGAATCGTACTGAAACAAACAGAGATGCAACAGAATTCGAAAGACAAAGAATCAAGCTCGCCAACCAATTAGTTGAATCAACTGTATCAAGTTGGGGCAGAGATAAGGAAAACCTCTAAGGAATTCAAGGCCACAAACCAACCACCAATTTCAAAGCTCACATTTTTTTTTCTTTTTGTTTGAACAGGGGCAAAGCAATCTTGTGAAGTTTAGTGAAAAAAAGAAACAAATATAGCAAACTTAAGTTTTCTTGAATTTTCTCTTTTTGTTATACTCCTATAATTCTAAGTTCGTACCAATATAATAATAATAATAATAATAATAAAATCCCTCATATTCAAGACTGGGGCATTTTTTTCTAACAAGAAAAAAAAAATCCTAATCTTATTTGTCTTTATAGGGCGCCATCCCCTAGTTGACATCTTTATTCGTCTTCATAGGGTGCCATCCCCTAGTTCATATCTTATTCGTTTTCATAGGGTGACATCCCCTTGTTGACACTTTATTCGTCTTCATAGGGCGCCACCCCCTAGTTGACATCTTAATTCGTCTTCATAGGGCGCCTTCCCCTAGTTGACATCTTATCTCGTCTTCATAGGGCTCCTTCCCCTAGTCGACATCTTATCTCGTCTTCATAGGGCGTCTTCCCCTAGTCGACATCTTATCTCGTCTTCATAGGGCACCATCCCCTAGTTGACATCTTATCTCATCTCCATAGGGCACCATCCCCTAGTTGATATCTTATCTTGTCTTCATAGGGCGTCATCCCCTAGTTGACATCTTATCTCGTCTTCATAGGGCGCCTTCCCCTAGTCGACATCTTATCTCATCTTCATAGGGCGTTTTTCCCCTAGTCGACATCTTATCTCGTCTTCATAGGGCACCATCCCCTAGTTGACATCTTATCTCATCTCCATAGGGCACCATCCCCTAGTTGATATCTTATCTCGTCTTCATAGGGCGTCATCCCCTAGTTGACATCTTATCTCATCTTCATAGGGCACCATCCCCTAGTTGATATCTTATCTCGCCTTCATAGGGCGCCATCCCCTAATTGACATCTCATTCGTCTTCATAGGGCGCCATCCCCTAGTTGACATCTTATCTCGTCTTTATAGGGAGCCTAGTTGACATTCTAGGAAATAAACCTTCCTATTGTTCTTCTTTATGTCCTCATAGGGTATGACAATCCTTAGTCACATTTTTAGAGACAAAAATCTTAATTCTTTTTCATGCATTATTAAGAATATGGTTCCTATCTTATCGCGCTCCTAGCCTAAATTTCTATCCATTCATTCATTTATTTATTTTTAAACTAGATTATAGTTTTTCTAATAACTCACAAAATTTTCCTAGTGTAAACTGGGGCAAAGTTTTGTTTGTTTTGTTTCGTCTTCATTGATGGCTTGCAGGTTTTCTGCAAAGCACAGGGTTATCCAAGAATGGAATTTCATCTCCAGTCAAAATACAGAAGAATGATCATGTTGAAGATAGTTAGAGTCAGCTCTGTATCTGTAGCGGCCCAACATCTCAAGAGACATCCTTTTTGCTTCTGATAAGGAGAATAAGCATCCAAAGTATTCTATGAACTATTCTTTGGCAGAGTGGCAATGACTCAATCCAAGTTGCAGGTTCAAATCTCAAATCCTAACTTCAAGATCAAATCTTGAGATCGAGGTACCCACCAGAAGAAGGTGAGGCGATAACTAAAGATCCAAGAGGTAGATCTGAAGCAAGAGAATCAAGACAATTAGAATAGATAGGATTTTGTATCTTTCATTTTTAGTTTCATTTTTCTTTTTCTGATGTAATAAAAGGAGCAACGAACCGGAAACTCGACGGGACCTCAACTCGACTCTCCAATTCATCCACACTTACACCCACTTGAACTACATGTGACCTGATTCTCTTATAACCCGAGATATGTAGGAAGTCTAAAACCAAGACTCGGTCACACCTTTGTTCTACTTATTTACTAGTGAATAAATGGTTGAGCCAAAATTAGTCATGTTTACGTCTTTGCTTGAAAATTCTTCATATTTCCAAGCAAAGAGGGGCATTCTGTAAACACCTAATTTTTGACCCCAAACCTAATATTTTTATACCAGTTTAATGTTCAAGTAATTTTTATTTCATCTTATTTTTATTTTATTTTTTGAGGCATCTTAAATTTATCTTATTTTTGAGGTTCGTTAAAAAATTTAAAAATTACAAAAATAGAGTCACATTTTTAAATAAGTTTTATTTTATTTTTTATTTTTTATTTATTTTAAAAAAAAAATTCTAAATTATATTTGTTTTCTTCTTTCAACTTTAATAAAAAATGTGTGATATTAATTTTTCTTAGTCATATTCCTAATACTAGCTAATCTTGTATTTTATTAGTTTTAAATAGGTTTTATTATTTTTATTTTATTGAAAATATTAATTAAATCAAAATAATAAAAAAATAAAATAAAGAAACCTAAACTACCCAAACCACCCACAATTCCCACTTCTACTTAACTTCTCCCACTCTTCCTCCACACAACCCATGACACACACACATGCACTTATATATAAAAAACACACGCACAACAAGAAGGGGGGAGGACGGAAGGAGGAGAAAGACATCAACACTTAATAAAAAAAAGGGGGGGGAGGGGGGGGAATATTTGCACAGTAAGAAGAAACAGTAGGAAAAAACAAAGAAAAGTAGGGAACAAAGAAGAGGAAGAAAAAAAAACACGCAGTGGAAGGAGAAAAGAATTTGGTGTCTCCGTTGAGTTTTCGGTGACGACTTTTGTGTCTTTATTCGGTTCAATTTTCTACACAGGGAAAAGCCTACGAAATTTATGAGGGAAAGCTTTTGGCGTGAATTGGGTATGTATATAAAAGTTGGTTTTGACTTTGAAAAAGGAGTAGTTGAGGCAGTAATGTAAAATGTAAGAAGTAGAAATATATATGTATAATTTTCAAGTAGAAACTAAGTATCGTTTTTATATATATAGATAAAGAGCTAACGATTACTTATGGCACAATGTTAATTATTTCCGTAGTTTTCAACTAGTGAATAACTTGACTAAGAAAAGAAAATGGTGTAGTATGCATGGATAACTAGAATGATTCATGACTTATTTGAAATTGTTTTAGGCATAGTTTGGATAAATCAATACACATATTTATTAACCATCAGTTAAGATATGCCAAATAGATTACGGATGATTAAAATATTTAATTAAATTTCGTCTGCATTTGATCCTTCGGCACACGGTCCGTTTAGATGGTAGGAGGAATTATCTTTAAAAATGAAGAAAACGTTTTAATTTTAATTCGAGGATTAAGTGAGTGGTTATTTAATTGAAATTTAAATTCATAGGAATAAGAAGATTTTGATCTCATAATTTTATCGTGTCTTGTAAATTTTTGTACTCTTAATTAAATTAGTTGATTTAATTTGGACAATAAAATGTATAAAGTAATTTGAGTTGTGAGAAAATGTAATTGAGAATATGACTTTTTATTTAATTAGGAATGCAAGTAGATATGTTATTGCTAAATACATTTATTACTAATTTAATCAATTTACTGGTGAGGGATATAAATTTATTCAAGACCCATTGCATGATAAAAGAAAAGAGGGGAAAATCCATTGTAAGGGAGTGAATTCATAAAAATGAATTAGGTTCTTAGCCTCTAAATAATTAATATTTAATATACAAGTGAAAATTAACGATGAAGTTGGAAAGCCCTGCTATCGACCATTCGTTATAATAAATTAACCTACCGTTTGAAGCCGATTGAATTGGGTTGGGTAGATTTTAAACCTATTAGGTGCTTATTTAGACTAGGAAAATGGGGATGACTCATAAATGCCTCAAAGGCGCGAGAAATGTATCAAAACTTGTGGTATGACCGGAAAATACTGCTACTGGCAAGCCACACATTAATATAATTAAATAATTTAAAGTAAATTCAAAGTAGGATGTAAGTAACTTTTAGGCTAACTAATGTTTTATATATCTAAAAGATTAATTTAAGCCAGACGTAAGTCATTAAAGCGACCGTGCTAGAACCACGAGACTCGAGGGGTGCCTAACACCTTCCCCTCGGTCAACAGAATTCCTTATCCGGATTTCTAGTTCGCAGACCAAAAATAAAAATAAAAATTAAAGAGTCATTTTCTTTTGAATAGGGATTCAATAAGGTGACTTGGAACACCCAAACTCAATATTAAGTGGCGACTCTGTAAATAAAATAATCCCTTCTCAAAACGTCACTTTAATTGGAAAAAACTATTTTCTCTAAAACCAGCTCTCTAGCGGGGTTGGATGCGGTGAAAAACTGGGGGGGGGGGTGACAGGTGTCATCTATAATCACAAAAGGTTAGGTTTAATTGTATTGTTCTAATATTTCTATTAGCGTATTATATAGTTGTAGTTTCTGTTATGTTCAAGTCTATGTTGTAGATGAATGTTTGGTCGGACTTTAAAATTTTGAGTTAAGGTTATGTTTGATGGTATTGTAGTAATATTTTTGAATACAGTAGTTTCTATTCTGTTATTATTTATAATTTTTTTCAGTGATAGATTAACGTGTGATCGGCTTTGAGGATTTTCTTAAGGTTAGGATTTAATTGCACTGTTATGATATCTCGATTATCGTATTATTTTATTGAGTTTATAGTGGTAGATGAATGTCCGGTCAGGCTTTAAGGAATTTTTGTGTAAAGGTTAAATTTAATCAATTTATTTTGTTGTAGTTTCTGATCTATTACTATTTGTTGTTTTTGTTATGATTCATGATGTGATAGTTCACATCATAGGAAATGGTCAAGATATTAAAATTTCACATATGACTTGATATGAATCACACGTGCAAAGCACATACATTCGACTAGTAGTAAAAATTATGTTGCACACATGAATTAAGGCGTTAGATAATATTTAATTAAAATTAAGAAAAACAATGTTATGCTACCGAGCAATAAATTGAAAGTGATAAAAGAAAGTTGAATTTTTATGGTTGAATTATATTGGATTATTTGCTCATGTAGTTTTTTTTTCCCACTTGTTAGGAGTGGACCTCTAAACTTTTATTGTTTAGTTTAAAAATATCGCATTACAACATATTGAAGATATTATACTAGGAACTATTTTACCACACATGAATTAAGGCATTAGATAGTATTTGGTTAAAATTAAATAGAATTTTATTTTATGAAAAACTAATACTGAAAGTAATAAATTATAATGATTTTTTTTGTCGTTACGGTGAAGTCTTGTGCGTCAAAATTTGTGGATTAAGATTTTTCCGGAATAAAGAGTTAGAAATTTCAGGTTAGATCTAATATGCAACCCATCAGCCCAATATGCAACCCTATAAAGATAGACTCATGCCTTTTAATTGCTCTCTCCTTCTCATTTTGTGTGACACACTTTTTTTTTAATCCGTCCCAAAAAGAATATCACCTTACTATAACTAGAAACAACTTTACTTTAAAAATGACCTTTAACCCTTAATGAAATAATTGATATTCACACAAATATTAAGATATTTTAAACCACAAGTTTCAAAAGTATATTTTTCTTAAATACTGTGTAAAATCAAAGAATGCAAATGTTATTGAGTCATCCCTATCTATTCCAAAAACACAAGTAGCAAGGTAAGAAAAGAGTGTCAATTACCATCTTGGACGAGAAGTTTGTAACAATAGCCTAGAGAAATTTGGCATGAATTATGTTCTGTCATCAACACAAGTATTGCAAGAAACATCACCATTAACATTGAGAGACCATGAAAAATGAGTTATACTATATAATCTTATTTTAGTTGATGTGAAAATAAGGTCCTCAGAGTGCACTATACATAGGGAAATATTATGAAATCAATGATTTTTAGATTCTATCAAAATCTAGATAAGTTGTGTGAATTAGTATGGTGGAGAGTTTCTGTTCAATGAGTGACAGACATTCTTGTCCAAGGAGTATCATTTGAAATTAATTGAGTATGTTATTGGTGTTGTGTTGATAAAATTTGAGACAATTAACTTTTTTGTTTTTGTTTTGGAACAATAATGATTTTTTATTTATTAATCGAAAAACCAATTGTACAAAAGGAGAGGAACCTCCCGTACCTACTCAAAGTGGGACATCACCACTTTATGATAAAGTAGGATTTCTAATCAGCTCACAAAAAAAAAGGGCTAGACGTCGCTTATACAGAATTACTTCAAGGAGCATCAAAAGAGTAGAATCTATACAAGTCTGTGTCTACGGAGAAGGAATTTTTTCTAGTGATCATTCTAATTGATGGTACACCCATCCTGTTCATATTCACTTCTCCTCTAGCTTCCCTTGGTAGAAGTTGGTGATGTGAGAACCAACTAGTGTTGGCACGCTGAAGTCCCCAATTGGAAAGACAGCCGGCGACCTTATTCTCTCCCCTAAAGCAATGTTGAACACTCCAATTGTCCAACTGTTGAAATATCTATTTTATGCCATTAATCTTGTTCAATAGGCTCCATGGTGTATCAATATTGTTAAGTATCCAGTCTACCAGAAGTTTGGAATCAATTTCAACTTCCAGATTCTTGATGCCATTGTTGATACACCATCGAAGACCATTTTCCAGAGCACGTGCTTCTGCCATAGTGTTGGTACTAATGCCATAAGCTGCACCATATGAGACTTTCATGTACCCATTCTTATCTCTAAGAATGCCTCCTCCTCTGCTTAGCCCTGGATTGCCTTTTGTGCATCCATCTGTATTAAGTTTTTAAAAACCATGTTTTGGTTTTGACCATGTGACAGGAATTGAGATGATCTTTTCTTTTAACTTTTCAAAAATATTATAGAACTTCTCCCAATGCATGAAAGGGCTAATAATCTTAAAATGTTTATGAGCTATCATTACAACCTGCATATTGATTTGAGCAATTATGTTCCCGTATTCATTTTGACTTCTTCAAATCGTTGCTTGCATCTGGCCTTCCAAATTTTCCATATTATAATACTTGGAGTAATCTGAAGAATGATCTCTTGAATTGTTTTTTTTACTTTGGAAAGCCACCAGCTCATCAGCAATAACCTTAAACAATTATGATTTTGAGAAACTCCAAACAAGTTCCTGTAATGCTTCCAACTCTGTTGTGCTATTTGCCCAGAGTAAAAGAGGTGTTTAACACTTTCCTGATCAAATCTCCTGCAACAAGAACATCTAGAAGAAAGGTGAACTTTGAATCTAGTAAGGTTTAGATCCACAACCACCCTGTTATGAAGAACTTTCCATAGCAAAAAACTAATTTTAAAAGTCTTCTTATTATGCCAAATCATTTTATTAATAATAGATTTACTGCCTCTTTTTCTTAATAGATCCCAAGCCGATTCAGTACTAAATTTTCCATCTGTGTTAGGTTTCCTGAATGGAATATCATCCAGATTAGAAAATTTAATATTAAGTCCTTGGATTAGAACTACTAAATTGAGGGGAAGGGATTGATTTAATTTTTTGATGTTCCATTATCCATTTTGAGTAAAGTCAAATTCTTTAATCCTTATGGATGTTGAAGCATCAACAAGTCAAGAAAGTCTACCAATACCTATCCAGTTATCCCACCAGAAGCTAGAGTTGCCTTTATTCACCCTCCATTGAATCAGATGATCTATTTTTTTTATTTTTTTTTCATTCTTCTTCTCTAGTTGTGCGAGTATTTGTAGATCACTTTCCAAGCTACTGGATTGAACCTTTTGGAATACTTAGCTTTCATAAACCTGGTCCATAGAGTATATTTTCTCCTGAATTGACACCATATCTTAGCACCTAAGCTTTCAGAGATGTCCATTGTAGATCTGATGCCTATGCCACCTTCATTTTTTGGATAGTATAATTTATCCCAAGCAGCACAGTGATATTTATGCTTACCCTCCTTGCTTCCCCATAAAAATTTGGCAAAAAGCTTTTCCATTTCATAAATAATGGTCTTTGGGGGCTGACAGATAGTAAGCAAGTATACAGGCATAGTATTCAATGCATGTTTAATCAGGGTGATCTTACCTCCCACATATAACTTGTTGCATTTCCATGTGCTTATTTTTTCGAGAATCTTTGTGAGCATATTTACAAAGTAATCTATTTTTTTGATTCCAACAAAAAGTGGACAGCCGAGGTATGTAATAGAAAATTCTTCTTTTTTGACTTGACGGATCTTGGACATAATATTGATCCCTTTTTGTAATACTCCGCATGTTTCTAAGCTAGGAGTATGAAATCTCCTATCCTGTGATTCATACTTGAGTACATGACTTAAAATGAGTATCCTAGCGATAAGATAGCTTATGATGCGTTAAGCATGTTCATATGAGTCACTTAAGGTAATACAAGTTAAGAGTTTTTGAATCCATCAAGTTTTAGTGTTCGATTTTGTAAGGGTCATATTTGAATGAGTATAACTCAATGTTAATGTGGTATTTCTTCATATTTCTACCCACCAAATTATAGATAATTGAATTAGCTTTCCAACGATACCAATTTCTCCTTAATCCAATACCCGAGCGAAAAGTTATGCCCATTTTCGTGAGAGACAGTAAGGGTATACGATTGGTTAGGCGCCGCCCAACCAAACTTAGGTGATTGGTTAGGCACCGCCCAACCTGGCTTGTGCGATTACTTGGGCGCCGCCTAAGTCAGTTCCAAGTGCCAAAAACACTCTGTTTTGAGTTATTTTGAGGGTAATTAAGTCTTTTAACGCTCCTTACACGTCCCTAAACTTAACCCTACAAAATATATAGCTCCTAATTACATTACAACCCTACTAACATCTTAAGTTCATCATCCAAGAGCACTAAAAGAGAAAAACAACTAGGGTTGCATAATTAAGCTTGAAGATCCAATTTCAAGGAAATTCCTCCGTCAATCATCAAGAATCTTCCTTCTAAGGTATGCGTGAGTTGATTCATGGACTCCTTTCGTCCATGAAGCTCAAGAACCATCTTCTAAATTATATATTATGATGTTTATGTTGTTGGTGGTTGAAGTTCATGTGGTTGGAGTTTGATGATGCCTAAGATGAGATCTTTGTATGTTTTGTGTGAGGATATGGTGGTATTTAATGTATAAATATGTGAAATTGGTGGTTGAATATTTGTAATCTTGATGAATCCACCTATGATTAAGATGTGCATGTAAGGTTTTTGTGAAAATACCTAAGGGAATAGAAATCATGCTTTTATGACATAATAAGTCCTAAATGACTATTCCATGTTCTAAGTTTATGTTCAACGTGATCCCCATGCTATTGCCTTGAATTGAAGATGTTGTATGAGATGCTCATGCTATTGTTGTGATGTGGAATGACCATGTTATTGAAGCCATGCAAGTATATACATGTTGTGTGCATTCCCGATCATGTGATAGCTTGTTGAGAATCATTCTTATTATGAAATCCTTACTTATGATATTGTGAATAGTGGACTCTACTTTTATGATCAAGTCAGTCATGTGTGTACGTTTCCTTTCATCGAGTCCTGGGGGTACTTGTACCCGAAAACTATATCTGTGTGCCTAGAGCTAGTGTCATGTTTCAAGACATCCTCAGTCAAGCTATGCTCCATAGATTTCAGTTAGTCACGTGACTTAGAAAAACTCAGAAATCTCAGTAGTTCAGTAGTCCCAGTAGTTTCAGTACTCTCAGTCATACCTCATATCTCAAGTAGCTTTTTCATCAGTCAACGGAACTCAGTGAATTCAGCTTAGTTAAGCTAAGAAAATATTATCAACTCAGTTAATCAGTTTATAAATCAGTTCAGTTCAGTTAGCCAGTTCTGTGCAGTTAATCTTTTTAGATTCTTTCAGTTGGGAGTAGGGACTAGCATCGAGCGAGTGCGAGGATTGCGGTTTTCCCGTTATAAAGGCAGAGCCATTAGTAGCAATCCCTGTACTCCTGAAATGCGTAGCCAGCACAGGACATAAGTCACCCGTCATATTAAGGCTATACTTGACTATTATACTGCCTTAGGCTTCATTTTCTGTTCAGGGTCACCCGTCAGAGAGGCTTGACCATAGTAGAGGTCTCTACCCATGGGATGGTATTGACACCCTTCCAATCAAGGTAAAGATTGGACCCCACCAGTGCAGTATCGAGGCATGTCGGTTAGGTTACTACCTCCCACAGTCATAGTTACAGTTAAAGTTTCAGTATCAGTCTTCAGAGTAGAAATCAGGAATCAGGACTGTCAGATACAGTCATCGATCTCAGTAAGGAACTCAGATAGTTCCATTGATTCCTGGACCATACCGTTAGATAGGATTGGTACCATATTCAGATGCTTATTATTAGATCTAGATGTCACTCGACAGACAGGCTTGATCTCAATCTCAGACTCAGTCGAGTATTCTCATTATCAGTTTCAGAGAACACTTGTTATCTAGGACTGATCTCAGACTTAGATGTTCAAATACAGTTTGGAACTCAGATAGTTTTCCCCAGAATTAGGACTGTTAGATACAGTCATCCATGTTATCAGTCATTCAGTATCTCAGTATCACGTAACTCATGTTGTCAGAGTTCAAACTCAAGTAGTCAGTATCTCCATGAGTTTAGTAGAAGTTACGTATGTATGTATGTATGTATTCTCACGTTCATATTAGTCAGCATGTTCATGCATATAAATCCCATGCATTTAGCCTACCCCCACGTATACTCAGTACTTTAGTTGTACTGACGTATTTGCGCTATGGTGCTTTCTTTTTATGTTACACCATAGGTTCTGAGGTGAAGATTCCAGATCAGCAGTAGCAGTTCAGTAAGAAGTGAGTCCTCATCTTTCGAGGACATGATCGTTACATTTATTATTCCAGTATTTCAGTTTATTTTCAGTTTAGGGAGTTAGTTGGAGACATGTTCCTTTAACTCCTTATTCAGACAGTTTAGAGGCTTTCAGACGATTATAGAGTTTTCAGATTTAGACTTTAGTATTTTTAGTTTTGTTTTGGTACTGTGATACCACCTTATTTCAGATATTTTATTATTCAAGATTGAACCTTATGCCTTCTTTGTTCATGTTTCCGCATTTTATGTGTATATTATCCAGTTATAGGTACAGATATTAGTCATGGGTTAGCTTGTGGTCCTTTGGGGTCATGAGCACCGTGTAGCGTTCCGGTTCAGAAAATTAGGGCGTTCCAAACTTGGTATCAGAGCCTAAGGTTCAATAGAGTCCTAGGAAGTTTGAAAGACGCATCTAGTAGTGTCTTGTACATGGGTGTATTGCGTGCCACATTTATGTACAAGAGGCTATAAGATGTTTTAGGAACAATTTCCCTTCTTTCAGTACTCATATCGTGCCAGTAAGCAAAATCTTAAGTTGAACTCTCAGTTTAATCCTTGTTCCTCTTCTGTTTGCAGAACATGCATCCTAAGAAGAGAATAGGTAGTTACAACTTTTCCCTGGCTGGTTCACAGGGTGGTAATCTTTCTCACCATAGTCAGAAAAATTCAGCCCCTGTTCCATCTTCAGCTAGTGTGCCCACACCTAACTTTGGAGATGTTAGTCATGGTGGGGCACCAGGCTCCAAAGCCTAGAGTAGTGTTAGAAGTGAGCGTACTTATCTTCTTTATGGAGAGTGTGGCAAGAATCATCTAGGTACATGCAAAGCTAATAGTCAGGTATGTTCTTGGTGCGGTAAGCCAGGCCACAGAATGCGGGAGTGTAGAGTGTTTGCTCAGAAAGGTAGAGATTCGCGTGAGCAGGCTGCAAATCCCAGCACCAATAGAGGTCAGTATCAGAATCAACTCTATTCACTCGGACTCACCATGATCCAAAAAGTTTCCCCAACCTAGATTCGGGTATGTTACAAGTTTTTCATGATCATTGTATGCATTGTTAGATATCTTGCGCTCGTTTGAGATTATGTTTCCACATGATTTAGTCAGTAACATTAGAAGGTCTAGTTCAGTTCATGCATCATGCATTAGTCTCAGCTCTCCAATGTTTAGTTATAATCTAGTTTGTAGATGCCCTGTGCATCACCCTAGTATCTCAGCAAGGTAAACATTCCTAGAGGGACATAGTGTCCCAAGGGGGAGATACCCCACCTTTTCATGATGATTTCATGTTCCCGTTATAAATTAGTTATCAAGTGCCATGGCATAATCAGTCAATCTTTCAAGAGTCAGCTCAGTCAGATATTCAGGCATTAGATATACGTGTTCAGTAGAGAAAGTACTATTTATCAGTATCTTGACTCATACATTTACATATCATGTCAGTCATGTAATCATGCATCAGATATGCATGGATTCAGCCTTTCGATTGTGCATCAGATATGAATTCTCATTTTGAGAAAACTCACTTTATTAGAATCCTCAGTCTTATATTCATGAATCAGCTTCCCATGCATCAGATATGCATGTTCAGTATGTTATGCTCAGCTTTCAATCATGTCAGTCATGAAACCATGTTTCAGTAGTGTATGTCTTGTACGTAGTTCATCTTATCATCTCTCCTGTCTCAGTTAATTTCCATTCGAGGACGAATGTTCCTAAAGGGGAGATATTGTAATACCCCGCAGGTTTCTAAGCTAGGAGATGAACCATTTTTCGTACATATGAAATCTACTATCCTGTGATTCATACTTGAGTACATGATATACAACGATTATCCTAGCGATAAGATAGCTTATGATGCGTTAAGCATATTCATATGAGTCACTTAAGGCAATACAAGCTAAGAGTTTTTGAATCCATCAAGTTTTAGTGTTCGAGTTCGTAAGGGTCATATTTGACCGAGTATAACTCAATGTTAATGTGGTATTTCTGCATATTTATACCTACCAAAATTATAGAGAATCGAATTAGCTTTCCAACGATACCAATTTCGCCTTAATCCAATACCCGAGCGAAAAGTTATGCCCATTTTCGTGAGAGACAGTAAGGGTATGCGATTGGTCAGGCACCGCCCAACCAAACTTAGGTGATTGGTTAGGCGCCGCCAAACCTGGCTTGTGCGATTTCTTAGGCGCCGCCTAAGTCAGTTCCAAGAGCCAAAAACACTCTATTTTGAGTTATTTTGAGGGTAATTAAGTCTTTTAACACTACTTACACGTCCCTAAACTTAACCCTACGAAATATATAGCTCCTAATTACATTACAACCCTACAAACATCTTAAGTTCATCATCCAAAAGCACTAAAAGAGAAAAACAACTAGGATTGCATAATTAAGATTGAAGATCCAATTTCAAGGAAATTCCTCCGTCAATCATCAAGAATCTTCCTTCTAAGGTATGCGTGAGTTGATTCATGGACTCCTTTCATCCATGAAACTCAAGAACTATCTTCTAAATTATGTATAATGCTGTTTATGTTGTTGGTGGTTGATGTTCATGTGGTTGGAGTTTGATGATGCCTAAGATGGGATCTTTGTATGTTTTGTGTGAGGATATGGTGGTATTTAAAGTATAAATATGTGAAATTGGTGGTTGAATATTAGTAATCTTGATGAATCCACCTATGCCTAAGATGTGCATGCAAGGTGTTTGTGAAAATACCTAAGGGAATAGAAATCATGATTTTATGACATAATAAGTCCTAAATGACTATTCCTTGTTCTAAGTTTATGTTCAACGTGATCTCCATGCTATTGTCTTGAATTGAAGATTTTGTATGAGATGGTCATGATATTGTTGTGATATGGAATGGCCATGTTATTGAAGCCATGCAAGTATATACATGTTGTGTGCATTCCCGATCATGTGATAGTTTGTTGAGAATCATTCTAATTATGAAATCCTTACGTATGACATTGTGAATTGTGGACTCTACTCTTATGATCAAGTCAGTCATATGTGTAAGTTTCCTTCCATCGAGTCCTGGGGGTACTTGTACCGGAAAACTATAGTTGTGTGCCTAGAGCTAGTGTCATGTTTCAAGACATCCTCTGTCAAGCTATGCTCCATAGATTTCAGTTAGTCATGTGACTCAGAAAAAGTCAGAAATCTCAGTAGTTCGTAGTCCCAGTAGTTTCAGTACTCTCAATCATACCTCAGATTTTAAGTAGTTTTTTCGTCAGTCAACGGAACTCAGTGAATTCAGATTAGTTCAGCTAAGAAAATATTATCAGCTAAGTTAATCAGTTTATAAATTAGTTCAATTCAGTTAGTCAGTTCAGCGCAGTTAATCTTTTTAGAGTCTTTCAGTTGGGAGTAGGGACTAGCACCGAGCGAGTGCAGGGATAGAGGTTTTCCCGTTATAAAGGCAGAGTTGTTATCAGCAATCCCTGTACTACAGAACTGTGTAGCCAGCATAGGAAAGGAGTCACCTATCAGATTAAGGCTATACTTGACTATTATTTTTCCTTAGGCTTGATTTCCTGTTCAGGGTCACCCGTCAGAGAGGCTTGACCATAGTAGAGGTCTCTACCTGTGGCACGGTATTGACACCCTTCAATCAAGGTAAAGATTGGACCCCACCAGTACAGTATCGGGGCATGTCGGTTATGTTACTACCTTCCACAGTCACAGTTACAGTTTCAGTATCAGTCTTTAGAGTAGAAATTAGGAATCAGGACTGTCAGATACAGTCATCGTTCTCAGTAAGGAACTCAGATAGTTCCATTGATTCCTGGACCATCCCGTCAGATAGGATTGGTCCCATATTCAGATGCTTATTATTAGATCTAGCGGTCACCCGGCAGACAGGCTTGGTCTCAATCTCAGATTCAATCGAGTATTCTCATTATCAGTTTCAGAGAACACTCGTTATCTAGGACTGATCTCAGACTTAGATGTTCAGATACAGTTTGGAACTCAGATAGTTTTCCCCTGAATTAGGACTGTTAGATACAGTCATCCATGTTATCAGTCATTCAGTATCTCAGTATCACGAAACTCACGTTGTCAGAGTTCAAACTCAAGTAGTCAGTATCTCCATGAGTTTAGTAGAAGTTACGTATGTATGTATGTATGTATGTATTCTCACGTTCATATTAGTCCTCATGTTCATGCATATAAACCCCATACATTTAGCCTACCCCCACATATACTCAATACTTTAGTTGTACTGATGCATTTGCACTACGGTGCTTTCTTTTTATGTTACACCATAGGATTTGAGGTGCATATTCCAGATCAGCCGTAGCATTTCAGTAAGCAGTGAGTCCTCATCTTTCGAGGACATGATTGTTACATTTATTATTCCAGTATTTCAGTTTATTTTCAGTTTAGGGAGTTAGTTGGAGACATGTTCCTTCAACTCCTTATTCAGATAGTTTAGAGGCTTTTAGACGATTATAGAGTTTTCATAGTTAGACTTTAGTATTTTCAGTTTTGTTTTGGTACTATGATACCACCTTATTTCAGATATTTTATTATTCAATATTGAACCTTACGCTCTCTTTGTTCATGTTTCTGCATTTTATATGTATATTATGCAATTACAGGTACAAATATCAGTCATGGGTTAGCTTGTGGTCCTTCGGTGTCATGAGCACCATGTAGCGTTCCGGTTCAGAAAATCGGGGCGTTACACTTTTGCCGATATCTCTTTATCCATTATGAAACAACTTTTCTCCTTCTTTATTCGCTGGCCCGAACTTTGTTTGTACTTCCTTAGACATTCAGCGATCAGCTCCAGAGTCTTTGTTTTACCTGAACAGAAGATAATTAAATCATCAACATAAGATAAATGATTAATCCTTGGTCCAATGGTATCCATAGTTAATCCATTGAATGAAGGATTATCATATAGATTGTTAAGCATTAGGGAGAGCGTTTCAGCAGCTATGATAATTAAAGAAGGTGAAATTGGGTCTCTCTGCTTAACTCCTCTTTGATATTGAAAACACCCATGCCTCTTTCCGTTGATGACTATAGTGTACCAGTTATTTGAAAGAAGGTTCCACATATTATAAATCCATCTATCATCAAAACCTATCCTTTTCATAACTGTACAGTTGAATTGCCAAGAAATCCTATCATATGCCTTGTCCATGTCAATCTTGAACACTACATTACCTCCCTTATTTTTGCTTCTGATCTCGTGAATGATATCTTGGGCCAGAAGAAAATTATCTCCTATAGCTCTACCTCTAATGAATCCACTTTGATTGAGTGAGATGATCTTAGGAAGGATATGAGTGAGTCTTTGATTCATAACTTTAGAAACTATCTTCTGGGTAGCACTACTTAAGCTTATTGGCATAAACTCAGAGATATTTTGAGGGGACTCCACTTTTGGAATCAGTACCAAGCAAGTATTTGTAAAGTATTTGGTCATTTTCCCTCTATTTAGTATAGTGTTGACTAGTTGAATAATATCATGACCAACAATGTCCCAAGCTTTTTGAAAGAAAAGTCCAATAACACCATCTGGACCAGGTGAACTATTCGGATTAATCCCAAAAACCGCATCTGTAATCTCCTGAGTTGTAGCCTCCAAAAGTAGAGCTTGGTTATCTTCATCAGTAATGTACTGAGGTATAATGTAACACCCCGCATTTCGTACTAGAACGAAAAGCATCATTTCTATGTGAAGATGATCCAAAAGCCATAAATCCTATACAAATTTGTCATGTTGATCAATTTTGTAATATGGGAACCTATTTGAGCATGAATTGAGATCATAGAGGTCCCCAAACTCAAGGACGAGTTGAAAGTTTTCCTATCGTTCGAGTTTGAGTGAGTGTCGAAACTTGGGTCAACTTCAATTGACCATAACTCTTTGTATATAACGAATTACATGGCCTACTATATATCAAATGAAAGCTCTTCGAATTTTCTTTCCAAATATACTAATTTCACCAAAATCCGATACCCGAGCGAAAAGGTATGGACATTTTTATGACTGAGATAGTAGCATTGCACGATTAGCATGCAACGCACGCTCCGTCGCACGCACCCAATTTTCAGGTTCTATTTTCGCATTTTTAAGGGAAAAAGTGGTATTTTCCACCCCCTATTCAGCCATAACACGGGATTAAATCCCCCAAACACCAAAATAACATTATTTTCTCTAAAAATCACCAAGAACACTCCTTAGGGTTTCAACCCAAAAATCAACATATCTCAAGATTTAACTGTATCTTTTCCTTAATTCTTCAAGACGAGGGCTACAAGAAGCACCCATCAATCGTACGTATAGCTTCCCTAACATGAGAGTTCATTCAAAAGTTTCTAAATTAAGGTACATGGGGTTTATCCTAAAACTACATGGGCTTGTTGAAAACACTCAATTTTGATTTAAAGATCATCAAGCATGAATTTGTTAAAGGGTTTTTGAAATCCATGATTTTATTATGCTTATTGCATGTTTAATGATATTGTTGTTTTGGACTTTAAGCCTTATCCCCTTAAATTGATTTACATATATAAATATATGTATGAAACTTAAAATTGAAGATTTGTTTGAGAGCTCAAATAATGAAAATCCCTCTCTTGTGATATCCTTATGTTTATGATCTTATAGTGATTGATTGAAATGCATGATTTATGGCTTGAAAATAGTTTACTCAAATACCATAGTACTTTGAGCATGTTTTAGAGATTTAAGAGAGAGAGTTTCTTGATGTAAATATATTTTGTTAAAAGAGAAAGATTTGCATGAAATTAAAAGTTTGACATAGCCACCTTGAATCATTGAAAGTTTGACAAAGAGAGTTGCATGCATGAGTTTAGATAAGGAGTTCTTTGAAATGATTTATTGATATGGTGGTCCCGAATTTATGTTTTCAAAACAGAGATTGTAATATGCTAATAATGGCTCTGAGATGTGACTTGCAAGTCAATGATGATACAAGAATAATCAGAGAAACACGAAACAACTCCAAAATAGTCCACAAATCTTAAGGATCTGAGGACCTTTTTGGAGACCAGTCTCGGATTCACTACCAACAACAAGAATACAAGATATAATGATGTGTTTTAACACCAAAACAGAAAAAACAACAATAACAAGATGAATTCAAGATGATAAACAAGAAGAAACAAGATTCAGATTTAACAATAATAACAAGAACACAAGATTATAGCACAAACAATAAACAAGATTACAAGAAGGTAAAAGGATAGATAGATAGACCACATGAAGGAATAATCTTAAAAACCCAAGAATGGACAATCTTGGACCCTTAACACTACACACAACAATAAACCTATCTCTTACAAAGATACAAGATCGGATTCCACCTCCCAAGCATCAATATTTCCAAGCAATTTACAATCACTAGCGATTCCACACTAGATCTTGTCCTAGTTCCGGTTGGTGGCTTCTCCAAGCCCTAACTATGGTGTTTCAAGTCTTACAAGACTTACAAATATCATTCAAAAAATTAGTGAACAATCCCTAATATGTTCCTTATATATTACTAAACAAATAGAAGTTAAAATGACCAAAAAGGCCCTTCAAGAATGGGCACCCATCTAGTGTAATTTATGGTCTGATTTGGGTGCATTTTGGGCCTCTTTTACACTTCAATTGCACATGCCAAGGCTCAGTTCCAATACGCATTCTCCTAAGTCCATATCCGTGATTATTCCCGTATTATCCTCTCCATCTTGAGAGGAATTTGTCCACAAATTCACGGCTTCACCTCGTTCAATTGGTAACTTTAAAGAAAACCTACTCAAAACAATCCGCAAACAAGTCACAAAAATAAGTAAAAAACAGTCCACAAAATCATGAAGAATCCAAGGGCTCAATAACAACAAGTCTCAGCCAAAATCTTCATTTTGAACCTTCGTTTCCTCTCCATCTTGAGCCTTGTCCTCAATATCATCCGAAACAAGTCTCTTACCATCATACAAATATTGTAGTAGTCTCCATATCTTTCATGTCTGTTTCTACCATACTCCTCTACATGAATATATCAGTTTTGGTGAAGTGGAGTTTCGGTTGAGAGGAATGATTTGGTAAGGGGGAGATTCGGTTGTGGAGATTGGATGGGAGGAAATTGTCTTCCAAGTCCCTCTTGTTCGGCTTGATCGAATTGTGGGGGAAGTGACTCCTTTAGGTCTCAAGCTTGAGTACATTTGTTGGCTTAGCTTATGTCTATGTCATTTAGTGGTGATCTCGGAGAGTTGATCGTTTGAGGTAAAGCTTCGGGAGTAGAAACATGAGAGTTTCTTCGACTCTCCACTTGATCTAACCTCTCAAGTATAGTAGACATATCCGACCTCAATTTGTCAAGATCCGCATTCGCCTTAGCTATTTCTTGGGCAATAACATCAAGGTGGGACAAAATGGTGACCATTATGGTAAAGGAGTTACCTACAAAAATAGAAAACACATTAGTTATACAAAAACATCCCACTCTCTCTTTTTATTTCTTGACTCTCGGATCCCTCACACTCAACCTCACAAGTGTTGCAAGATTGCTTGTACTCCGAGTGGTGTTGAGAGGTGAATCCAACATTGGCAAGGACTCCAAAAGAGTAAGAAAAACACAAGGACGTATTATAATGACTCAAAATAATTAAGACTCACAAAGGAAAGTTAACACGAAGAACAGGTTCAAAACTAATTTACAATCTAGTAAATGATCACTAGCTTCTAAATTAGTATTGGAATCAACAAACGAAACGAAGAAAACAACAAATTGAAACTAGAAGATCAAAAATTGAGCTTAAAAATTTTGTCGTGTGAACAGTAAAACATGACGTGGCAGCCACGTATTGGTTCATTTTATCAAGTTGTTAATTTCAAAATTTCAAGTCTTGGTCAATTTTCAATTTGGACCTTTGGTGGAACTTGTTCAATGGAGGGAAATACAAACTGGTCTTTGGAGCTTCTTTTCAATTCAAAATTCAAGACTCAAAAGTCTTTGACTAGACTTGTACAACCCTTAAAACATGGACCCTTATTTTATGGAAAAGTGGTGGAGATGTGATGTAAAGTCTTTTGGTGGTTAAGGGTTTTTCAAGACTTAACAAGTTCCACACCTTGTATTTCACCTTTTGAAGATCTAAGATAACTTTAACATTAACAAGGTGGTGAATATGGTGAAGAACTTTAAAAACACAACCACCACAACAAGAAAAAACAACAACAATCTCCTAAGAATAACAACAATTCCATAACAACAAGGTCAACTACAAACCTCCAACAACAATTCTATCGGCCAAGTCTTTAGTGTGCTATTTTCGGTTTTAACAAGAGATGAAGGTTGTGATGAGCTTCAAGAACAACAAAAACATCCACCCAAAATTACAAAAACATCCACACTTCTAACTTCAAATCCATAGCAACAAGAACAACAACAATGGGCCAAGTTTATGTTCACAACAACAACTTTGAACAAGTTCAAGCTCAAGTTTAGATCTAGACTCAAAGTGTTAGTGGATAAGAAAACTAACAGTATAAACAACAAAACAAACAAGAACACTACTAGATCTAGATACACAACAAACAAATCTCGGCCAAGACACTTCACAAGAACAACAACTTTCGGCCAAGAACAAAAAAAAATGGACAGATTTCACCCGTTTTCTGGAATTTTCAGATTTCAATTTTTTTTTTCAAGTGAGCTAGCCCAAGATTTGATCTTGTAGGAACAATATCAAGCCATGCTTTGATACCAAATGATACAAGAATAATCAGAGAAACACGAAACAACTCCAAAACAGTCCACAAATCTTAAGGCTCCGAGGACCTTTTTGGAGACCACTCTCGGATTCACTACCAACAACAAGAATACAAGATATAATGGTGTGTTTTAACACCAAAACAGAAACAAAAACAACAACAATATAAACTCAAGATGATAAACAAGAATACACAAGATTCGGATTTAACAATAACAACAGGAACAGAAGATTACAACACAAACAATAAACAAGATTAAAAGAAGGTACAAGAATGGACAATCTTTGACCCTTAACACTACACACAACAATAAACCTATCTCTTACAAAGATACAAGATCGGATTCCACCTCCCAAGCATCAATGTTTCCAAGCAATTTATAATCACTAGCGATTCCACACTAGATCTTGTCCTAGTTCCGGTTGGTGTCTTTTCCAAGCCCTAACTATGGTGTTTCAAGTCTTACAGGACTTACAAATATCATCCAAAAACTGAGTGAATAATCCCTAATATGTTCCTTATATATTACAAAATAAATAGAAGTTAAAATGACCAAAAAGGCCCTTCAAGAATGGGCACCCATCTAGTGTAATTTATGGGCTGATTTGGGTGCAATTTGGGCCTCTTTTACACTTCAATTGCACATACCAAGGCTCGGATCCAACACACATTATCCTAAGTCCATATCCATGATTATTCCCGTATCAAATGGTATGACGATACCATAAGTATGTATGCCATAACAGAGTATGTTTTCAGAATATGTTTTCAGAGAATCCATGTTTTAAAGAGTTAAAAATGGGATTAAAGAGGGTTAGGTGATTACCCGAAGAAGGCTTGAGTTCAATTAACCCTTAGCCTAAAATCGTGATTTGACAATCCAGGTATATTATTTTTACGCTGGCGACGGTCGTGTGGCATAGCAGGGTCAGAGACTCCAACCCTTACGGCACACTTGGGTTGGAGGCTTCCCCGCCAAGTCAATGGCGGATTTCATATAGCCCGTAGAATTTCAGAGTTATAGGGTATACCACCTAGCGCAGAAGTAAAACAAAGAGTGTCACGGAGTTTAGATGGTTTGTCAGAGTCTTTCGAAAATGCCCATGTGATTTCTTACCATATGATATGTTTATGAACTGTTTTAAATTGCTCTCATATATGTTGAATATAAATTATTATTTTGGATTTGTTCTGCGTACCAGTATATTTGTATTGACCCCCTACCTCCCAGGGTCTGAAGCTCAGTTCAGAGGTCCTGCTAAACAGTAGATTTTTCAGACAACAGTGAAGTGTGCAGTTGGTGAGCCTTCTTCATTTCAGAAGGCTTGTGTCTTTCAGATTATGTTATTTATTTTGGTTTAGGTCCATTGGGGGCCTTGTCCCAATTTCAGACAGTTGTCATTTGATTATGTAGTAGAGATTTCGCAGACTGTTCCAGATGTTGTTTAGTTGATTTCGGATTTCATTCCTTATTGTTAAACTAAATCCAGAGTATGACCATTTTTTCGTATCAGATTATATTCCGCATCTTTATTTATTATATGAATGTTGTGCATGATTACCAGATAGAGTAGGACGCCTGAGCCTTCATGGTTCGGGATGTCTGTCAAGGCCAGGCCCTAGTTCGGGTCGTGACATATAATATCTAAAATACTATTTTCCACCTTGTTGTTGCCTTGCGAGAAAAGATGTTGATAGAATTCTACGGCTGCTTTACGAATCTCCTCGTCACCTTCTATCTAGGTTTCATCATTCTTAATTCTATGTATTGGGAGGAAATTTCATCTACCTTTGACAATGAAAATATTTTGTGTTTTCATCACCCTTCAAGTTCCATTTGAGATTTGCCTTTTGTCTCCAGAAACTTAATATGTGTTGTATTCGGAGACCAGTTCAAGTCATTATCAATAGCATGATCTAGTATAATACCCTCAAGAAATTTTTGAATTTTTTTCCCTTCGAAAAAGAAAGTAGGACCTTTCGGAAAACATCATTAATCATCTTAGTAATAGAATTCCATAATATTCCTAAACTTAATAGGTTTTATTTAGCACACCCACATTTTGTGCAGTCATAGAAATTGTCGGAAATAACTTCTTTAGTGCTTTAGTAGGAAGCACTAGAGTTTTATTCAATACAACACAATTACACATATAACATAGAAAATTGCAACCACAAAAGCATTTAGTAGCTTAAGTATATAACACAGTGTCATAGACACATACTTAGTGGTCATAGTTTTACTTATTTATATTAGAACTTGTTCTTAAGCTGCAGCTTTCTGTAGAGGTTTGCCAATGCAATAGTTCTCACTGCAGTTTGTCATGCAACTTTCAAACTTCTCATTATCTGCAAAATTAAACAGAAAAATTACTAAACAATGTGTATAAGTAGAGAGATAAATAAATCGTCCAAATATCTATAAATCATTTGAAGTAAAGATTTCACCTTATAGCAATACAACAATATTGCACATTAAGCATATGCGCATGTGAAGCAGGTTTATTTTACTCTACTTCGAAAAACTAATTTTGTAACGAAAATCGCAACTCATGAACGTTTGTCTTCAAGCCACCAATTTTATTGAGTTGCATCTGACTATTGCAAGAAACACAAGTAGCCAGACAAGAGGAGTGTTAGTTACCATATTGGATGACAAACTTGGAGCAATGAACAACGGAACATCCAATATTACCAACACGGTTAGGAGTTGCAACCTCAGTATCAACTGATTCATCTATGTTTGTAATTAAAATGCTACCAGTCATACACTTAGCTAGGCACATCGGTTTTTTTCCGCACTTTAATACACACTTTGCCATGCATATTGCGTCAATTCTTAACAAGTGAAAATAAATCTATATGAATGAATAATCCATTATAATTCAACCATAAAATTCAATTTTCATTTATCACTTTCAATTTTAGTGGTCCATAAAGTACATTCTTTTTTAATTATAATCAGATATTATCTAACATCTTAATTCGTGTATGGTACATAAAATCCAATATATCTCCAATGTGTGGTAAATAAGACTAAAAAAAATAAATTAGCGGTACATTCTGAACAAGTGAAAACAAATCCTATATGAACAAATAATTTAATATAATTCAACCATAAAAATTCAAATTTCATATTTATCACTTTCAATTATAGTGACCTATTCTATGGGAAATATGTTAAACATGTTAATACTATTGAGCAGGAATCCATAGCACTATATAAATTCTTTCAGCCAGTCTGTTGTTAGCTTAATTTATTCTCTTTTTTCTTATGTCTACGTTTTTACAAAAACATTTTTGGTAGAAGTTAAACTAAAAAGAAGAAAATTTAAATGACCTCCATGTCATTTGTAGGTTCGTAATACTAACATTCTTTGTATTAATAATATTACATTTACCTTCTTCTTTTTTTTCATCTTTTAAAACGGTTTCGAATTGTATTGGACAGTGGCATAGCCTTATGTTAGAGTATGTGACCCAAATTTTGTTGATCCGGCCCTGAAAAGTTCACGGTGCGACCTATGTTTGTGATTTTTTGTGGGGTCTGTGGTGGAAGTATAGGGATCGGGCCTAAGATCTATTTGTAGGAACGTATTATATAAGTGTGTTTAATGGGCTGTTTCAGGTGGTTTTTTATATGCACAAAATTGAGACTATCGTTTTCACCTTGTATTCCTCTCCTTCATAGTGAATTTCCTCAGCCTCTACCTCTGCCCATGGTTTTTTTCCATAAGGGTTTCCATGTAAATCTGTGTATTCTTATTTTTCTTTTGTTTGTGCTTTACTTATTCTAACCGATCATAACAAACTGGTATCAGAGAGATCAATTGTTTTCTCGGGGATAACAAACATGAAATATGATATTCCGTTGTTGGACCGCAACACCATATTTTTGTTATGACAGGTTATGATGCAGGCATTGCTCATGCAAATGGATTTCGATGATGCTCTTTTAGAGTTTGAAAAGATGCCCTCTTCATGGACATGCGAGGATAAACAACATAAGGATCGAAAGGCTATATCTCAGATCACACCTTCACTTATCCAATCATATTCTATAGTATGTTTTGAAGGAGACTACTGCCGCTGCGTTATGGTTGAAACTGGAATCATTGTGCATGAAAAAGAGCCTAACCAGTAAGTTGCATCTCAAACAACATCTTTATTCGAATCGGATATCTGAGGCCGCGCCTTTGGAGGATCACCTATTTGTCTTTAAAGAAATTATCTCTGATTTAGAGACTTTGGAGGTTAAGTACGACGAGGAAGATCTTGGGTTGATTTTGTTGTGTTCGTTGCCTGTATCATAATCAAACTTTAGGGATACGATTTTATATTAACGTGATACCCTAACCCTAGATGAGGTTTATGATGTGTTGTCCTCTAAGGAGAAGATGAAGCATCTTGTGAATGGGTCAATGACTCAATGAGATGGTCTCATTATTCAAGGAAGGACTCATGAGAAGAACTCTAGAGGTGATGATAGGAATAGGTAAAATCTAGAAATAGAAACAAAACCTCTAATTACTGCAAGAAGAAGGGTCATATCAAATCTGAGTGTTATAAGTTACAGAATATAAATAAAAGGGAAGCTGAAAACCAGAATGTAAAACAACCAGAGAAGTTTAGTGAAGTCAATTTTGTTGAAGATGGCGGCAGTGATGGAGAACTCTTCGTAGTTTCTGATTATAACTCAAAACCCTGTGAGGATTGGATTCATGATTCAGCTTGCACGTTTGATATGCGTCGTAATTGGAATTGGTTTACAACATACGAAACGATCTCTAAAGGTTCTTTGTTGATGGAGAATAACGCACCTTGCAAGATAGCTAGTATTGGAACAATCAGGATCAAGACATTTGATGGAGTTGTGAGAACACTTGGTGATGTGCGGTATGTCCCATACCTGAAGAGAAATATTGTTTCCTTGAGTACCCTTGATTCGAACGGATATAAGTATACTGGTGAATGTGTAGTCCTGAAGATTTTTAAAGGTGCTCTTGTTGTGATGAAGGGATAGAGAAAGAATGCAAATTTGTACGTCTTGCAAGGCTCTACAATTATAGGTGATGCAGTTGTTTGTACCCCCTCTCTATCAGACAGTAATGTTGTTAAACTTTGGCATTAGCGTTTGGGACATAAGTGTGAAAACGGGCTGGCTGAACTAAGCAGGAGAGGACTTCTTGTTGGCCAGAATATTACCAAATTGGAGTTCTGTGAGCACTGCGTTTTTGGGAAGCAGAAGAGAGTCAGATATAGTAAAGACATCCACTCAACTAAAGGTACACTTGATTACATTCATTCTGATCTCTGGGTCCTTCTAGAGTACCTTCTAGAGGAGGTACGAATTACATGTTGACTATTATTGATGACTATTTCAGAAAAGTTTAGGTGTTATTCTTGAAGAAAAAAAATAATATGTTGCCTACTTTCAAGGAGTGTAAGGCTATGATTGAAAAGCAAATAGGGAAGCAGGTAAAACGCCTTTGGACTGATAATGGTATAGAGTTTTGTTCTAATGAATTTAATGTTCTATACAAGTCAGAATAAATCGTGAGGCACTTAACAATTCATCATACCCCGCAGTAGAATGGTGTGTTCGAACGAATGAATAGGACTCTAATAGAGAAAGTGCATTGTATGTTCTCTAATGGTGGTTTACCCTAATATTTTTGGGCCGAAGATAATTCCATAGCTTGTTTTCTTATTAATCGATCTCCTTCAGTCGCGATTGACAAAAAGACTCCACAAGAGGTATGGTCTGGTACTCCTGCCAGTTACTCTGATTTGAAGATATTTGGATGTCCTTCTTATGCTCATGTTGATAATGGTAAGCTGGAACCTAGGTATGTAAAGTGCTTATTTATTGGTTATAAATTTGGTATAAAAGAAAATAAGCTTTGGTGTCCACAAAATAGAAAATTTATAATTAGCAGGGATATTGTGTTTGATAAAACTGCCATGCTTCGTGCTTCCTCCTTTACATTATCTAGTGCTTCACTCTCAGATAAGCCTACTGACATGAATCAACAAAAGTCAAGAACCCATGTTGAATTGCAAATTGGAGCAGAGTCCACACCAATGCCTACTTCTCAGTCTAGTCTGGAGATATAGAGTGATACTATTACTTTTTCTGTACCAGTGGCGCCACAATATTCTATTGCTAAAGATAGGCCTAGGAGAGATATTAGACCTCCTTAGAAGTATGGTGAAGCTGATTTGGTTGCTTATGCATTGAATGTGGCAGAAAAATTTAATTCCGATGAAGAACCTTCATCTTATTCAGAGGCAGTTAGTTGTGATTTTTTTGACAGATGGATGATTGGTATGCAGGATAAGATGGAATAACTTCATAAGATGAAACATGGTATTTGGTGAGATTGCCTAAAGATAAGATAGTTGTCCATTGCAAGTGGGTATTTTAAAAAAATAAGGAACATCAGAAGTTAAAGATACTAGGTACAAAACAAGACTAGTTGCTAAAGGTTACAATCAGGTTCAGGTGTTGACTTCACAGATGTGTTTTCTCCTGTAGTAAAGCATAGTTCGATTTGAGTCGTGCTTGGTATTGTGGATATGCACAATCTTGAGGTTGAGCAGTTGGATGTCAAAACTGTATTCTTACATGGAGAACTTGAGGAGTACATATATATGCAACAATCAGAGGGTTTGGTAGTCTCAGGAAGGGAGGACTATGTATGCTTGCTGAAAATGTCTCTTTATGGCTTAAAATAGTCGCCCAGACAGAGGTATACGAGGTTTGACTCTTTTATGACTTCCCATATGATTAGGAGGAGTTACGATAGGTGTGTCTATTTTAAGGAGGTAAGTGGTGGTTTATTCGTGTATCTTCTCTTGTATGTTGATGATATGTTGATTGCATCAAAGGATATGAGAGATATAATAAAAGTCAAAGCGTAGCTCAGCAAAGAGTTTGAGATGAAAGAATTAGGAGAATCAAAGAAGATCCTTAGCATGAAAATTCTGAGGGATATAGAGAAGTGTAAGTTATACTTGAGTCAAAAAAGGTATATTGAGAAAGTGATTCATAGGTTCAATATGGAAAATGCCAAACCTGTTAGTACTCCATCGGCAGCTTATTTCAAATGTTAGGACATGTTATCTCCAAAGACAGATGATGAGCGTGACTATATATCTCAAGTTCCATATTCTAGTGATGTTGGTTCTCTTATGTATGCGATGGTACGTTCCCGACTATATTTATCATTTGCCGTTAGTGCAGTTAGCAGATACATGGCAAATCCTAGCAAAGAACATTGGAAAGCAGTTTTGTGCATTTTCATCTACTTGCATGGATTTGCTGATGTTTGTTTATAGTTTTTGTAAAATAGAGATGGAGTAATTGAGTATGTTTATTCTGAATTTGCAGGAGACCTTGATAAAAGGATCCCTTACAGACTATGTTTTCACCATTGGTAGTTATACTATCAGTTGGAAAGCTACTTTATAGACTACGATTGCTTTGTCAACTACTGAAGTAGAGTGCATGGCTATTACAGAGGCTTTCAAGAAATCTATTTGGTTGAAGGGTTTGTTTGGTGAACTTATCAAAGACTTACAAATTACTACGATCTTTTGCAACAGTCAGAGTGCTATCTTCCTTACAAAAGATCATATATTTCACGAGAGGAAAAAGCACATTGATGTTCGGTATCATTTTATGCGTGAAATTATTGCTCGTAGTGATATTATGATAAGAAAGATTAGTACCCTTGGTAACCCGACTGATATGATGACCAAGATACTACCACGTGCCAAGTTTGAGTATTACTTGGACTTCGTTGGTGTCAGCAGTTAAGATATGGAGATTCCTGGAAGGGTGGGAGAATTCTCTGGAAATAGATTTAAGTTTTGAATTAGAATTCGTGTCATGGTGGAGATTGCTAGAGTTTGTGATCCGAATTTTGTATATACGGCCCTGAAAAGTTCGTGGTGCGACCCATGTTTGTGATTTTTTTGGGGTTTGTGGTGGTAGCGTAGGGATCGGACCTAAGATCTATTTTTACGCACATATTATATAAGTGCGTTTAGTGGGCTGTTTCGGGTGGGTTTTTATATACAAAAAATTGAGACTATCGTCTCCACCGTGTATTCCTCTCCTTCATAGTGAATTTCCCTTGCCTCTATCCGTGGTTTTTACTGTAAGGGTTTCTACATAAACCTATGTGTTCTTCTTGTTTTTCTTTTGTTTGTGGTTTGCTTATTCTATCCGATCATAATACTTCCCTTGTTCAGTAGTGTCATTTGACATCCTTTCGTTAGAAATTACACTGTTGAGATAGGTAAAACAATTACTTTTATGTAAATATAGTGTTATACATTGAATTTCCTTGACTTTATCTTGTGTTTACTTTTCTATATTTGGACTACACTATTAAAAATTCTAATGCAAACAAATAGGAAAAGTTCTATGAAAGGAACATAAATAAAATGAAAACAAAACTTACTTGGATCAGTGGTCCACATTCTCAACAAGTAAAATAACAAATCAAACATGTAGAAGAGTTCATCAGTGATGCACTCTCAACATTAGGGGCGGATCTACGGTAGCTGGTGGGGTTCCCAGGAACCCTCACCTGCTACCGTAAGGGTTATAATTATATTAGAAAATTCTTAATGGGTTTAAATATTAACAGGTAGGAGCCCGTAACGAAGTAAAGAGATAGCTTAGTGGTAGGAGGGGTAGACTTGAGATGCATGCCATGCTGCTGTTGGTCATGAGTTCGAATCTCTATTGAGGTTTATTTTTTATTTTTTTATTTTTTTCAGCTTTATTTATTTTATTGGGAACCCACAAGTTTGAAATCTTGGATCCGCCTCTGCTCTACATGTTAAAAAAACATACTATCAATCATGTAGAAGAGTTCCAACTCACAAGAAAATTTTCTAAATTTCTTTTTAATTGTTTCATAAACATGAGTCAAATATGTGTAGCAATCATAGATGTGAATTTCATCATTTTATGTGTTTTGACTATTTTGTCCTTCCCCCATAGTTGCTAGTTCATGTTATATGTCAGTTGTAGGGTTGGTTGGCATGGTACCCGATGCGTTTGAGAGTGTTTTGGGTGAGTTTGAGATTTTAAGAGGATTTTAAAGCCATGAGTAGATTGTGGTCAATATTTCATGTTTTGAGTGTCAGATGGTGATTTAGACAGTTCTATTAGATCTAAAACATCGATTTTGGGTTAGTAGCATAGTTAGTTTGGGTTTTAACCCTTTATTTTGTATTTTGACCCTTTTGATGGAAACTAGTTCATATAAGACTAAAGGGATCACGAGAGCTAAACTATTGTAAATGACCTCTTTTTTTGCAAATCTGATGGTTTCATTGAGTCCCAAACATCAAAAATAGCCTAGTAGCACATCTAATTTTTCTCTGTGGCCCGCATGAATAACACACCAAAGCGCCAAACTGACATCTCCCTGGATAATTCCTCCCGCATCTCCCACAGCGCGGATAGGACCGAGAGGTCTGGGATACACTTCCCAGCGACTGCGTACCTTTCATCCTCGGCCCCTGACTAGACTGAAAATTTTGGGTGCGCTGCTCAGCTGTGGATCTGGACACTGGAGCACTAGCTGCCGACTATGAATTACCCCAATTATTTTTCTTTTTCCATTTGCCTCCCCAATTACCTCTCTGCTGCTGACTATGACTCTGGTCTGTCGCTCTGGCTCTCTTTGCCTGCCTGTTCTTTTCCCTAGATTCGGCTATCTTCTTCTTCTTCTCCTCAACTTGATGCATGTGGACTGATAATCTAGCAAAGTCCATATCCCTATTCATCATATATCCCTGACACTCAAGCACCAGATCATCTGAAAGGCCGGAAGTAAACTTTCTCATTTAGGCCCTTATACTACTCGTCATCTTAGGAGCATAACGGGCCATCTGATTAAAATATAAAGTATACTCTTGAACAGTCATCTTACCCTACTTAAGGTTCATGAACTCCTCTTCTTAGCTTCCCTCAGCTCCAGAGGAAAGAATCGATCAAGAAAATCTTCCACGAACTCATCCCAAACTGTAGGCTCAACACTGTCACCCTTCGTATCTTCCCACTCGTTGTACGATTTGTTTGCTACATCCTTTAGCTGGTATTCCTCTAGCTCAACACCCTCCACCTGATCAACATGCATTATTTTGAAAATCTTCTCTATTTCATCTACAAACTCCTGCGGGTCCTCTTCTACCTTAGCGCTAGAGAACTTGGGCGGGTTCATTCTCATGGCCCACTCTAGTAACTTCAGAAGTAACAGATGCAGACCCAGTATCCTCCGACCTCTGAGTCTATCCGGCTACTAGTTGTGCAAGCATGTGAATAGACTGTCTAAATTCATCATTAGACACCACTCCTTCACGAGGCTGAGTGCGATTGGCCCCGTCCGGGGAGCTCTGGGAGGAATGGTCGGTATAGGATGTACTCCCGGAGTAGGAACAGGTTCTGGGGTATGAGCTCTATTATGGGTCCACATCCCATAGGTGGGACGGAACTCATCATCCTGAGCATTAACGTTGGTGCGACGGGGAGGCATAGCTACTTTTCTGAAAGGCAAGAGGTCATTGATTAGGGGACAGATTAGACTCCGAAGAACGAACTAAATCACAAAGAAGAGAAACATTCTTAAACGCCTAGTAGCCTCCTACTTATAAGTGTGGCGCGCTACACACCCATAAATAAGACTCTACTCGATGCGATTTCGCAGACACCCTGGGACCATGAACCATGCTCTGATACCAAGTTTGTCACGACCCAAACTCGGGCCTGGCCGTGACGAATATCTCAAACCATGAAGGTCCGGAATGCCCTTCACTATCTGGTAATCATGCACAACATTCATATAATAAAAGAAGATGCAAAAACATAATCTTCTACGGAAACATGGTCAATTCTAAATTCAACATAAGTATGGAAACTGTAAATCAACTACATCTAAATAACATCTAACTCAATCTGCAAAATCTCTACTACATCTCAAAACTGTTCTGAAAACTGGGACAAGGCTCCCAGTAGACGAAGACTAAAATAAGTGGCATAATATGAAAAGACAGGTCTTCTGAAATAGAGAAGGCTCACCACTGCATAATCTGATCAGCTGTCTAAATTATCTACTGCTTATCTGGACCCTTAGACTGAGTCTCAGAACTTGAGAGGTAGGCGAGAGGGGGGTCAATACAGATGTACTGGTACGCAGAGCATATAAAAAATAATCATTTATTACTCAACATATATGAGAGCAATTTAAAACAGTTCATAAGTATATCATATAGTAAGAATTCACATGGGCATTTTAAAGACTCTGTAAAAATCATCTCAACTCTGAGAAATCTGTGTTACCTCTGCTCTAGGTGGTATACCCTACAACTCTGAAAAATTCCATGGGCTATATGGAAACTGCCATTAACTCGGCAGCGAAGCCCCCAACCCAAGTGTTCCTCAAGGGTCGGAGTCTCTAAATCTACTACGCCACACAGTCGTCGCCAGCGTACAATAATAATCTACCCGTATCGACAAATACGGTTTTAAGCTAAGAGTTTCTTGAACTCGCGCCTTCTTCGGGTAACCACCTAATACTCTTTAAGGTCCTTTTTAAAATCTATCAAAATATGCAGTCTCTGAAAACATACTCTAAAAATATGCTCTGAAAAAATACTCTGAAAACATGCTCTGAAAGCATACTCTGAAAACATGCTCTGAAAACATAATCTGTTATGGCATAAATACAATGGTATCGTCATACCATTGATTTTCAAGTCACGTCTCTGAGCCATTATTAGTCTATCGTAAATATCTATTTTCAAAACACAAGTTTTGGGACCACCATTTCTATAATTCAATTCAAAGAAACTCTTTCTCAAACCTCATGTAAACACATGCAAGGAAGTCATCTTTGTCAAGCATTTCAGTAGTACAATACAAGGTGGTCATGTCAAAGTTCTTAATTCACATGAAATTCTTTCTCTTAAACACAATAACACATTTATATTAAGAAACACCCTCTCAACAATTTCAAATCATGCTCAAATGCTATAATATTGTGAAAACATCTTTCAAATCATAAAACCATAATCTTTAATTCAATACTTGAGAGGGAGTTCATAATTTATGCTCTCAACGATCTTTAATCTCAAATTCCATACATATACGTATACATGTAAATCAATTTAGGGGATAGTACCACAAGGTCAAAACAATAGTAACATTAAAAAGTTCGAAGTACGTAATTTAGAACATAGATTCCAAAACCCCTTTGAAATTCATGCATAAAAATCTAAAAGTCATGCTTTAATGGTTTTAAGCCCATGTAGTTTTTAGGATAAACCCCACGTACCTCTATCTAGAAATTTAAAGGATGCTTCTTGATGCCCACGACTTGGGGATTCCAAATCTTTAATTTGTTTTGAAAACCCACGGTTGAATCTTGATTTATTTGGATTATTAATATGGAACCCTAGAGAGTGTTCTTGAATATTTTTGGTGAATGTATGAGTAATATGCTCAATTGGGGTTGAAATATCGTGTTTGGACTGATAAGGGTGTGGAAAAATACCCAATATACCCTTAATGAGACCAGTATTAAAATATAACTTGGAGCCCGATTTCATGGGCCACCACGACGTGTCACTATCGCGGTGGCTCACTAGAAATTGACGAATGGGAATTCGGCCCACTCCGCAACATGCCACCATCATGGAGTCCCACTGGAAATTGACCATCGTCATTTACACCCTCTCCACGATGCGCCAAGGACAGGAATGACGGTGTTTTACGACTAGGACTTAAATTAACCATAACTCCTTCACTGAGTGTCTGTTTTGGACGCATCTTACGTCGACGGAAAACTTATTCAATCATCTACATAATGAAAATTTGAAATCTAAGGCATTCCATAGGGAAATAAGCATAAATCATTCTAGAAGACAATGCTTGATATTTTAGAGATAAAATTTAGCTAAGAAAAACTTCGGGGCGTTACACCTATGTGGTCGTAAATAAGAATAAAAGCAATCTATTATGGAGGGTAGTTGTTTTCCGTACTGTATTGTTGAGTAAGAATGAGAGAGAAAGAGCGAGACCTCGATATTTGAAAAGATGAAATATTTTGTATGGGTTGATTTGTATTTTGGAAAAGAATGACAAGTAGTTTTGAAAATGTTAATTTGGTTTGAATTGATATTAATTATTTTTAAAATCATAAAATATATGCGTAATTTTTAACCCTCTCATCAAGAAATTGCCAAAAGGGTAATTTAATTGGAATTGTATAAAAATATTGAAGTTGTAGTTGACCGAGTACTCTAGTTGACCCTATGAAAACTCATCCCTGGTCCTAGATTAATCAATTTAGGTACTATTAGTCTAACATATGAACTCAATTGAAATTGTAAAAAAAAATGTTTAACATGTTGCGTCAGATTTCTCATCTATTGTAAATTATCAATCAGATTAGGTAATAACAGATTATGAATTGTTGTAAATTATCAAACAGATTAAGTCATTTGTTGCAACAAATTACCCATCTTTTGTAAATTATCAAATGGATTGTCATATGTCGCAAAAGATTACCCATATGTTATAAATTATCAAATAGGCACTGCCATATGTTGTTGCTGACCCTATGAGAACTCACCCCTAGTCCTAGCTTAATCGATAGTTTATCCTATGAGAACTCACCCCTAGTCCCAGATTATTCAATCAAGGTATTAGTACCCTATTCCTAGATTAATCAATTAAGGTATTAGTCTAACATATGAGGTAGTAAGAATTGGTTAGTCTCAGAGTTATCGATTGATGACTCTGGTCGGGAGGAACGCAGTACCGTCTCATCATGCAATTATCAAAAGACTCAATTGAAGTTGTAGTTGATCCTATGAGAACTCACATTCAATTAAGGTACTAGTCTAACATATGAACTCAATTGAATTATATATAAACAAATGTTCAACCTGTTACAACAGATGTATTTTCTGTTGGATCAAATCAAACAGATTATGTAATATGTTGCAACATATTATGCATCTGTTGTAAAATATCAAATAGAATATGTCATTTGTTGTGATAGATCACGAATCTGTTGTAAACTATCAAACAAATTAAGTCATCTATTGAGACAGATTCCCATCAGTTGTAAATTATCAAATAGATTAAGTCATATATCGCAATAGATTACCCATCTGCTGTAAATTATCAAATAGGCGTTGTCATCTATTGTAGTTTACATTATGAGAACTCACCCCTAGTCCTAGATTAATCAATTAAGGTATTAGTTGAACATATGAGGTAGTAAGAATCAATTCAGCTCAGAGTGACTGATCAACAACTCTTGTTGGGAGGAACGCAGTACTATCTCACATGTAATTGCCAAAAGACTCAATTAAAGTTGTAGTTGACCCTATGAGAACTCACCCCTAGTCCTAGATTATTCAATTAAGGTATTATGAACATATGAGGTAGTAAGAATCGGTTTGTCTCAGAGTGATCGATCGATGACTCTTGTCGGGAGGAACGCAGTACCGTCTCATCATGCAATTTCCAAAAGACTCTATTGAAGTTGTAGTTGACCCTTTGAGCTCATTCATTCATCCCTAATTCAACTTAGATCGATGTAAGTACTATTATTAATCTTAACATTAAGTTAATGAGAACTCATTTCAAATCAGAGTGATCGATTAATGACTTGGGTAGGGATGAACGCAATACCAACACCATGCAAAAACAGTGACTCAATTGGATTTATAGTTGACCCTATGAGCTCATTCATTCATCCCTAGTTCCACCTAGATCGATGCAGGTAATATTATTAATCTTAACATTAAGTTAATGAGGATCTCATTCTTTCATCCCTAGTTCTACCTAAATCAATTACACAGATATCTTCAGAAGAATTGCTCCCAGGCAAGCATGTCTGGCGACGGCGTAGACTTTTGGATAGTAGATATCTTATCATCTATATTGGAGAAGAGCGATCAACAGAAAGGCTGAGATATTGAGCTCATTCGATTTGTGCACTAACTCGGTCATATTTTTTGATAGGGTAATGAGCTCGGAGTTACATAACGTTTGTTAGGCTTGGTAGAGCTGGTTTAGATCACACACGACGTAACTCCATGATTACTAATTTATCAAATTGGTTGAGCAAGATTCATTGAGCAACGCTCGATAAAAGTGTGTTGTTCAACTATTGGGACCACATCTTAAACGTGCATCAACACATTTTGACCTAAAACAAACACAACAACCCTCCATGTATCCATTAAGTCTTCTGAAGAAAGTGTTCTGAAGGTCTTCGAGAATGCCACAACTTTGAAGGTAGTGTTCATGATCGAGCTCACAAGAGACGAGGAACTCCTTACCAACTTCGAAGATGACAACAACCAGCTTGAATACAGAATCATCAAGCAGGAGGCAAGCTTAAAAATTATCGGTATTCACATATTACAGCAAACATCTGATCTTCTCCAAGGAATGTTGAAAGCATTCTAAGGAAAGAAAACACAATCAATTAATCCATATTGATAAGAAAGTAATGATACTTTATTTGCCTTTCAATCTCGTTTCTGGTTCCGATCAGGTCAACGACAGTAGACCTGATTGGAAACACAAACAAGAAGGCATGGGATGAAATTTAAAATTCAGAAATTGCCTCCTTCGCTTAGTTTCCTTATTTTAAATGTAGTTGTTGTTGGCGTAAGTTTTCTAGACTCGCTGAACATCATTTCAACCCTCGATGCCTGTGAGGCTGCTTTGTTGGTCTTCTCCTAGTTTCTACCTAGGTGATAATCCCAACCACACATCTGCCTAGAAAAGTGTCCATCTGCATTATTTTTCTTTCAGAGACATAACAAACGAAATTACATTACCGGATAAACTTTCATATTTTGACTTTATTCAGATTTTACATTTGGTAAGATAATTCCATCGGCCAGATTCGCTAGAAGTTACTTTCTACCATATGTCTCTTCTTCAATTAGCTCTCAGATGATATAGTCTTCCATCAACCACCTATTTTCCCTCGAAGGCATTCTCCTACCGCACCTTCTGGCATATAATCATCACCCCGAGCGAGCAACCCAACCATTTAAATTTTGGCCATGGGAAATAACTATATTAGTTTTCCGTTCTTATTAGATGCAGTGCTAAGCTTCGAAGGCCCTCTAAGGGTCCAATGCACCCTAAAAGTTAGTCCAATCTCTATTGAATCTCTTTACAATGACACCAAAACTAGATCTCTTCACAATGCTTGAAAAATAAACATGAGCAACAATCGACATTAAATCTTAATAGGGTATCAGAACCATATTCATGGTCCCTCAGCCTTATCAGGTCGGACCTACCAATCTTAACTGTAAAATTGCAAACATCTTGTTTGAACAATCTATGAATAATTAGTAAAAACAGAATTCACAAAATCAGTGCACTCTATGTGTGTTTCCAAGATAACATTACCAGTAATACATACCTCCCACATATGAAGTGGTTCCATCTGCAACCAGCTTATTCCTCCAAACCCATCTTTACTGCAACCTCTTGAGATAATCCGAAAAAAGTTGATCAACTGTCAGTTCCTTATATATACAAAGAAGAGGAAAAAAATTGAGGTCACAAAAAGAACATTATCCATCTTTTGCATCAGATGTGGAGTCTGTTGCAACAGATGTGGAGTCTATTGCAACAGATGTGGAATATAATGGAATGCATCAAACTATCCTTTCTGGTGGTTTGATTTTTTCCAACAGTTTCCCCATCGATTGCAACATCAACAATAGCATAAATATCAACAACAAAGAAACAACAACATTTGTTCCAACAACATCATCAACAACAAAGAAGTAGCATCCTTTGTTCCAGAACCATCAACAACACCACACCACAAGTTCCAACAACGTCAACCCTACCAACAATATCAATAAATGCATCAACAATAAAGAAACAAAAAAAATACATACAAAAAAAATGATACTGCCAACAAGGCTTTTAAACTTCTCCCAACAGATGACTTTTTTTGCATATTGTAATAGAAATTCTCAGTTTGTTTATTCAACACTTAAAAGTTCCTTCAATTTTTTTAATAAATATAATATGGGTAAATAGTAATTAAATAAAAAATAGATGTAAATAACTTGCAAAGAAGATGACGAGAATGAAAGAGCAATAATGAACCATACCTTAATATCAAAAAGAGGATCAAAACAAAAATTTCAGTCGAGGAAAGATATGGATCGATTTAGATCCGAAAAGATCTTTATGAGAAGAGAAGATAAAAGAGAGAAAAAAGGTTGTGATCCTAAAGAGGAGAGAAAGAAAAATATGAGAGTTGAATAAAATAAACTGCAGCTGAAAGAAGAGATAAGATAATTTCTTTGGATGTATTGTGTACACAGACGTAGGGGTTTTCAATATTCATTAATTAATATTAATTAATTTCATTAATAATCTGAGGGGCACGAGGAAGAATAAGACTAGTGACATTGAAAAGACAAGACAAGACATCTCAATGAACTCACTTTTGAGATATCCAAGAAACATTTTTTACCGGCTTTAGTAGTAAGTACTACTACTTGATATTATCTACTCGGACTAGAAGCTTACTTTAAAATTAAAAGAGAAAAAAAGATTTTCAAACAGATATGTCATATGTTACAACATATATAAATATCTATTTAGAAATCCGAACAGCTCAGTCATCTATTATAACAGATATAAATATCTGTTTAAAAATCCCAACAGCTCAGTCATCTGTGACAACAGATGAAAATATCCATTTGATAATTAATTAAATTAGTTATGTCTTCTATTACAACAGATATAAATATTTATTTAAAAATTTCCAACATCTCAGTCATCTATCAAAATAGATGCAAATGTCTATTTGACAATTAAATCAGATATGTCATCTATTGCAACATATATGAATACTTGTTTAAAAATTTTCAACAGCCCAGTCGTTTGTTGCAACAGATTTCATTGAAATTGATTTAGGTGGAACTAGGGATGAATGAATGATCTCTCAGGGTCAACTACAAATCCAATCGAGTCTTTGCAATTATATGGCATTGGTATTGCGTTCATCCCGACCTGAGTTATTGACCGATCACTCTGAGTTGAAATGAGTTCTCATCAACTCAATGTTTGGATAGTGATAGTACCTAAGTTGATTTAGGTGGAACTAGGTATGCATGAATGAGCTCGCAGGGTCAACTACAAATCCAATCAAGTTTTTGCAATTGCATAGCGTTGGTATTGTGTTCATCCCAACCCGAGCCATCGATCAATCACTCTGAGTTGAAATGAGTTCTCAAAAACTCAATGTTAGGATAGTGATAGTACCTAAGTTGATTTAGGTGGAACTAGGGATGAATGAATGAGATCACAGGGTTAACTATAAATCCAATCGAGTTTTTGCAATTGCATGGCGTTGGTATTGCATTCATCCCGACCGAAGTCGTAGATCGATCACTCTGAGTTGAAATGAGTTCTCATTAACTCAATGTTAGGATAGTGATAATACCTAAGTTGATTTGGGTGGAACTATGGATGAGTGAATGATCTCGCAGGGTCAACTACAAATCCAATTGAGTTTTTGCAATTGCATAGCATTGGTATTGCGTTCATCCTGACCCGAGTCGTCGATCGATCACTGTGAGTTGAAATGAGTTCTCATCAACTAAATGTTAGGATAGTGAAGTACCTAAGTTGATTTAGGTGGAACTAGGGATGAATGAATGAGCTCGCAGGGTTAACTAAAAATCCAATCGAGTTTTTGCAATTGCATGGCGTTGGTACTGCGTTCACCCCAACCCGAGTCGTCGATCGATCACTCTGAGTTGAAATAAGTTCTCCTCAACTAAATTTTAGGATATTGATAGTATCTAAGTTCTTTTAGGTGGAATTAGGGATGAATGAATGATCTCGTAGGGTCAACTACAAATCCAATCGAGTCTTTGCAATTGCATGGCGTTGGTATTGCGTTTTCCCAACCCGAGTCATCGATCGATCACTCTGAGTTGAAATGAGTTCTCATAAACTCAATGTTTTAAAAACTATATCTGTTAAAAATTTTAAAATTAATTAAGATCAATTCAGACTAAATTAGCAATGTCAAAACTTTTCATTCTTTTTCAAAATTACAAATCAACCCATACAAATCATCCATTTACTTGAAAAACTTTTCATTTAAAATCTTAAGTTCTCTCTCTTCTCTCTCTCATTCTCTCTCGGGGTCTCCTCTCCCTTTCAAAAATAAAAACAACAACTACTCAACATATTGCTTAACCTTTCAAAACAGGTCAATTTTCTTCCCATTTACGACTACATATAGTTGTTTTTTTACTTAATTCCTGCTTGTATACGTCGTTTCCTCTGTATTTGTAGGTAAAAGAGTTCGAGAAGAGTTCTACATTTGTTCTTTATTCTAAAAAATGGGGATTTTTAATTAATGATGAAAAAGAAGACTTTTAGTTGTATTATCTTCGAGAATGGGTTAACAATTTTGAGTTTTGATGCTAAAAAGGTAGGAAGCACCCGAGAAAACCTTAGTTTTTCTCTCAGTGTTTTGTTGACTATCGTGGTATTGTTGGATGGTGTTTGTGGTGTTGTTTGTGGCTGTTTTTAGTGGTGTTGGTATTTGTGTTATTTGGCGGTGGTGGCAATGGTCTTGGTGTTGGTATTGGTGGAATTGGTGGTGGTCTTGGTGGCATTGGTGGTGGGATTGGTGGTGTCATTGGTTGTGGTGGTGGTGGTCCATCTGTTGCAACGGGTAGAAGATCTGTTGGGAGATATTAAATAGGTCTTCACACAGATTCTCCATCTATTCCAACTGATGGGTTATCCGTTGGAGTATTTTCTTGTAATGTGGCATATAATAATTTATTGAAATTTGTCCACCTATTGTAACAGGTGGAATATCTGTTGGGAGATATTAAATAGGTCTTCAAATAGATTCGGGTTCCCCATCTGTTCCAACTGATGGGCTGTCTGTTGGAGTATTTTTTTTGGTTATGTGGTAAGAATAATTTATAGAAATTTGTCTCACCTTTTTTTAAAAAAATTATGCAGACATCAAATGCAATGTATTTTTTATTTTTCTTTTGTTTGTGTTAAAAAATATCTCCCACAAGAAAAGAAACTGGAAGTGGGGAAAGTGGATCAACTTCCAATCACCAAACCAAAAAAGGCTAGAGTACAGATAGATTCGGAGGAACTTCCAGAACAATCTCAGTCAGGACAAAATGAAGCCGAGGAAAGTGATAACTCCTCCTCACCAATGGGGCATGAAATAATATCAAAATTCCAGCATGATTCTGTCAAAACCATTAGTATTGAAAAGTTTCGAGGTGTGATGACGATGAATAGCCCTAAAGCAGTATTTGGTGATCTTGGGGAAACCTTTTAATGAACTTAGGAGTATTATGAAGAAGGAAAACATAGATGGACTTTTTAAGAAGAGCTGCTTTGCACAGTTTCTTGAGTTGTCTGGGCCCCGCCCTCTCCGTTTCCCAATGATCATGGTATATGGCCTTCTCAAGCGCAGGATCAAGTATGCAGAGATGATAGAGGTCCGAAGGAGGGCGGAAAAAATATGGATGAAGTCTGGATCAACTACTGTGGCATGCCGGTTTGTTTTGGATTGAAAGAGTTTGCCATTGTGATAGGCTTGAGATGTGATCGTCCTGAAGAACCTCCCATCAAGAAAATACCCCATAAAGGGTCCAACAAACACAAGGTAAAAAAAGATGGATTGTTGGGCATCGATGGACCTAGATACAAAGTGGAGGATTTGATGGTGGATCTCAAGAATAAAGACATACCAAAGCACTACAGGGAGAAATTGTGCTTAGTTTGGTTTGTCCATTCCGTTTTATTGGCAAGAGAAGTCAGGAAAGTCATAGAACATGATTTGTTGGCGCTTGCTGATGATTTTGTGAATTTCAACAATTATCCCTGGGGATACGACAGCTACTACTTGACTGTCAAATATTTACTGAAAGAGCTAAAGTCAAAGACGACCATATTATACGGCTTTCCTTAGGATTTCATGGTAAAATTTATCACTATTTTTACTCATTCATTAATTTATATTGAATATACTTGTGACTTTTTTTTTCTTACTTCTTGTTTACAATTTTTAGGCTTGGGCATGTGAAGCCATTACTCCCTTCCGAAAGCATTTCAAGGATTACCCGGATAAGGTTTCTCATCCAAGTATCCTTAGGTGGTTGGCTGCAGTAGAGACCAGCAAAAAAAAATAGTAATGAGTCTAATAATTTTAACCCTCCGGATGATGTAGTACGTCTTCTTTCAACTAAAATAATTTGACTCAAAGAAAGATATTGAAACAGATGTTACATCTGTTGCGACAGATGGGTCGGCTGTTGCAACAAATTACCCATCAACTGCAACTGGTGCAATAGATGGGTAATCTATTGTGATAGGCGATCCATATTTCGCAACAGATTAACCATATGTTGCTCTGGTCTCTGAACTCTATTCAACAAATTACCCATTTATTGCAAATTATGCAATATATTATCAATTTGTTTCAACATACAAATCAGCTATTGCGGTAGATAGATCGTCTGTTGCATAAGTTGGCGGTGTTAACATAACCCGAGCCCCATGTAACCCAACTGACTGCAAATTATTATTATATGATTTAAATTCCTCCTGGATTTTTTTATAGGTTGTGCATCCTTGGATCGTGCCTACCATTGATGAGCTGGGGATGACTTTTTTTCTTACTTTGGATCTTGTTGATACAAAATAAGACCCAATGGTGGAGTTAATAAAGAAAGAATTGGATGGAGCAACATCCATAAGAAGAGCAGTTAGGCAAGGTCAGCCTAATGTTTAATCTCTTCACGACCAACCTCAAACTACAACAGATCCAGGTGTTTCTTCTGGGGGTGTTGCTGGGGGAGTTATTTATGATGGTGGCAACCATTCTGCTGCTGCTTCTGCTTCCAGTTGTGATTATGAGCATGTTGGTTCTCATCAAAAAATAAATATGTTTGAAAACACCCTATGCATAGGTCCTCCATCTCACCCCTACACCGGTCCTTCTCACCCCTTCTCACCCTCATGTTCTCATTACAAATGCAAAGTGTGCAAGGACAGAGAGGATAAGCTCCTTGAAAAGCTAGAGGCTATAGATGAAGCTACCGAGGAGTTGAAATCCAGGTGGGGTGTCATACCATCCAACGAGGTGAGGGAGCCATGCACTCCTACAATGGAGGTTAGGAGGAAAAAAGAAAAAATAGACAAATTCTCTCCGTTCTGAAATCAGCAAAAATTGCAATTCCCCCCGCTCCAATAGTTGTTGAAGTTCAGGGGCCGCCGAATAAGGTGGACATATTCGCGACGCTTGGCAAGGAGAAGAAGATGGAACTGGAAGAATTCATCAAGATGAAGGTTCAAAAACAATACATCATGCATTTATTTGCCGCCAAAGACTTCTCGAATATGACAAATATGTGCGTGTGGTACGAGGACAAGGTAAGTTTACTTTTTCTAACCTAACCTTCCAATATACTCCATGAAGAAGAATCTACGAAGCAGATGTGTAATATTTTGCAAAAACTTAGTATTCTGTTGAAACATAATACACATCTGTTGTATAAGTTGCGTTGGCTGGGTAATCTGTGAACTAATTCAGAGAACCCTCTACATCAGATTCTTTTGAATATGTTTTTATTTCTTACAATTACTAACCTATTTAAAAAATTTCTTCTTATACCACAGTATGTTGATGAAATTCTCTACCTCATGAGGGGCAGGCAATTAGCGTACCCGAATGCTTATGATGTTGCTGATAGGATAATCGACCTCAACTTCTACAACAATTTTAAGGATAGGTATGCTAAACTTTATAAGATAGCTGATTTCGGTGGTCTGGGATTTGATCAGTTAGTTTCTACATTCCAATGGGATGAAGAAGTAACTAAACATGTTAGAGGGAAGAGGCCATATCCACACGGCAAGAGCTGGACCAAGGCAAAGAGAATCCTTGCAGTCATGAATGTGGATGTCACATATTTTCTCACTTTTGAGATACTACTATATGAGGGAAAGATTAAGGTTTATGACTGCAACTTACCCATCTTCAGCGAGAAGATGTTTTTAACCCACATGGAGCCACTCTTGAAGTTGTTGCCCAAGTTATTGACGCAGAGTAAGCTGATTGATCATTTGCCGGTTGAAGTCTTGGTGAAGGAATCATGGAATTTTGAATGTCAAAATAAGAATATCCAGATCCTAAGAAATACAAATGGTGCAGCGTGCGGGCCGTACTTGTTTGCATACATCGAGTGTTTGCTGACCGACACACAAATGACCGGTGTGTGCGACACCGTTGTGGGAAAGATGCAATGGGTCTGGGCATATGGGGTACTAACTAAATGGTTGGAGCCCGTGTATAAAAAAGGACATGTACAAAGACAGAGACGAACACGATAACAAATTTTCATTTCAAGCCAATTCAATTTACATGTAGTGGAATAATTTTATGTCTGGCCAAGTTGAATTTTTATAATGTAATAGATTTTATATCTATCATAAAAGATATAGTACCTGTTCTGACAGATTGATTATCTATTAGAATAGGTTGGTCATCTATTGCGTTATGCAGATGTTTCCAGTCTGTCTGTCACAACAGATATACTATTTGTTGCAACATATAACTTATCTGTTGCAACTAATTGGTAATCTGTTGGAGAAAATAAAAAGAGTATGAAGACCTGTTATATAATTTCCAGCAAATGACCTACGTGTTGCATCTCATGTTGCAACATATGTCTAAATCTGTCTGATAAGATATGTCGTCTGTTGCAGTAGATGTCTTATCTGTTGCGACATTTGAATCTAGTACTCCATTTCAATTAACATGTTCAAAACTAAGGATTAATTATATTCATAGACAGAATAAAATAAATCGAATCCTTCGGAAATTACATGAAATAACTCAACAAATAAATGAAATGTAAAAAAAAATCATTATGAGTACAAACGATCTACTCTACAAATAAATCAATAAGTTAAACCAAGGAGGATAGGTTATTACATTAACAGACTCAAGCTATAAATATATAATCAATATGGACAAGTTGTTCTTCATCCGGTGCTATGAATTCGTCTTTGGTCATCGTGGATCTTTAACGTCAGTTGCGTACGGCTTCTAACCTTTCGTTTCTCCGTATTTACATAAAAGAGCAGCATATCTTTTGCAGAGTAATCCGGCATCAAGTCCATTCTTTGGTACTTGTAATCCATCGCTCAAATACTCGAAATAGGTGTAACACCTCAATTTATTGAACCGGAATGCTACATGGTGCTTATGACCCTGAAGGACCACAAGCTAACCCATGACTGATATTTGTACCTGTACACTACATAATATGACATAATAATGAGAAAACATGCACTGAAAGGACATAAGGTTCAATACTGAACATAATCTGAATGATATAACATCTGTGTGGGGTAATAGAATACCCAAAAAAAACTAAAAATACTGAAGTCTAAAACATAATAGTCTAGAAAGCCTCTAACTGACTGAACTGTCCGAGTAAGGAGCTGATGGGACATGTCCCCAACTAACTCCAACTAATAAAATAATTAATGAGATAATAGGGAGTAATCATGTCCTCGAATGATGAGGACTCACTTCTAAGTTTGACTGTTGAAATTGGAATCTGCTGTTGATCTGGAGCTCGTGTCTCTGAACCTTTGGTATAAGACACCATAGCACAAATGCGTCAGTACTTTGAATTTACTTGTATACATGTGAGGTAGGATTAATCCATGGGGTTCATATGCATGAACAATGATAATAACTCACTAACTATCATGAGTGTAAGAATACATGCATGAGACATAACAACTGACACTAATACTGTGATAACATGATTACTGAATATGAATATAACTGATAACATGAGTGACTATATCTGACAGTCCTACATCTGATGGAACTATCTAAGTTCCATACTGTATCTGAATTAACTGTATCTGACAGTCCTAAATCTTATGGAACTATCTGAGTTCCGTACTATATCTGACAGTCTTGATTCTGTAACATAAAATTGTGGGAAGTAGTTATCTAACCGACATGCCCCTGATACACTATTATGGCTGAGTTGGGTTCCAATCTATAACCCCAATTGGAAGGGTGTCAAAATTATGCCACCGATAAGTACAAGATATGGGCGACCCTTATCTGATAGTGTCCCCAAAAGAGAATGGTAGGGCCCTTATCTGACAGTGTTTATCCATCTCATCAACCATCATCGGACAGTGTTGATGTCTCAAACTATACTGGCTACATAGTTATGGAAGTCAAGGATGACTTCTAAGGATTATACCCTTATCTGATAGTGTGTGTCCCCATCCTTGGGTTCACTCGATGCTAACTCCTAATCCCATCTGAATGGACACTGAACATTATTTACTGAACTGAACATGAGCTAAGTTACTAAGTTCTGTTGACTGATGGAATACTACTGATATCTGACAACTGACTGAGTCATGAGATCGTGGAGATTTTTTCTGAGTCATAAGACTATCTGAAGTCTAAGGATTCATAGCTTGACTGAAAGTATAGTGAAAATATGACATGGCTCTAAGAACACAGCTAATGTTTTGGGTACAAGTACCCCCAGGACTCGATGGAAGGAAACTGACAAAGCATGACTTACTTGAATACATAATAATCATCATAATACATTTACTGAAGCATTTCATCAAACATGTGATAGGAATAAGCTTGTACGTACATGGGGATTTCATGATATCATGCTAATTAGACACTTTCCCTTCATCTAGGCATTCAACCAAATACATAGTAGGCATAGAATCTGTACACAACATCATACAACAATTAACTGTCGTGATTCAATTCCAATTTAATCATTCAAGGGTTTAGTCCTAGGTTTCCATGAATCTATACCGATACAAATCAACCCATATGGAATTTAACACTCATTCATGGAATACAATTCAATTACTCATTATCAACATGAACAAAAGTAGCCCAATCATGAAATTCATAAGAAAATCCATAACTTGAATTTAGAAAAGGGTTCTTGGGCTTCATGGACAAAAAGAGTCCATGAATGAACATTATGCATACCTTAGTTCGTGGTTTCGGGAAGATTGATGGTGAAACTTTCTTGAAATTAGATCTTCTATGAAAACCCTAGCTTGTTCTTGAGACAAAATTGAGAGAAGAGAGTATATTTTGGGTGAAAAGTGGCCGAATCATGTGTTAAAGGGCTTAAATAGGGGTGGTAAATTGAACCTTTTAACCCTAGATGCGTCTTGTAATTTCAGTAAAAAATTCCCGAATTGAACCCCTGGCGCGATGCGGCGCTATCGCGTCGTGTCACTGGAATTTGACAATTGGGAAACTGAGGGATGGCGCGACGCGGAGCCATCGCGCTGCCCCTTCTTTTACGACCTGGAACTTTGGCGCGACGCGAAGGAAATCACGCTAAGACACTGGAATTTCCAAATGCCATTTCCTTTTGTGGCGCGGCGCGCCACTGACTAATATGGTGCTATTTTATGACGGGAACTTGAAATAGTCATAACTTCTTACCCGGTTATCGGATTTAAGCGAATCATATATCGATGGAAAGCTTATTGAATTTTCCATACAAAAAAAATGATAATCTTGAATATTCCACATGGAATAATTATCATTCACTTTAGAAGCTAATACTAGTCATTCTTGGGACAAAATTTGCTAGAAAAAAGTACGGGGTATTATAATATCTCCCCCTTGAGAACATTCGTCCTCGAATGAGAATGGATTAAAGGGAAGAAAAGACAAGTGACGTACATAATGAACATGAATAACTAGAATATGATCTCATGACTGACCTAACTGACAAGCTTAACGTATAATACTAAACATGCATATCTGATGCATGTGTAACTGATTCATGAATACATGACTGAGTGTTCTAAAGAACTAAGTTTCTCACAATGAGAATGCATTTCTAATGCATAATTATATAACTGAGTTGATATATAAATGCATGACTGAATATGCAATGGTACTTGATACTAAGTTTATACTGGGAACATGAACATGAAACTGCATACCAAGTTTGTGATGAACACTGAAAATGAAACTGAGTAAGCTTAAGGAGAACTGTTACCTTGAGCTTGATCTGAGTTGGCAAAGAAGAGGTGAGGATACTTGGTATGCATGTTCGCTTTTGCTTCCCAAGTATCTCCCTCGACGGACTGATTTCTCCAAAGAACTTTAAATAGAGGGACTTCTTTGTTCCTCAATCTACGAGTCTGATAGTCTAAGATTTCAAATGGAATCTCTTTATAAGAGAGAGTGTTCTGAACATCAATGCTATGAATCGGGACTACAACTAAGGGGTCACCTATGCACTTCTTAAGCAAAGAGACATGAAAGACTGGATGAACTGAGGCTAGATCTGAAGGAAATTCGAGCTCATAAGCTACCTTGCCAAAATGACTGAGAATCTTGAAGGAACCAACATATCGAGGACTGAGCTTTCCCTTCCTGCCAAATCTTTTCACTTTCTTTATGGGAGAGATCTTTTCTACGAATATGTACATAAGACTTCTATCGGCTCTGAGCATCCCGGAGTCTTTCTCTGATTAACTAGACTTTTTCTAAGGCGTCGAATACTAAGTCAGGACCTATGACTGAGGCCTCACTAACTTCGGACCAACCAATTAGAAATCTATATCTCCTACCATAGAGATCTTTAAATTGATCCATCCAAATACTGGAATGATAGCTGTTATTGTATGAAAATTCAATCAAAGGCAAGTGGTCATCCCAACTTTCCTTGAAATCAATTGCACACTCCCTTAGCATATCTTCTAAAGTCTGAATAGTCCTTTCTGCTTGACCATCTGTCTGAGGATGAAAGGTTGTACTGAGATAAACTTGGGTACCAAGACCCTTTTGGAATGCTTTCCTAAAATGAGAGGTGAACTGGGTACCTCTGTCTGAGATAATGGACAACGAAACACTGTGCAATCTGACCAACTCCTTGATATAGAGTTTGACATAATCCTCGGCTAAATAAGAGGTATGAACTAGAAGAAAATAAGATGATTTGGTCATTCTATCTACAATGACCCAAACTGGATCATGTTGATGACGAGTTCGAGGTAAACCCATCAAGAAGTCCATATTCACAACTTCCCACTTCCAAGTAGGAGTACTGGACTCCTGCATGGACCTACCAGGCTTCTAATTCTCTATCTTAACTTGCTGACAGGTAGAGCACATAGCCACAAACTCCGCAATGTCTCTCTCCATCCCAATCCACCAATAAATTTCCCGCAAGTCATAGTACATCTTTGTGTCCCTTGGATGAATAGAGTAGCACGCACCATGCGCTTCTACAAGAATTCGCTGCCTTAAGTCATCTACACCTGGAACACAGAGACGACCCTGACAACGCAAAACACCATCTCCCCCTAGGGAGAAAACCTCTACTTTCTGATCCTAAACTGACTCTTTCAACTTGACAAGGCTGGGATCTCTATCTTGCTTTTCTTTTACCTCAAAAACTAGAAATGATTCTGAACTACTCTAAACCCATATATCACCCTCATCTGTATCGACTAAGCGAACGCCTAGTCTGGAAAGCTAATGGACTTCCTGAGCTAACTTCTTCTTACTGCCCTCAACATGAGAAATATTACCCATGGATGGCCTACTAAGAGCATTGGCCACTACGTTGGCCATGCCTGGATGATAGAGGACACTCATGTCGTAGTCTTTCAACTTCTCTAACCTTCTTCTCTGACGAAGATTGAGATCTTTTTGAGCAAATACATACTGAAGACTCTTGTGATCTGTGAAGACATCTACATGAACTCCGTAGAGATAATGCCTCCAAATCTTCAATGCAAAGACTATGGCTGCTAACTCAAGATCATGAGTAGGATAATTCCTCTCATAGGGTTTAAGTTGTCTAGAGGCGTAGGCTATGACCTTATCATTCTTCATGGGGACACAACCCAAACCTACTATGGATGCATCACATTACACCACGAACCCATCTGAACCATCTAGAAGAGCTAAGACTGGGGTTGAGGTAAGTCGAGTTTTCAACTCCTGAAAACTCTCCCCACAATGGTTTGACCACTGAAAATTAACTTTCTTCTGAGTCAATCTGGAAATAAGGGATGCAATAGATGAAAATCCCTCAAAAAACCATCTGTAATAGCCAGCCAAACCCAAGAAACTCCTAATATCAGATCGAGAGACAGGTCTTGGCCAGTTTCTTAATACTTTGGTTTTTTTAGGATCAACTCTAATTCCATCACCGAAAACGATGTGACCAAGGAATGCTACTGACCTTAGCCAAAATTTGCACTTATTGAATTTGGCGAATAGCTAATGATCTCTGAGAGTATGAAGTACTATTATGAGATGGTCTGCATGATCACGTTCACTACGGGAATAGACCAGAATATTATATATGAAGACTATGACGAACATGTCAAAGTACTGCTTGAACACACGGTTCATCAAGTCTATGAAAGTTACTGGGGCATTGGTAAGACCAAATGACATGACTAAGAATTCAAAGTGACCATACCGAGTACGAAAAGCTATTTTTGGAATGTCACTTTCTCTAACTCTGAACTGATGATAGCCGGATCTGAGGTCTATCTTAGAGAAATAGTTGGCACCCTAAAGTTGGTCAAACAAGTCATCGATTATGGGAAGAGGATACTTGTTCTTGATCGTGACCTTATTGACTTGACGATAATCAATGCACATTCTAAGAGAACCAGCTTTCTTGCTCACGAATAAGACTGGTGCGCCCCACGGGGAAATGCTGGGTCTGATAAATCCCTTATCTAAGAGATCCTTCAACTATTCTTTTAGTTCTCTGAGTTTTTCTAGTGCCATTATGTATGGCGTAATAGAGATAGGCTAAGTATTTGGAAGAAGATCAATGTCGAAGTCTATTTCCCTTTCAGGATGAATTCCTGGAAGATATTTGGGAAAGACATCTGAATATTCATTCACTACTAGAACTAATTCAAGGATGGGAGTTTCGGAACTAGTGTCCTTAACTCAAAAAAAATAATAGAAACATCCTTTAGATATTATTTTCCTTGCCCGAAGGTAGGAAATAAGATGACTCCTGAAGGCGGATACACTACCCTTCCACTCAAGGACGGGTTCATTTGGAAATTGAAACTGGACTATTCTGTTTTTGCAGTTGATTGTGGCATAGTAGGAATGAAGCCAAGCCATGCCAAGAATGAAGTCAAAATCAGTCATCTCTAATTCGACTAAGTCTGCTGAAGTGACTTTCTGAAACATCATAATCGGGCAGTTCCTGTATACCCACCGGGCTATGATGATTTTTCCCACTGGGGTAGAGACTGACAAGGGCTCTGCTAGAATTTTGGGACTGATTCTGAAATCAACTGCAATATAGGGAGTAACAAAAGACAAAGAAGCTCCTGGATCTATCAAAGCGTAAACATGCACATGAAAAATCTGTAACATACCAGTAACTACATCAGGAGAATTTTCCTGATCTTGTCGGGTTTAAAGAGCATATATTCTATTTGGGTGTTATCCGCTAGTAGCACTGGTGGTGGCACCCTGCTGATTCGGGCGACCGGACTAAGCTGAGGAGCGGAGATGACTCTGATAACCTGACTGAGGGAAGTCTCTGACTCTGTGGCCTGTCTTGTCACAACCAAAATAGACATCACTGTCAGCTCTGCATGCACCCTTTTGGTTCTTACAACAAGTCTGATAAAGGGGATTAGTTCGGGCATTGCTGACACTGCCCTGAGACTTAGAGCCTGACACTCTATCTCTGAACTTAGAAACTGGAGCACTGGATGAAGAAGGAGCTGGAACTGATGACTTAGGATGAAACTAAAAATAGTTTCCTCCTTCTGACTTAGGCTGACTAAAATTGAAGCTACCTGTCCTAGCTTTCTTATTCTGCTTTTCCCTCTGCTTAATCTTCTGCTCCTCTATCTGCTGAGCATGGGTCATAAGTCTGGCTAAAGTTATGTCACTATTTAGCATGGCAGATCTGCACTCATTAACCACACTATCATTTACCTCTGAAGCAAACTTACTCATCTTAGCTCTGCCGTCTACAACCACATGAGGGGAATATCTGGCTAATTGAGTAAACTTTAGAGAATACTCTTTTATCTTCATATTGCCCTGCCTAAGGTTGATAAATTCTAGCACCTTAGCCTCTCTAAGCTCTTGGGGAAAGAATCTGTCTAGGAATGCAGTGACAAATTCCTCCCACTCTATAGGACCTGCATCATCTGACCTTTCTAACTTCCATTGTTTGAACCAAGTATAAGCCACATCCTGCAACTGGTATGCGACTAACTCACCACTCTCAACAGTAGTCACTACCATGATTTCTGTCACTTTCTGGACTTGATCAATGAATTCCTGAGGGTCTTTATCTACTTTAGACCTATGGAAGGACAGAGGATTCATTCGGGTGAATTCCTGAATCCTAGATGCAGCTGAATTGGCCACTGGGTTAGCCGGAATGATAGTTATTCGCTTATTATGGGCAACTACTGAGTGGGGAAGAGTGGTAAATGCAGTCCTAAACTCCGCATGAGAAACATGATCGCCCAAAGGTTCTTTGGGCTGAGGGGCTGATTGATTTCTTCTCTTAGGAGGCATATTATGAAATAAAGAGAAGAAGCGGATTAGACAGAGATATTGAATTGTGATTATGCTCGCTGGCACGACATGAATACTAAAAGAAGGGAAACTGTTCCTAAACAACTCATAGCCTCTTGCACATAAATATGGCGCGTAACACACCCATGTACAAGACTCTACTACATACGGCTTTTAGACTTCCTAGGACTCTATTGATCCTTAGACTCTGATACCAAGTTTGTAACACCCCAATTTGCTGAACCGGAATGCTACACAATGCTCATGACCCCAAAGGACCCCAAGCTAACCCATGACTGATATATGTACCTGTATACTGTATAATATGACATAATAATGCGGAAACATGCACTGAAAGGTCATAAGGTTCAATACTGAACATAATCTGAATGATATAACATCTGTGTGGGGTAATAGAATACCCAAAAAAAAACAAGAAAATACTAAAGTCTGAAATATAATAGTCTAGATAGTCTCTAACTGAATGAACTGTCTGAGTAAGGAGATACTGTCTGAGTAAGGAGATGATGGGACATGTCCCCAACTAACTCCAACTAATAAACTAATTAATAAGATAATAGGGAATAATCATGTCCTCGAATAATGAGGACTCACTTCTGACTCTGGATGCTGAAGAAATCTACTGCTGATCTGGAGCTCGTGTCTCTGAACCTGTGGTATAAGACACCTAGCGCAAATGCGTCAGTACTTTGAATATACTAGTATGAATGTGAGGTAGGCTGAATGCATGGGGTTCATATGCATGAACAATGATAATAACTGACTAACTATCATGAGCGTGAGAATACATGCATGAGACATAACAACTGACACTAATATTATGAAAACATGATTACTGAATCTGAATATAACTGATAACATGAGTGACCATATCTGACAGTCCTGCATCTGATGGAACTATCTGAGTTGCATACTATATATGAGTTGACTGTATCTGACTGTCCTAAATCTGATGGAAATCTCTGAGTTCCGTACTATATCTGAGTTGACTGTATCTGACAGTCCCGATTCTGTAACATGAAACTGAGGGCAGTAGTTATCTAACTGACATGCCCCTGATACACCATTATGGTTGAGTTGGGGTCCAATTTGTAACCCCAATTGGAAGGGTGTCAATACCGCGCCACTGGTAAGGACGAGCTGTGGGCGACCCTTATCTGATAGTATCCCTATAAGAGAACGGTATGGCCCTTATCTGACAGTGCCTCATCAACCCTCATTGAACAGTGTTGATATCTCAACTTATGCTGGCTACATAGTTTCGGAACACAAGGATGACTTCTAAGGATCACACCCTCATTTGATAGTGTATGTCCCCATCCTTGGGTTCACTCAGTGCTAATTCTTACTCCCGTATGAATGGACACTAATCATGATTTACCGAACCAAACATGAGCTGAGTTACTAAGTTCCATTGACTGATGGAATACTACTGATATCTGACAACTGACTGAGTCATGAGATCATGGATATTTTTCCTAAGTCATAAGACTATCTGAAGTCTAAGGATTCATAGCTTGATTGAGAGTATCGTGAAAACATGACATAACTCTAAGCACACAACTAATGTTTTAGGTACAAGTACCCCTAGGACTCAATGAAAGGAAACTGACAAAGCATGACTTACTTGAATACATAATAATCATCATAATACATTTACTGAAGCATTTCATCAAACATGTGATAGGCATAAACATGTACGTACATGGGAATTTCATGATAGCATGCTAATTAGACACTTTCCCTTCATCTAGGAATTCAACCAAACACATAGTAGGCATAGAATGTGTAAACAACATCATACAACAATTAACTTTCGCGATTCAATTCCAATTTTATCATTAGGGTTTCATGAATCTATACCGATACAAATTAACCCATATGGAATTTAACACTCATTCACGGAATACAATTCAATTACTCATTATCAACATGAACAAAAGCATCTCAATCATGAAATTCATAAGAAAATCCATAACTTGAATTTTGAAAAGGGATTCTTGGGCTTCATGGATGAAAAGAGTCCATGAATGAACACTATGCATACCTTAGTTGTTGGTTTCATGAAGATTGACGGTGAAACTTTCATAAAATTAGATCTTCAATGAAAACCCTAGCTTATTCTTGAGAGAAACTTGAGAGAAGAGAGTGTATTTTGGGTGAAAAGTGGCTGAATCATGTGTTAAAGGGCTTAAATAAGGTGGAAAATTGACTCTTTTAACCCTGGACGCATCTTGTAATTTCCGTAAAAATTTCCCAAATTGAACCCCTGGCGCCGCGCCGTGTCACTAGAATTTGACAATTGGGAAACTGAGGGATGGCGCGATGCGGAGCCATCGCGTTGCCCCTTCTTTTACGACCTGGAACTTTGGTGCAATGCAGAGAAATTCACGCTAAGACACTGGAATTTCCAAATTCCATTTCCTCTTATGGCGTGGCATGCCACTGACTAATATGGCGTTGTTTTACGATGAGAACTTGAAATAGTCATAACTTCTTACCCGGTTATCGGATTTAAGCGAATCATATATCGTTAAGCGAATCATATATCGATGGAAAGATTATTGAATTTTCCACATGACAAAAAGTAAAAATCTTAAATATTCCTCTAGTAATAATTATCATTCACTTAGAAGCTAATACTAGTCATTCTCGGGACAAAATTTGCTAGAAAAAAGTATGGGGTATTACAATAGGCGGCAACAAAAGGACCACAATCCCTGCGTTATAAAAAAACAGATAATCCATATCTTGTAGTTCATGCTAGCATTGTGAAATTTGTGAATTGAAACTAAATCATGACACTTAAACTTACAGGCTACCAATGGTTTGTTAACCAATTCCATCAACATATTGTACATCAAATGGATTAGACATTTTATCCTGGTATGCTTCAATCGTCAACCAATCAGTACGAACCATTTGGTCCAAAAAGCCACTCATATCAAGGTAAGTAGGCAATATTTTGGCTAGCTTTTGTATCTTAGATGACGGCCCGGAACGTCTCCTTCGCTACATCGAGTCATAAACTCAGATGCACCTCTCTTTTAGAATGACGACAACCAACACCCAATGAAATTCATCACCATAATTGATTGGGATGTACACTTTGTCGACCAAATGCCAAGGTAAGCCAGCCGGAATGCTAAAACCTTTGATGATGTTGATTAAGCATTCCTCATTTGGGGAAACTTCCGGCTGCTGTTGAAAATACCTATCGTAAGCATTATTAATGTAAACTTTGTACAAATAATTGCCTGTTGTGTATCTGTATTTTTCTTATGCTTGCAACTTGGCCTTTTTTCGGAGGTAGTAAAAAATAACATCGATGTACTGCACATATTATCAAATATTTTGGATTACGTGATGAAAAAATCAATACGCAAATGCAATTAAATAAAGTATTAATTAATAGTAATATTTATGGCATTTAAACCTCATCATTCCAGCAAGTTTGGGGCTTTGATAGCAAATAGAACCAATTCTTCATTCCAGGATGTGCAACAACAAAGTTGAACATATCAATACCAAGACTTGATTCATTCACTTTGTAGCACTCATCATTTTGTTTTCTACATAATGATTTATATGTGTTAATGTCCGGTTCTTACAACAAGAATTGTATAAACCAATATCCATAAAATTGATTTATGTACCTACCGGCATGATGCTTTAACAGCCCATCGGCAATCCATTCTAAATAGTTGTTGATCAACTGTGTTTGTTTTTCTGGAGCCTAGTCCGAGATGTTGAACCTTTCAAATGGGTAATTCTTTCATTCTCCCAAACTGACAGGCTCTACTTTTTTTCATCTTTGGAAGAAGTTAATGGATTATCAACTGTGATATTATGCTCATCGGCAGTAGCTGTGACATCCATCTGGAAAGCCAGAATTGTCAATGCTAAGTAGAGATATACAACAGATTTTGCATCTGTTGCAACAGATAAGTCTTATGTTGCATCAGATGAATTATCTGTTGGGAAAAATTCAAACAGGTAAATCAGAGCAGTATGATAATTTTGAACAGATGACCCATCTGTTGCAACATAAGACTCATCTGTTGAAACAGATAACGAATCTGATACAATAGGTTAGACAACAGTTGCAACAGATGTATATATCTATTTGATCATTTTTAGCAGATGTATCATCTGTTGAAACAGATATGTGCCTGTTTGTTTTTTGGAGCAGATGATGTACATTCACCTTCTTCAGCTCATGTTGCTATTCTGTGTCCCTTGCACACTGAACATTGGTACAAGACAAAGACAGAGGCGTTGTAATCTTGCTTTTTTTATGATTGATGATGCCTTGGAAATGTCTTTCCTTCTCCTCTTAGCCGCCTTGATCTCTAGTGGAGTCTCTGGATATGAAATCCTCTTTGATGGAATGACACCCCTCTTCGTTGTTATTTTCTTTATAGAAGTAGTTAGTGCATTAATAGAATTAATCGCTCCATCATTTTTCGCCTTGCAGTTTTGACATTTTCATGAAGAACATTCGCTAGATGTAGCAAAATATGGAGACAAATCTGTACAACCATTATGATTATATTCATAATGGCTTGTTGTTTCAAAACCTATAAGAGGAGCATCATTAGCCCCACCCTCCAATTTTTTTTTCTTGTGATGGATGTTGCTCCAAATAATTCCATTTTTATTCCATCAACGATCTTAGGGTCTGATAAAGTTTGCACAGATCGTAAAGTAAGAAAAAATGACATCTTCAACTCTTGGTTGGTCGAAACAACCCACAGATGGACAATCTAAACTAAATCAGTACATATATTAAGAATGATGATGAAATCATTTAATCATTAATTAAAACAAAAACTTTATTAGAATTGGATTTACTGCTTCCTTGGGAGGATTGAAAAGATCAAGAAATTTTGTATTTTTATCGGTTTTGGCCAACAACCATCTCAGAATTCTTGGATAGGAAACTTCTTCCTGGTAGTTCACTTGTTGTCTCAAATAAGAAATGGCTTCAAATGCCCAAGCCTATAACATAACGCCAATAAATCAAAAGCATTATTGAATAAAAAAATGATGAATCATATCATGATAAAAGAAATATTTACCATGAAGGCCCATGGAAAGCCATACAAGTTGACTTTCTTTGGCGTTAACGGAGTCAACAAATATTTGACAGTCATTTTTAAGCTTTCATAACCCTAAGGATAGTTGTTAAATGCCTCAAAATCCTCGAAGAGATTTATTAAACCGAGGCTTATGTTGTTGTTAACGTCTCTCGCCTAAAGAACATTATGTACAAACCAAACCAAGCACAATGATTGCTTGTGCTTCTTTGAAATTCCTTTACCTTTCAATGCTTTCATCAGATTTTTGTTTTTGAAGCTTGGACCAACAATGGACACCAGGTCATCAAGATCACTCGACTTGCCTTTTCCTTTTTTGGGTGTGCGGGGTGCTTTTTTTGGGTCAGAGTAGGTATAACTTGAGAAGGAGAAGGAGGATAATATTTTAGTCCGGTAACTATGAAAAACTCCTTCCAACCAAAACAAACAAGCATGCCACAGTAATTTATCCACACCTCATCCATCTTATCTTTGTTTTCATACATAAACCTGCGCTTGAGAAGATCATATACAATTTTCATATGGAAACGAGCATTGTTGTCCTCCGGTAAATCAAGATATTGCCCAAAGCATCTTTCCCTGAAATAAGAATCCAATTTTTGTTCTCAAAGTATTTTTCTGAAGGCGTCAAAAGATTTTTCCATGACTGACTTAACCACGAGATCACCCGTTAAATCTGTGGCACCATCGCACTGCATTCTCACAGGATACTGATCAATGCTAAAGGTTTTGACCAACTCTTCGACGAAAGGGCTATTAGCATTTGGATCATCTCTTTTAAAAGATTCCTTCTCCTCGTGTTCATTATATTCTGCACATGATTGAGATAACACTTGTAAAGCAAGCTCATAGAGTGGTGGATGTAGCTGAGCTGCTGCACTTGTTCCTTTACTTGGACTTGATTCAATTTTTTTTCTTTTGGGAGCCATGTTATCTTAAATTAACAGGAACATAACATAGATTATGATTGATTAATACATAACAGTAATGTAACAGTTCCAACAGAAAAATAATTTGTTCCGCCACGTATGTTATCTGTTGCAACATATAACCGGCCTATTGCAACAGATGAGTAATCCGTGGGAACCATAAAAATAGTACTAATCTGTTGCACTTGGTATTTTATCTACTTCAACATATAACTAACCCATTGCAATGGATGAGTAATCTGTTGGAAACCATAAAATCAGATCGCTAATCTGTTGTACCATGTATTTTATCTGTTGCAACATATAACCGACCTGTTGCAGCGGATGAGTAAACCATTGGAAAGAATAAAAATGGATCACTAATCTGTTGTACCAAGTATGTTATCTGTTGTAACATATAATCGAGTTGTTTCAACGGATGAGTAAACCGTTGGAAAGAATAAAACAGTCCTAATCTGTTGCAAAATGAAGAGTAAATCGTTGGAAAGAATAAAAATAAATCACTAATCAGTTATTTGTTGGATCAATATTATTTAGATTTCTTCCAAACAGAAGAGTCGATTGTCGCAACAGATGAATGATCTGTTAGATTGTTCACCTGTTGCATCAGATTTTTATCTGTTGCATCAAATTTTCATATGTTCCATCAGATTTTTATCTCTTGCATCATATGTTTCATCTGTTACATTAGATATTTTATCTATTGCAATACCATTTTTACCAAGACAAATAACAAATCAACCTACCAATACCAACACATCTCTCTCTCTCACACACACACTAAGAATATCAACTGTGACCAAAAATCACCAAAAAATTCGAATCAACAGTATGACAATAAGAAAAAGAAATGCCAGAAATTAGGATTTTATTCAGTCTACATTTCAATACTAGAAGAGTAGTTGGCTTAAGTTCCTTTGTTTCTTCATAATTTTTTACTATTGAAAAAGGAAATGGGACGACGAAGAACTCGAAGTTGTTGTTGTCGGAGAAGTCTTCACGTCGATTGACGGTTGAAAGTCAAAAAGGAACTCGCCCGACTATTTATCGCCGGAGGTTGAAGGAAGAAATTTTGCAGAACTGTTGGTTGGGAGAGAGTTAAGAGAAGCTGGAGAGAGAGAGTGGTTGATTTGGATTGAAGAGAGGTATGGGTTGGGTTAATTTATATTTTTGAAAAGATTAGAAAGTTTTAAAAATATTAATCAAGTCCACAATTAACTTAATCAAGTTTTCTAATAATGTTTGACCCTTTAAGTTAGTCAATGTCATCAATCCTTCATTCGAGACTTAAAAGACACCTTTCCTTCAATTTTCTCTAGTTTACTTGGGAGTATCAGCTCTAAGTTGAAACAAAAAAGAATATCAGCTCTAAATTCTAACTTTTGAATAAGGCATAACTTCTAGTTAATTAAGCAAGTTCATTATCTTAAAATGTTCTGAATATCTATCTTATAGATAACATATCTAACTTCTAACTTTGCCTATAAGACACTATAAGGCAGAAATTTTGGGTCAATTTTACAGGTTGATTATCTTGAAATGCCTTGAATATTTGTCTTAACATTTGCTTTATGAGGAAAATTTATCAAGTGGAGCAAAAAATTGATACCATCTCTTATGTAGGTCACTTTTGTAAGACATTTTTATAGAGGACAAAGTATCATGACCATGCCATTAGAGCTATTTCTGAACTTCAAAATGGAGTTATTGGGTTTATAGACCTTAGAAAATACAAATTTATTAGAGAAACTGGTTACCAATAGCCGTGCAAAGCACGGGCCCAAAAAATATTTTTTAAAATTTTATTTTAATTATTGTGATTTATTGTATTTTTTTGACATTTTTTAAAAATATATAACAGATTATTTTTTGCAGATATTTTAAGTTATTACCTATTGTAATTTATAATAATTTTTATGTAATTTTCAAATGCTTAGATAACTGTAATAATTAATTATGAGTGATATAGTAAAATTACGATTGAAGCAGCGAAGCAAACATGTCTTAGTGACTCAAAACAACTAACTAGAAGTGATATAATAAAATTACTATAAAAATACATGTGAAAAAAATTAAATGAGCATAATAATTAATTAGGAGTGACACAGTAAAATCACGAATTGAAAAAACGAAGAAGACATGTTCAATTAGAAGTGATATAATAAAATTACTACACAAAAATACTAGGGTGAAGAAGGTGAAGCAAACATGTCATAAATATCTATAAGATATAATTTTTAATTAAATATTATTAATTTTTAATACATAAATAACCTATAATAATTAATTAGAGATGATATAATAAAATTACAGAGGAAGCAGCTCATGAAGTAGGCTTATTGACAGAGAGTTGTCTGCTTCTCCTTTCTTTGCCTCTTATTAGATAGTAAAATAATATATTTTATACAATAATGATACACATATATATACACATTTGATACAATTATATAGTTATATTGATATGATCCCTATTACCATATTATACTAATATAATCCTTGTCCCATATTGATACAGTCCTTATATTATATTAATACAAGCCCTATACCATATTGATACAATCCCTATACCACATTCCTTATTCTATCTCTATATATCTTATATACATACATGTTCAATAAAAAATAATACGGTTTTATACACATTGTATATATAATTTAATACAATAACTATACAATGTATATATATCTTATATAGATACATATTATATACAATAATTATACAATTATATTTTTTAAATTTAAAAACATATTTTTTTCGAAAAAATTATAGAAAAATAAAAAGAAAGGGAACATTTTAATAATTAAAGGGAAAATCACAAAAATATAGGATTTGAGAGTCAATATTACACAATCTAACAATAGTTTCAGCTTTTCAAAATATACCAATAGAAAACTAACAAAACTTATAAAATAAGGTAAAAAGAAAAAAAAATAGTTAAAAATATCAAAATTGGGTAAAGAATAATTCGTATTCATTCCTATAATTTCTCCTAATATGTTTTTCAATTCCATACCCAAATCGCATAACTAGGATGGTAATAATGGTGGTCGTACGCCATCGACGGCGGATAGTAACCACCTGGATACAGCGTGCATCAAATACATAGTTGTTATCGGTGATATCCGATTGTCGCAGCGGAGATCGGTGAATGATATATCTTCTTCGGCTATTTACACCTGCATGGTGGATATATGCACACCACGGCAAATCCATCTTATTTTGATGCCTCATTTTGCACAAAGTTCTCCAAGATCCATTTACTGAAATTTGTCTGTTGGGTTGTGAGATGAAAATCAAAACGGATGCTTTTGATAATGAAGACTGACGACAATGCTCTTCATCACTCTAATTTATTTTTTGGCTTGGGTTTGGGCTTGAATAACATAATACACGGTTTTAGGTGACGAAAGTATAATAATCAGGTAACTGCCGCTAACCCAATTCGCATAATGGTGGTGATCATAATGGTTGTACACCATCGGTGTCGGATAGTAACCACCCGGATATGGTGTCGTTGCTGTGACAAATACGTAGTTGTTACTGGTGATATCAGATTGTGGTTGCAGAGATCGGTGACTGTTATATCATTTGCATATTCTGTAAATTGTATAAAAATGATGTCGAAGTTGGTGCTCCTGTAAACATGGTATGAAATTGATATAGAAATTGGTGTCCTCTAAAGATTATTTAACTACATCCTAAAAAATCTGATATAAATATGGTATATCAACTAGTGTTCCGTAAAGGTTATTCAAAACAACATATGACATTCGAATACGGTATATTTATAGGAGGTATAATTACCTCCTAGAAATATGATATAAAAATGATGTAGAAATTGGTGCTCCACTAAACATGATATGAAATTGATATAAAAATTAGTGTCTTCTAAAAATTATTTAACTACATCCTAAAAATATAATATAATTATGGTATAGAAAGTGGTGTTTTGAAAGGTTATTCCAAAAGAACTTATGACATTTGAATAGTTGATAGATTTAATAAATAAAAGCTATATTTTGTAAATAAAAATTAATATAATTATATTTTATAATATTGACTCTTAAATTATATATTTATGTAATTTGTTGATAATATAAAAGAATTGAAAGGCCCAAAAATGCAAAAAAGGGGCCTAATGGTCATTGGGTGTAAAACATTTGGAGCGAGTGGACAATTCGGGTGTGTTTGGTATGTCGAAAAATACGTTGTTCTACAAAATGTTTCTACAAAATGTTTTCGTGAAAAACAAGTTGTTCTCTTACTTATTTTCGTATGTTTGGTTGGTGAGTAAAAAATATTTTTCGAAAAATATTTTCTAGTGTTTGGTTGGTGAATGAAATAACATTTTCACAAAATACATATTAGTGTTAAATATTTTAATTTATAGGGTGTGTTCGGTATGAAGAAGGAAAACATTTTTTAGGAAAATAAGTAATTTATTACTTATATTCTTTTGTTCGCTACGCAAGTAGAAAAATATTTGTATATATTTAACAAAAAAAATGAGAACAAATAGAATAAGAAGGGTGGGATAAGAAAAAGGTTTTAAACTTTTTTTAAAAAAATAAATTTTAAAAAAGATTAATCTTTTTTCGGGGAAAGGGAACTGGTAGGTACGTGTGTGTGTGGCGAGGGGGACGAGGGCGGTGGAGTTCAGAATAGGTGGTAGGAGTGGGGTAAGAATTTTTTTTTGAATTTTTTTAAAAAATAAATTAAAAATTTATTCTTTTGTATGGGGTGGGGGAGGGGGTAGTCTGGCTAGTATGGGGTAGGGCTCGGGGTCGGGGTGTGAGGGTGGGGTAAGAAAAAATATTTTCTTAAAAAAATAAATTTAAAAACTTTATCTTTTTCTTTTGAGGGGGGTGGGGTGGTGCTACGAGTGGGGTAAGAAAAGAGTTTGAATTTTTATTACAAAAATAAATATTATTTTTTGGAGAGAGTGAGGGTTTAGGGTGTAGGTGATGAGGTAAGAAAAAAATTTAATTATTTTTTAACAAAATTAGAAAAAAAAATTTGGGCGTGGGTGGTAGGTAATTGGGGGTCAAGGTAGGAGTTAAGGGTGTCAAACGGGCCGGGCTGACCCGGCCCGACCCGACCCGGCCCGGCCCTATTAGCTAACCCGGCCCGGTTTGACCCGGCCCGGTAAGCTCTAGGGCTTAAGGGTTCCGGGTCCCGGGCTGGTTTTTTTGTTTAAATGGGCCCGGTTAACCCGGCCCGGACCAAGCCCGGTCCAGGCCCGCCGGTTAACCGACCCGGCCCGGAATATAAAAAAAAATAAAAAAAAAATTGATTTTGGGCTAACTAGCCGTTGGCCCAACGGCTATATAGCCGTTTTTGGGTCCAAACGGCTAGTTTGGGCCCATTTAATTAAAAAAAAAAAAACTTTAAAAAATATTTTTTAATCCCCAAAAAAAATCTATAAATACCCTACAACTTCAAATCATTTTTCACACAATTTTTCACTCTCTCAAATCTCATTCTCTCTCAAATCTCAATTCTCAATTCTCTAATATTCAATATATTTAATTTCTTAAAGTGTTCACTTTAATTTTTTAATTTTCGTTTACAAAGTACGAGCGGAAGTTTCTAAAGTCACAATCTTCGGATACTTCCAAAATTTGGTATTGTCGTTCCATCTCTTACGTTTAATTTTTATTTATTGTATTAATTGTTTAATATTTAATTTTATTATATTTGTGTATTTTGAATATTTTTAGTTTAATTTAATTTATATTATGGATAAATTTAAAAACCTCGCTGCTAAAGGTGTTAAAATTTTTTGTCCCGGAAGCGGTAGTGGTAGTAAAAAGCGAATTACTAGCGGTAGAGGTAGTTCAAGTAATAGATATACCCGTGTGCCTTCGTCTCCGGTACCGCTTGGTACACCTTTTGAGGAAGAAATAGGTGTAGGTGCTCACGATATGGATTATGTAGAAGCTCAGGAAAATTATGGTATAGAAGAAGAAAATGAAGTAGATGCAGTTAATTTAGACGAAGATAATGAAAATATTGCTGAAACACCCACAGTAGGAGATGCTAACGTTAGATCTGAATCAGTTAATCTCTCTTCCCGTCCTCCCAGTGCCCCAAAACCTCGTAAAAGAACTAGTATTGCATGGCAATTTTTTGAACGTATATCAGATATTGAGGTGCAGTGCAATATTTGTCAACAAATATATAAGCATAGAAGTGGAGGCAAGCAAGGGGGTACGGGTACGTTAATGAGACATATAGATGAAGATCACAAAAGAGAGTTAAATATTGCAAAAGGTGGTGGGGATGTTGGTGGGTCAACGCAAACTAGAATGGACCCAACAACCGGTCAAGTAGCGAAAAAGTATAATAAATTGAGGGACAGGGAAGAAATAGCTAAAATGGTAGTTGTGGGTTGTTTGCCTTTTAGTTTTCCTTCTTCTGATGTTTTTATTCGTTATATACAAGCAATTTATAATCCTATGTTTAATGGTATTCCTAGAACTACTTGTCGGTCTGATATTTTTAGACTCCATTCACAATATTGTTTTTATTTATCAACATTGTTAAAAAATATTCAATGTAGATTGTCCCTAACTTCTGATCTTGGTCGTGCTGTAAATAAAAATGATTATTTAACCGTTACTTGTCATTGGATGGATAGTAATTTCGTGATGCAAAAACGTATTCTTGCTTTTTTATATGATGAAGATCGTAAACATACTGGACAATTTATTGTTGATTCTATTGTTAAAATTGCCGGATACTATGGTATAGAAAATAAATTTTTATGTATTTCTTTTGATAATGCTTCTAACAACAAGACTGCTATAACAAAAATAAAATCTACGCTATCTCCGTCCTTGCCTGAAATTTTTCATATTAAGCGTGCATGTCATATATATAATTTAATTGTAAAAGATGGTCTTGAGTTTTTTGAGCTTTCTATTGAAAAAATTCGTCTTGCCGTTGGTTTTATTTAAGAAAATAATCGTAGATCGAGAATTAGAGAATTTAAAGTTAAATGTCAAAAAAATGGACTTACACCGATTTTGATGCCTGAGGAAATTGATACTAGATGGAATTCTACGTATGAATTTTTAAAAACTTGTTATAAATATAGAATTCCTATTACATTAGCTTTTAACCAACATTGCGGTTCATTTGCTGATTCTGCTGATTGCATGCTACATAATTCTGATTGGGTTGTAATTAATGATCTTGTTATGTTTTTAGAAAATTTTTATGTAGCTACGGTTGAATTTTCCGGTGCTTACTATCCTACTGTTTGTAATATTTTGGCATATATAGCCGATATTTCTGGTTTGCTCCAACAATATAAAAATAAAGAAGGTTATAAAGAAGCTGTTGGCGCCATGTTTACAAAATTTAAAAAAAAAAAAATCCCGATTCCCCCTATTTACTTGGTTGGTGCTATGCTAAATCCGTGCATGAAATATAATAATATGTGTCACTTTAGTACTCTTATTTATACTAACTTAGAAATAAATACTAACCATGATTCTGAACAAGTACAGCCTGATCTGTGGACGGCTACGGCTGATGCAAAAGATTATATAGAAAAATTATATAATCACTATGCTGATTTATTTGATTCAGCCGTACCTACAAATATCACTCCAACTGTCGCTCCTCATCCTCTCGAGGAGCCATCATCTTCTAAAAGGCCGGCACATAGTGTTTTTTCTGATTCGTTTTATGATTTAAATTGTTGGAACAGTGTTGATGAGAGAACTTACACATCAACTTATCGGGAAGAGCTGAAATATTATCTTCGGACGGCACCAGAGGATCGCAGACGACGGATCAACACGCTGGATTGGTGGAGGAATAATGAATCACAATATCCTGTTCTTTCAAGATTAGCTAGAGATATCTTGAATGTTCCAATGTCAACCGTTGCATCAGAGAGCGCCTTCAGTCAGGGATGACAACAACTTGGAGACAACCGACACTCATTGGGAAGCAATGCAATGAATGTTCTAGTTTGCCTCAGAGATTGGATTAGAGCGGAAAGAAGAAACCAAGGAATGGAATCGGAGCCGAGCGACGAGATGAAACTAGAAGAAATTATGACTTAACGGGAGAACTCAGCAGAATCAAGTCCAATGCATGGTTTTGCCCCCGTTGACTTTGATTATCCTATGCAAGTTCCCATTAATATTAACATGAATGAGTTGGAAAAAATGATGCATAATTTATAGATTTTTCATTCATGTAAATTATAAATTTTGGATCATTTTGCAATCAATAAAATTCCCCAAATTCATTCAGTCCTTAGTCGTTGTTTTTTATTTTTTTTTGAATAAATTTTGAATATTTGTGCATATATCTTCTATAGAAGTGTATATTTAACGTATACATGTGTATATGTTTTATAAATTAGTATATAAGTATATCTATACATATTGTAATGTATATATAATGTAGTATATTTTATAAGTAGTAGTATATATACATTTAATGGTGCGTATACATGTGTATATATCTTCTATAGAAGTGTATATTTAATGTATACATGTGTATATGTTTTATAAATTAGTATATAACTATACAAATATATATTGTAATGTATATACATTATAGTATATTTCATTTAAAGTATTACATATACATAGAATAGAGTGTATATATGTGAATGGATCTTCTATAGACGTGTATATTTAACGTATACATGTGTATATATTTTATAAATTAGTATATAACTATACAAATATATATTGTAATGTATATATATTGCATATATCTCATTTAAAGTATTACATATACATAGAATAGAGTGTATATAAGTGAATAGATCTTCTATAGACGTGTATATTTAACGTATACATTACTTTATATTTTATAAATTAGTATATATATTGTAGTATATACTTTTTTTAAAGTAGTACATATATATTGAATGGTGCGTATATATGTGTATATATCTTCTATAGACGTATATCTTTAAAGTATACAAGTGTATATGTTTTATAAATTAGTATGTAACTATATATATATACATATTATTGTATATATATATATGTATATCACTATATTGTAGTATATATTTTATTTAAAGTAGTACATATATATTGAATGGTGCATATATATGTGTATATATCTTCTAAAGTAGTATATATTTAACGTATACATGTGTATATGTTTTATAAATTAGTATATATATATATTGTAGTGTGTATATATATATATTATACTATTATAGCAAATGTTTTATTTAAAGTAGTACGTATAGTCATATATAATTATATATTGAATGGTACGTATATATGTGTAATTGTTTATACTTTATATATTTTTTTAAAAATATATGTTGTATATTGGAGTGTATATAGTGTATATTGGATTTTTTATTTATTTTTTAAACGGGTTTGACCGGTTTTTAACCGGGTTTGACCGGGTCTTGGTGGGTTTGACCGGATTGGGTTTAGTGGGCCGGGTCCGGGTGGGTTTTAATTTTTTTATTGTTTGGCCCGGCCCGGCCCGGTTAACGCAAACCCGGCCCGGAACCGGCCCGAAACCCGGGTAAAATGGGAGGGCCGGTTCCGGGTTGGCCCGGCCTGGCCCGTTAGACACCCCTAGTAGGAGTGAGTGATTTTGAGAGTTGTATGAACATTTCAAACTGAGAGTGAGGTTAAAAGAGAGTTTTGAAAAATATTTTTCTTACTTTCGAAAGGGAAGTCATTTTCCTTAAATTTGAGAAAAATAAGTTGATTTGAAAAATATTTTTATAAATATTTGAGCCAATCAAATAAGAGAAAATGAAAAAATATTTTTCGAAAAACATTACACTCTTTATGGCATTACATCAAAATGGTTATTTTTTTTAGTGTAAATAGTTTTCAAAGTGGTCATGGATGTGTCCTTTTCTCAATTTATTTTCTAAAAATGGCAGTATTAGTAAGGACCACCACAAATTTATTTTGTATATATAGAACGATACCATATTTCCTATGAGGACCACTACATATTTGTTTTCTATATATAGAATGATACCATACTATTAATAAGAACAAACACACATTTATTTTCTAAAAATGGCAGTATTAGTAAGGACCACCACAAATTTATTTTGTATGTATAGAACGATACCATATTTCCTATGAGGACCACTACAAATTTGTTTTCTATATATAGAATGATACCATACTATTAATAAGAACAAACACACATTTATTTTCTATATATATAATGATACCATACTATCACTTAGGACAAAGTCAAATTTGTTTCCAATATGTAGAATGGTAGGACCAATTTAAAATGGTACCACTAAACACCAGTACATATTTATTTTCTACAAAATGATATCACTAAAGATCAATACACAATGATGCCAATAAGGACCAATACAAATCTATTTTTCCACATGTTAGATTGTGTGGCAATTTACTATTAATAAAATGTATCTCTTTGTGTATTCGTCCTTAATTAGTGGTACCATTGTGTATTAGTCATTAGTGGTATCATTCACTAAAAAATAAATCTGTACTGCTGCTTTCACGTCGTGTTGAGGGTAGACATCTAAAATTTGTGGGACTCTACAAAAAGAATTCAAATTTTGTTAGAATTTTTAGGGTCTAGTTTACCCTAAACCCTGAATTATGCCAATATAAAGGGGCAATCTTCAAAGTCCCAATAAATTCATGAGATATTTATAGATCAAAACCCGGAGGCATCTCTAGTATCCCACAAATTCACAAGATATTCACAAAGAGATCAACGATCTTCAAAGTCACAATAAACTATTATCTATTTACCCAAGTTATCCGCACCCCCCTCCAAATGGTATCAAAGCCTATGTTGTTCAAAGTTACGGAAGTAGGATATAATTGGAGTTATTTGATTAATTTATTAATTAGATTTAGATATCCATCAAAATATTATAAATATTGCTTAGATGAATAACGTATATAAAATACAAAAATATAAAGAATTAAAACAAATAATATCTGAAAAACGTAAAGAATTAAAAATAAAGATAAAAAGACTACAGTATAACATAATTGTCGGAGTTAGTAAAAACTCAATAAATGCACAAAAAGAAGAAATATCAAATTTAGAATCAACAATAGACAGTCTAGAATATAAATACCAACATAACCTATATACATTAAAATAAAATGAACAAAGAAGAATTTATAATAGACGAAAAAATATATGAAAATCATGAAGGATTAAAAATAAAAATAGTATTCTCTAATTTAGGAAGGAGATATAAGAAAATAGGTGAACATTTATATTTAATGTTAGAAAAAGAAGAATTAAAATTAGAAGATAAGTTGACAGCCATGGTAAGAATAGAAAGAGAAAACGAAGAGATAGACAGAAAAAAAAAATAGATAAAATAAAACAAAAAACCATAGAAGAAATACGAAAAATAGAAGAAACTAAAAATAGTCGGATTGCTGAATTAGAAAAAGACAAATACAAGGATATAACTATTTTAATTATCCAATACCAAATAAGATATTAAAATTAAGACAAATACAAGGATATAACTATTTTAATGAATTTGACTGTAAATCAGGATTTTACCACTCAAAGTTAGAAGAAGAATCTAAGGAATTAACCGCATTTACGGTACCACAAGGATTTTATGAATGGAACGTATTACCATTTGGATATAAAAATGCACCAGGTAGATATCAACATTTTATGGATAGTTATTTTAAACAATTACCTAATTGTATAGTATACATAGATGATATACTGCTATATACAAAAACTAAAGAGGAACATTTAAAATTATTAGAATAATTTACAGATATAATAGAAAAATCGGAAATAAGTTTAAGAGAAAAGAAAGCCGAAATTATGAAAAACTAGATAGAGTTTTTAGGAATACAAATAGATAAAAGTGAAGTATAAATGCAACAACATATAGTACAAAAAATAATAAATTCAAAAGAAGAATTAGATACAAAAAAAGAAATTACAATCATTTTTAGGATTAGTAAACCAAGTAAGAGAATATATACCAAAATTAGCAGAAAACCTAAAGCCTTTACAAAAAAAGATTAAAAAGGATGTAGAATATAATTACAACAAAGAAGATAAAAAACAAGTCCAGAAAATAAAAATACTTTGTAAAGAATTACCAAAATTACAATTCTCAGACGAAGATAAAAAATTTATATATATAGTGGAAGCAAATGCAAGTGAATATAGTTATGGAGGAGTACTTAAATATAGATACGAAAATGAAAAATTAGAACATCATTGCAGATACTACTCAGGTACGTTTAATGAAACAGAAATAAAATGGGAAATAAATAGAAAAGAATTATGTTCATTATATAAATGTTTATTAGCATTTGAACCATATATTGTATATAACAAATTTATAGTGAGAACAGATAATACCCAGGTTCGGTGGTGGCTAACAAAGAAAATACAAAATTCAGTTACAACAAAAGAGATTCGGAGACTAGTATTGAATATATTAAATTTTACATTTAAAATTGAAGTAATTAGTACTAACAAAAATGTTATTGCATATTACATATCAAGACAAAGCTACATAGAATGATATAATAGAAGATGATGCTTTAGAAAAGATACTCAGAACCCTTACTACGCTTTCAATGAAAGTGGACAGTATGAGTAATGAAATAGAAAAGCTAAAGACTAATGAAATTAAACTGAAGTCTGAAGCTACAAATTAGCTAACTCAGCAGTGTGCAGAGCTATGTCGATCGTAAGACATTAAAATTCCAGAGCTAAAAGGAGACGTTGGGACACTCCATAAAACCCATAACGTTTATCAATCTACAATTGCAAGTACAAGCAAAGGAGTTAGTGGACAAAGATACCAGAACATGAACATGAATAAGATATTTGAGAAGCCATTTATACCAAAAATACAAAAAGACCCCTTGTACATACCCACACAAATTACCACATATCGAGATAGTTTGAACCAAGATAAAAAACTTATAACCATCTAGCCCGAGGATACATAGAAAATATCTACAAAGTACAAACTTTTCTAAACCTTAACCCCAGAGCTACAGATTTCCAAGAACCAAACACAAACTATATAACACAAAGATTGCAAGGTCATAACAAGCTAATCGCACTACCCAAAACTAACCCAAGCTTAATAAAAACTTGTTCAACTATGGATTATTAAATACCATATATACCCAAGATGGAGAAGAACTATCAGCTATGGAAGAATTACATAAAATATTCACCACTTATAAAAGAGTAACCAAAGAAAATCTATTTTATATAAAGTTTTATACTGCACCAACAGAAATATTATACGACGAGATCAAACCAGTTATACAAGTTGTAAAAATAGGATTAACCAGAGATATGATTATACCGGAAGATATTGTACAGCAGCCAGAGATACCCAGAATTGAAATACCTGATTTCTTCGTAAATAAACGACTTATTGGACTAGATACAATTATTCAAGAATTAGCAAATAATTTTATCAATGGAAACCCAATATGGAGCTATTATTCAAGAGATCATAAAATGATTTATTCAAATTCAAGAGAACTACGACAAACAGATATGGAAGATGTCAGACAATGGATTATGACGTTACTTAACCCAGAAAAACAATCTACTGCAAGAGCAATTAAGAAAGGATTTATTTCAGACGGATTATTAACAAGATATTGCAAGATAATTGGACACAAATATCCAGACCATCAATGTTTGAGATGTAATGGAGAAGATAATATTATACCAGAAGTCCAGCTAGAATAAAAGGAAAAATTCAACCATGAAGATAAGGACGCCAGCTAGACACGAAACAATAATGGAAGAGATAAAAAGACAAACTATTAAATTGTGAAAGTGACATGTAGATAACTTTCACATTTTTCTGTACGTAAATTGTAAATTATTGTATAGGTAGAATCTTAAGCACTAATAGATTTTTGTCTTTTAGTACTTTAAGTCATTTTCTGTTTTTTAAGATGTCAAGACTTTTTGACACCTACCATAATTAGCTTTTATAGATGTTAATAGGATAGCCTTTCTTTTTTTATTTTTGTAACATCAGGAAGACTACGTAGGAACCATGTAAAGTATTTATATTCTCTTTATAAATAGAGGCATGGAAGGCAAAAAAGAAGGTAAGCCTTCATGCGTTGAAGCAAACATTCTTCTTTCACAACAAACTTTTAAATATTTATTAAAAACAGGTATATTTCAATGGAAAAAGCTATGGATGAAAAAAGCTTAGAATTATCAAACCTACCAGAACAAGTATATTTATTTATGATTATGAATAGCTAAATTCATAAATTCCTGACAATCATGATATGATAAAATAAGTTCATGTTAGTTTCTTTATAGTAGAATTATTCAAAAAATAGCATGTTAAGAAGTTCATTAGCAAAGTGGAAAAGGAGAAAAATCCCTAAGAACTATGACATCCTAAAGGTGAAACCGGTGAGGCAAATAGATCTATTATAATTCTAATGGATCTATTTTTATTTTTATTTTTATTTATTTTTATTATAATGGAGGGGGGTGCGGATAACTTGGGTAAATAAATAGATAAATAGATCTATTATAATTCTAATGAAATATTTAGAAAAACTAAATAAAAATAAATAAACTAAAACTAGAAATAAAAGGATTTAGAAAAGTTAAGAAATATCCATGCACAAATAAAAATAGATCCATTAGAATTATAATATATCTATTTGCCTCACCGGTTTCACCTTTAGGATGACATAGTTCTTAGGAATTTTTCTCCTTTTCCACTTTGCTAATAAACTTCTTAACATGCTATTTTTCGAATAATTCTACTATAAAGAAACTAACATGAACTTATTTTATCATATCATGATTGTCAGGAATTTATGAATTTAGCTATTCATAATCAAAAATAAATATACCTGTTCTGGTAGGTTTGATAATTGTAAGCTTTGTTCATCCATAGCTTTTTCCATTGAAATATACCTGTTTTTAATAACTATGTAAAAGTTTGTTGTGAAAGAAGAGTGTTTGCTTCAACGCATGAAGGCTTACCTTCTCTTCTGTCTTCCATGTCTCTATTTATAATGAGAAAATGAATACTTTACATGGTTCCTACGTAATCTTCCTGATGTTACAAAAGTAAAAAAAAAAAGGTTATCCTATTTACCTCTATAAAAGCTAATTATGGTAGGTGTGAAAAAGTCTTGACATCTTAAAAAACAGAAATGACTTAAAGTACTAAAAGACAAAAATCTATTAGTGCTTAAGATTCTACCTATACAATATATTACAATTTACGTACAAGAAATTGTGAAAGTTATCTACATGTCACTATCACAAATTAATAGCTTGTCTTTTTATCTATTCCATTATTGTTTCGCGTCTAGATGGCGTCCTTATCTTCATGGTTGATTTTTTCCTTTTATTCTAGCTGAACTTCTGGGATAATATTATCTTCTCCATTACATCTCGAACATTGATGGTCTGGATATTTGTATCCAATTATCTTGCAATATCTTGTTAATAATCCGTCTGAAATAAATACTTTCTTAATTGTTCTTGCAGTAGATTATTTTTTTGGGTTAAGTAACGTCATTATCCATTGTCTGACATCTTCGATATCTTTTTGTCGTAGTTCTCTTGAATTTGAATAAATCATTTTATGGTCTCTTGAATAATAGCTCCATATAGGGTTTCCATTGATATAATTATTTGCTAATTCTTGAATAATTGTAGCTAGTCCAATAAGTTGTTTATTTACGAAGAAATCAGGTATCTCAACTCTGGGTATCTCTGGCTGCTGTACAATATCTTCCGGTATAATCATATCTCTGGTTAATCCTATTTTTACAACTTGTATAACTGGTTTGATCTCGTCGTATAATATCTTTCCTGGTGCAGTATAAAACTTTATATAAAATAGATTTCCTTTGGTTACTCTTTTATAAGTGGTGAATATTTTATGTAATTTTTCCATAGCTGATAGTTCTTCTCCATCTTGGGTATATATGGTATTTAATAATCCATAGTCGAAACAAGTTTTTATTAAGCTTGGGTTAGTTTTGGGTAATGCGATTAGCTTGTTATGACCTTGCAATCTTTGGGTTACATAGTTTGTGTTTGGTTCTTGGAAGTTTGTGTTTGGTTCTTGGAAATCTGTAGCTCTGGGGTTAAGGTTTAGTAAAGTTTGTACTTTGTAGATATTTTCTATGTAATTTGTGGGGGTATGTACAAGGGTTTTTTCTGTATTTTTGGTATAAATGGTTTCTCAAATATCTTATTTATGTTCATGTTCTGGTATCTTTGTCCACTAACTCTTTTGCTTGTACCTGCAATTGTAGATTGATAAACGTTATGGGTTTTATGGAGTGTCCCAACGTCTACTTTTAGCTCTAGAATTTTAATGTCTTCCAATCGACATAGCTCTGCACACTGCTGAGTTAGCTGATTTGTAGCTTCAGACTTCAGTTTAACTTCATTAGTCTTTAGCTTTTCTATTTCATTACCCATACTGTCCACTTTCATTGAAAGTGTAGTTAGAGTTTTGAGTATCTTTTCTAAAGCATCATCTTCTATTATATTAGTCTATGTAGCTTTGTCTTGATATGTAATATGCAATAACATTTTTGTTAGTACTAATTACTTCAATTGTAAATGTAAAATTTAATATATTCAATACTAGTTTCCGAATCTCTTTTGTTGTAACTGAATTTTGTATTTTCTTTGTTAGCCACCACCGAACCTGGGTATTATCTGTTCTCACTATAAATTTGTTAGCTACAATATATGGTTCAAATTCTAATAAACATTTATATAATGAACATAATTCTTTTTTATTTATTTTCCATTTTATTTTTGTTTCATTAAACGTACCTGAGTAGTATCTGCAATGATGTTCTAATTTTTCATTTTCATATCTATATTTAAGTACTCCTCCATAACTATATTCACTTGCATCTGCTTCTACTATATATATAAATTTTTATCTTCGTCTGGGAATTGTAATTTTGGTAATTCTTTACAAAGTATTTTTATTTTCTGGACTTCTTTTTTATCTTCTTCGTTGTAATTATATTCTACATCCTTTTTAAATTTTTCGGTAAAGGCTTTAGGTTTTCTGCTAATTTTGGTATATATTCTCTTACTTGGTTTACTAATCCTAAAAATGATTGTAATTTCTTTTTTGTATCTAATTCTTCTTTTGAATTTATTATTTTTTGTACTATATGTTGTTGCATTTTTACTCCACTTTTATCTATTTGTATTCCTAAAAACTCTATCTGGTTTTTTATAATTTCGTTTTTCTTTTCATTTAAACTTATTCCCGATTTTTTTATTATATCTGTAAATTGTTCTAATAATTTTAAATGTTCCTCTTTAGTTTTTGTATATAGTAGTATATCATCTATGTATACTATACAATTAGGTTATTGTTTAAAATAACTATCCATAAAATGTTGATATCTATCTGGTGCATTTTTATATCCAAATTGTAATACGTTTCATTCATAAAATCCTTGTTGTACCGTAAATGCGGTTAATTCCTTAGATTCTTCTTCTAACTTTAAGTGGTAAAATCCTTATTTACAGTCAATTTTACTAAAATAGTTATATCCTTGTATTTGTCTTATTTTTAATATCCTATTTGGTATTAGATAATTAAAATAGTTATATCCTTGTATTTATCTTATTTTTAATATTTTATTTGGTATTGGATAATTATTTGTCATAGCTTTTGCATTTAAATTTCTATAATCAATAACCATTCTACTTTTACCTCTTTTTTGTTCACTATGTTTATTTACTATAAATGCTGGACTATTGTGTTTACTATTACTTTTTTGTATATACTGTTTTTCTAATAATTCATCTATATGCATTTTAAATTCTTTTAAATCGTCAAAATTATATGTTAATGGTTTTTGAGTTATTATGCTATTTTTATCTATTAATTCAATTTTTATAGTAGTTTTATGTTTTTCCCATCCTTTTAATGGATCTTCACTATATAATTGTCTTAATTTTTTCTTTATTATTTCTACCTTATCTATTGAAAATATAGTTATTTCTTTTTTATTTATCGAAAATACAACTAGTTCTACCGTGTCTTCTGTATTTTTTATAGTTTCTAACTTTTGTGTAATTTTTAACTTCCTTCTATCCAATCAGTTTTCTTTCTTATTTTATTAATAACTCTTTTTGCTCTTACTTTTTGTTTACATGGTGTTGTAAACCACCAATCTGTTTTAATTATTATATGTGGGTATAATTTATCTAAAAATGGCATTCCTAAAAGCATATCTTTTGATGTTAGTTCCTAATTATAGGTTTCTTCTATTGTTATTATTTTATCCCATATCTCTATTTTTACATTTTTAGCTTTATATGTAATTAAGCTTCCTTCATTATTAAATCCTTTGACTACTATTTGTGTTTTTAATTTATCCCATTTACTTTCTGGTAAACAGTTGTATCTACATAAGTTTGCTTCTGCTGTTGTATCTATCATAGGTGTATAATACCTATTATAATATCCTTCTACTATTATTTTTACAAGTACATATATTTTCTTATCATGTTAAAGTTCTTTTTATGAATAATCTTTCTTTATTATATGTTATAGATAATTGTGTATGTTCTATATTGTATGGTTTTACTTGTTCTAATGATTTTATTCCTAATATTATGTCTGCTTTTTTGCATTTCTTCCTTTATTTCAAATTCTATTTTTATTTTTCTGACTCCAATTATTATTATTTTTTTCTGTCGTATCTTTAATGTTTATTAGACTCCTTGGTAGATCTGGGCATATATCACTATTATATTTTATTTCTTCACTTTTTACTAGGTATTTTGCTATATAATTTTCTTCTTGTCCTGTGTTTAAGAGTATTAAATATTCTTTTTCATTTATTGTTCCTGTTATATAATATTGATTTAAATTAACTGTTGAAGTTGTTTCATAACTTGTTCTTTTTTATGAGCTTGATGATTCTGGTTTTTCATGAGCTATTCTTTTTGTTGTGCTTATTCTATCATTTATTATTTCTAAATCTTCTTCTATATCTATGTCTTTGTAACTATAATCATTATTATCAATTGTTTTTACAAATTGTTCAAAAGGACTTTCTATTTGTATTTTATTAATTTTATTAATTTCTGTTATTTTATGTTTTGTTGTTAATACATATAGATTTTTATATCTTGTTGTGAATATTTTACTTCCTAGGGTTAGTTCTATTCCTGATATTTTTCAATATAATACTAATGGTTTATCTATAGTTTTATCTGTTATTGCTACTGAATAATTCCCACTTATTATAAATTTAAATTTTTGGTATATTAAATTTCCTTTTATAGAGGTTATTATACTTTTTTCTATAGGTTTTATAATTCTATCATCTGCTAAATATAATTTTATTGGTGTATCTATTCCTTCTCTAAAACTTGCTTTTATCAATATCTCTGTTCCTCCAAGGTGTACATATTTTATTGGGTCATTACTTTTTATATCGTTCATTTCTTTATTAACTATTCTTTTTGTTACTAGTGGTATACTAGCTCTTCCTTTTGCATATCTACAGTCTATTACATGTTCTTTTTGACTTACTACGTAGTATTCTTCCTTTTTTCTACTAAATAGATTTTTTATTGTTGGTATTTTAATTTTTTTTTCTACACTTAAGTCTAACTCTTTTCCTTTTATTTCATCAAATATATTACTGTCAAATATTATTTTTTGATTTGTTCCTTCTTCATTTAAATATTCTTCCTTTGTTATTATTTTTATATCTTCTTCAGTTATTTGGTTCATTTTTATATCTTCTTCAGTCATTTGATTTATCTAATTCACTATCTATTTCATTATCTGTTTCATTCTTCGAAATTTCATATATACTATCTTCACTTTCTAATTCATAATCTATTTAATCTATCTGCATATATTCTGTATTTTCTATTTTTAGTTCTGATATTTGTTTCTTTTTTGGGTTTTTTGGTAATTTACAATCTCTAGCTAAATGTCCTAGTTTTTCATAATTATAACAAGTACATTCTTTTATAGATTTCTTTTTTCTATATGGTCTTTTATGTTTATAATTTTTTACATAATATCTTTTTCTTGGTTTCTTATATTTATATTTTGATTTCTTGTATTTCTTATATTTCTTATGTCTTTTTCTTTTCTTATAATATCTTTCTTCACATCCAAATTGAGGTGCTATCTTATGTTTGCAACATGTTAAATTTCTTATTAATATTTTTTCCATTGTTATTTCTTCTCTATATTTTTCACATAGATTTCTATACCATTGTTGTAAAAAATTTATTCTTGCTCCTAGGGTATCTACTATTTTTGCTTCATCCCAACTTTTTATTAATTTTGAACTAAATGGTTCAGGTAATTTACTAAAATATAATCTTCTTATTTCTTTACTTTCTTCTACGTTATATGTTCCTTTATAATAATATTCTTTAAATGCGCACGTATACTCAGCTATATAGCATATATTACATATTGCTAATTTTAACATTAAATTCCTATTCGTATCTTTCTCTTTATTTTGCTCTTCTTCTGTTGTTATACTACTAAATTCTTCTCTTATAACTATTTCATATTTTTTCAATATTTCTGTTGGTAGTATTTTAGTAGGTATTGATGTTCCTTCTATTTTATTATCAGATCTTAGTACTTTTTTACTTTCTTCGGCTTGGTTTAAAAACCATAATTTTACTGTTCCTATTAATGTCTTTTTTATATATTCTGGTGTGTTTGTTGTATCTATTTTATTATCTAATAATTGTTTTGACATGTATCCTACCCATAGTTGTATTATTTTATTTGTGTCTATTACACAGTCTAAATCTAAAAAGCTGTAATTAATTATTTGTTTTGGTGTCCATTTATTATATTCATCCTTTGTATAATATCTTTTAAACTTATTTTTGTAATTATAGGTTGGTTTTCTTATTTCTGATGTACTAGGTATTATATTTTTATTTATAGTATTTACTTTTGTATTTATTAGTTCTAGATTTTCTTTATTAATTACTTCTTGTTTTTCACTAATTTCTAGTTTTCCTATGTTTTCTAGAAATTCTGTATATGTTTCACTATATTCCGAATCATAATTATTTGTTTCTTCAGCATCTATTGTATTTATTTCCAATTCAGTAGTTTTTGGTTCTTTATTTTTTATTTCTAATTTTTCTTTAAATGATTTATCTCAATTAATAATTTTTGTTCTTTATCTTTTTCTTTTTTTTTTCTTTCTATCTTTTTTCTTACAAAATTCAGCAATCCTATTATTTTTAGTTTCTTCTATTTTTCGTATTTCTTCTGTGATTTATTATTTTATTTTATCTATTTCATTTTTTTTGTCTATCTCTTCGTTTTCTCTTTCTATTCTTACCAAGGCTGCCAACTTATCATCTAATTTTAATTCTTCTTTTTCTAACATTAAATATAAATGTTCACCTATTTTCTTATATCTCCTTCCTAAATTAAAGAATACTATTTTTATTTTTAATCCTTCGTGTTTTTCATATGTTTTTTCGTCTATTATAAACTCTTCTTTGTTCATTTTATTTTAATGTATATAGGTTATGTTGATATATATATTCTAGACTATCTATTGTTGATTCTAAATTTGATATTTCTTCTTTTTGTGCATTTATTGAGTTTTTACTAACTCCGACAATTATTTTATACTGTAGTCTTTCTATCCTTATTTTTAATTCTTTATGTTTTTTTAGATATTATTTGTTTTAATTCTTTATATTTTTGTATTTTATGTACGTTATTCATCTAAGCAATATTTATAATATTTTGGTGGATATCTAAATCTAATTAATAAATTAATCAAATAACTCCAATTATATCCTACTTCCGTAACTTTAAACAACATAGGATCTGATACCATTTGGATATTTATAGATCAAAACCCTATCTTCTTGATAATCAAATACATCAAGAAGATCCACAAAACCTCCCCTCATGGAGACCAAATTCAAATATTCCTATGTTCGATAAATACGCCACTAACGGCCCTCGAATTACGGAGAAATTCATATCAAATCCTACGTTCCAGAAATATGCTACTGACAACCCTCGAATTACGGAGAAAATTGAGGGAAGAATCAAGGGAGGAACAAATTTGTAACCATCTCGTTTATTAATATTATTGTTTCTTCATATTTTTATTTGTGGTTGAAGTTTATTTTCCATGAATTAAATTATGTTGAAAACAAACTGGCATGCCTAGTGGGACCAAATCTGCCCTTCATCTCTTCTCTCATAAATCATATCTGCAAATCTGTAGCCGCATCAAGATGGAAGCTCTATGGGTACTTCAAGACTCGTCATCAAGTCTACACTTCGACAAGCCTTGAAGTAGGGGGCATATGTAGACATCTAAAATTTGTGAGACTTTACGAAAAGAATTCAAATTCTGTTAGAGTTCTTAGAGTCTAGTTTACCCTAAACCCTGAATTATGCCTATATAAAGGGGAAAAAGTCATCTCAAGTATCCCACAAATTCTTGGGTATTTGTAAAAAGATTGGTATCTCCAATATCCACAAAATCATGAGATATTCATAAAAAGATCATCCTACGTTCGAGAAATACTCTACTAACGACCCTCGAATTAGGGAGATCTTTTTGTCATGGTGAGGACATAAATAGGTTCAACTATTAACGGTGACATGGATAAGCCATTTATGACAATTCCATGATATATTTGTGTTTTTTGTCTTAAATAAAATGAACTAACATTGGTCATTGCTTTTGTAAAAACAAGTTCGTGATATTTTTTAACGAATAAGCTCCGTCAATTTTAAACCTCTTCAGTTTTTAGCGCTAAAATAATGACCATACTCAATTATTATCATTAAATTTCTAAAAGATAAAGTAGGTAAAATCTAAGAAAAACCAGTCAATTTTCACTCTTTTTTTAGTAATGTTATAGTATAAACTTAATATTTTTTGAATTTATATCTTGATAATTTGTATGAGTTGATATGGTGGGCGAGGATTAAACAGACAGGTCCACTCATCAAGATTGATTTTTTGAATATTTTAGTATTTTTTAGATTTATATCTAGATGATTTGTATGAGTTTATGTGATGGGTGAGGGTTAAGGAGACAAGTTCACTTATCAACTATGAAATTTCAGATTTCTTTTACTTTGTTTTAGTTTTAGTGGGTCTTATTATTTGTTACATGTGTAAAATATGTCAGTCTCTAAAAAGAGCCAATAATTAGATTCAAGAAAGATCTCTAAATAACAGAAATAGTTGAGTGAGGATCTTTGGTGTAGCTGAAATTTAAAACTTATGCATTTCGAATTACCATAAAACTTATAACCGTTCTTTATTTTTGTGTTTCACAATTAGATATACTTTACATATATTATTTGACAGATTTTCTAATATAAATATAATATCTAAGAAAATTGAATTCTTTCGATTTAGGTTCGAGTTTAGCCATATGCAATTCTTAGCCAATGTAATATATTCAAAAGTATGCTAAATATGTACAAAAATTTAATTGATACATAATAATCTAAATGAGTTATAAATTTGATGATTGTTTACAAAACTCATAAACGTCAAACCCTAGCTCTCCAAATGTTTTTGTTATTTGTAGTTACTTATTGAATTTTAATTATTGACTCTTGTTTGATAGTTAACATTTGACAATTTGCAAGTATAGTTATACTATTGTTTTCACTAGAATACCCTTCAAACAACTAAATATAATTCCACTTGCATTTCAAGTATTGAAGTCTAAAATTAGCTTGCAGATACAAGAGTCAAAATTTAAAGTTACAAGATTTATTATTTCTAGTTTTCTTTTAATCCATTGAGTTCTAACTTAATAATTTGCATATATTTAATTGATTTTTTTAAAGACGTACAAGATTTGAATCAAAATTTTATCCCTACAAATATATACAGAAGCTAGTTGTTATTTGCAAAAGAAGTATTTTATTTAGAATATAGTGTAATGCTTTATGGGAGGGGTCTCAAAATGACACCCATTTAATAGGGATGCATAGCTCCATCATCAGTCGAATGAGAAAGTTCTCCATCATATAAAGTCGTATATTTATCTAAAAAAAAGACATTATGTAGAGAACATAAGAAGACACAATAGATATGTCAATTTTAGTCACGAGCTACAAAGTTGGTGGAGCAAAAGTACATTGATATTATTAAGTTCGGAACTTAAGAAAACACGATAGATATGCCAATATTTTTCACGAGATACAAAGTTGGTGGATCAAAAATTTTATTAAGGAGTGTCAAAACGTAAATAAGAAAATCTATGAAAAATTCAAGGAATGTCTCTCTCTTTCTCTCTCTCTCTCTCTCTCCATATATATATATATATATATATATATATATGATTTTTTTTAACCTAGCAATAATGATATATTTTTTTTGATGAAGAATTGTCGAACAACATGGGGCTCCACAGCTTACAACGGGAAGTACAATAATATAAGAAAGAGTCAATACATGCGTAAGTGGTTCTCTAGAGTGTAGAGAATTAATTTTTTTAATCTATATCTATATATTTATATATATCAACTTATCACAACCCAATTTCTCAAGTCATGGTGGTGTCTACCATAATCCACCAATAGGCAAGCTGACCCATAGTCCGAAACGACTAGTAACGAACTACTCAGTAATATAAGGAAAAGAATGTGGGGTAAATGATTTAAGAACCATTACATAAGTGAATCCCCAAAACCCGGTGGTATCAAAACAAGATCTTATATATATCAAGAATACTAAGATGAAATGTCAAAGGAATTACACTGATACAACTTATCTCTGAATACAATATAGAGACTAGTCTAATACATAAGAGAGAGATAAGTAATATTTCGAATGTAAGGAGCTCATTATAAGTCTCTGAAACATGGCTGTTCTGCACGACGCACATATCAACGGTGATAACCTGTACTATGATCTGCAGGCTACAAAAATGTAGTATGAGTATAAAATAAGTGGCTCAGTAGGCAACTGCCAACTGAGCTCTAAAGGTAAAGGAGATATATACAACATATAAACAGAATGAAAACTACATCAAAGAGTCCAGAAATCATATAACAAGTCAATGTGAATAATAAGGGTCAACTATCCTATTCAAGTCCAAGAGTCTTATATATTAAGACTAAGAAAGTATCAAGGGTAAACTATTCTATTTCAACTACGTTCAATAGATGTCAAAGTTATACCGTATATCCAGGCTAATATACGAATGAAGGGCAAAAGAAAGATATATAATAATATACAAAGCAAAGAAGTGCATATACAATAAGAACAATGAAGAAAGGGATATACGATAGTGCCATAGGTTCATATAGCTAGATTTATATATATATATATATATATATATACAAATGCACACATATATACACATGAGGTTATCTCAAACCATAACCTAGATCATCATATCCACATTTAAAGACCTCATTAACATACTATTAGTATTTAATATTGTCAGACTCAGGATTTCTAATCCACATATCTAGACATGATATAATCATGCATAATAGTGCATTCATAAGATAGAAGAGGTTGAAGACATACCTTGAATCTCGATACCGGATAAATGACTAATCTATCATAAGCTAGCCATAATTAGTGTGAGTAATAGATTTTGGCAAAGAATTACCTTGAAAAAAGTCATGAACTATTGTTAGGATATCATTCCCAACTATATCCCAACAAAACTGGTAGAATATCCCTATCAAACCATTAGGTCCACTAGCCCTATCACCATTTAAGGTAAAAATAACCTCCTTGACCTCCTCTAACTCTGGGGTTTTGCAAAACAAAAGGTTCTCTTCAAGAATCACAGATTCAGGAATGTGCCTCAATAATGAAAATTCAGTGGAATCTCTCTCTTGAGAGAACTCTGTATGATAAAAATCAATGCCTTCTGCAGCTATCTCTCCTTCCTCTTCCAACCAGGTCCCCTGTCTATTTTGTATTCTCTTTAGATGAAGTCTATTCCTTCTTCCCTTTATTATGTTGTGGAAGAATATTGTATTTCTATCCCTATTTTTAAACCAATCATGCCCATCTTTTTGTCACAAAAAAATCTCTTCAAAATGGAGATATCTTTTAAATTCAGTTTGAGCCTTTTGCAACACAACTCTATTCATATTATTTGGCACTTCTTCAAAGAGATTCTCTTTGATTCGAACAATGTCTTCTCTAATGATCAATTTCTTAATGTGTAGTAATGTATTTTCAGTGTCTTCTACCTCCATGAGAGCCTCTACCTGCTGCTCAAGTACCTCTATCTCTAATAATTCTTTTTTATCCACATTATGAGATATAATATCATGCAAAACTTTATTCGGGGACTCTTTTTGTAAGATCACCACTTGGGACTCATCTGTCTGCACAGTAGTAGGAAACAAAACTACTGCCCTATTGTTACTTTCTACCATTTGATCATCACTATTATTGCCAATATCAGAATACTCTTGAATTTCTATACTGCTCTCATCTGTCTATCGTGTTCACTGTGTTGACTATAAGGTGCTAATGATTTATCACCTTCACCAGTATCTGCAATCCCTGTATTCATGAGCTCTTTTTCTATTTACTTCACTTGATGATCTTCTACCATTTTGTGTTGTTCAACAACTGATGCATATGATGTTTCTACCCTTTTGTGTTCTTCAGAAGTTGCTCCAGATGATATTTCTACCCTGTTGTGTTGTTCAAGAGCTATTGCAGATGATGTTTCTTCCCTTTTGTGTTGTTCAAGAGTTGCTGCAAATGATGTTTCAGGTTGTAGAATCTGTCCAAATGACTTCGCGACCCAATCCTTTGTTGATATCCTTTCCCCTTCACTCCCTTTTATAGCATTTAAATCCTTTCAATTTTCACCTATTGTATGTGATCTCTGTGCATTATCCTCCTCCTCCTCTTAAAAAAGGGTATCAAACTTATTCTTAATTGGTATGGTAGTTTGATCGTTAATATGTCGTTTATCATTTACTACATTCCATTGACCAGGGTCTCCAACCACTCATCGCTAGAGAGAATTCTAGCCTTTCCTTTTTGAAATTTATGCACTTGCGGGAGATAAGGAAGAATAGGTTCCTGTGACCTTTTCTCACCACCATGTTCATTATTGTGTTGTTGTGCTTTATTTTCTTCCTTATGCTTTTATACCTTACTCATTCGACACTCTTCCATACTATGCCCTTGCATCTTGCATTCCCAACAATACTTGGGGACATAGTCGTATTTGATAGAAACCATGTTTGCTCTTACTTCCCCAGCATCTTCATTCGCAATGTTCATCTGTATCGCCCTAGGAAAATCTTCTTTTAGATCTACTAGCACCTTCACACGAGCACAACTAGGTCTAGACTTATTAATTGTGGCCTAATCTAATTGTAAAGGTTTGCCCACAGCTGCAGCTAATGAGAATAAACATTCTTTCACAAAAAAGGTAGGCAAAAGGTTAGAAAAAGAAATCCATGCCATGGCCATCGATGTTTCCTCATTAACCTTAAACCTTGTATCATATATCAATGCGCGCATTAGGTAAGAATACCCATCTTTGCAATTGATGTAATATGCTCCTTTCGAAACAAGATTAATAAAATCTTCCTGCTTTGTTAGGCGAAGAAGAATATGTTTACTCCAAAACAATCCAATCTGAAATCTGTGTTTAATATCACATTGTTGAGGAATAAGCCTCCTTAATTCATCTAAATCACTCCATTCATACGTAAATTTACAAATGACTGCAAATTGAAGATCTTGAATTTGGTTCATTCTATTGACTTCTTCCTCCGTCCATCTGATCTGAGGGGTACCTCTAACCATGGTAAAGTCTTTGCAGGGACTTTCATAAGTGTGTTGATCCGTTTGGTTAAGAGAATCCGCAAACGATTCCTTTTTGTGCAAACTAGGGTTTGAGCTATTAGGGCCAGTATTACAATTGGAATTACAGGGCAATGGTGGGAACCCAGTATTAGATAGAGAGTGTTCAAAGTAGCATATTTATTATGCTATAATTCTAAAAACTTGTAAGGGTGTTTATGTTTGATTTTGGTTGAGAATAGATGAAAAGAAGAAAGAAAAGGCGTCTTGGACGAAATCCAAGTATGGTATGACTAGGATAATTTGAGATAGAATTAGTGGATGATTTCATGTCTTGTGGCTATTTTATGATACCAAAGACATTGAGAAATCTATAGTAACTTTTGGAATTGGATTCCTGTTAGTAGAACTCCCGATATCGCATATGATGCGAAGGGGTAATTTGGGATGTAAAAACCCGAAAGTGTGTTGTAAAACGGGCAAATTTTAGGGTTTGAAGGACTTTTTGCCTCTACCTAGGCTGCTATAGCGGGAGGCAACCTGCTATAGCGGGAGATAATTTATAAACACCTATTTTCAACTTATAATCATTTAAGTTAAAAAATAAAATTTAAATCCTATCTTTATTTGTTGTTGATTTTCTTATTTGCATTACACTGATAGTAATCGTACTAAGTCAAAGAACCTGGTCCCTGGTGAATACTTCTAAAGCCATCAATTGTATATGTAATTATATTTTTTGATGAGATATTAAATATTTTGGTAATTCTTTTATAAATACTGAATACCCAAATATCTTTTCCATGCCAAAATGTCTAAGATTGAACAAATAAATTTTTTTCCTCAAATTATTTTCATTGTGATGGATCTTAGATATATTGAAGGTAGAAAAAAGTAAAAAGGAGATATAGGACCAAATAAGAAAGTTAGAATTCTTTTAGGAATGAAGCAAGAAGAAAATAACGACACATAAAATAGAACAGAGAGATTATCATTGTTCAAAGTAAAAATTTCCATGAAAGCTATTGTCTTCTTTTTTTCAAAAGTAGGAATAACTGTCACAACCCAAAAATGAGGGTCAGTATGACACTTGTCGTGGCGTATCTTGACAAGTAAGCATATCACCCAAACTAATACAAAAGAGGTAAAGAAAAAAATACTCCTAGGTAAGGCTTCTAGAATAAAGCCGAACCATACAAGAAATTATAACAATGTGGAAAGAACATATCCAAATACCATGCATTCCCAAAAATCAGGTGTCAATAGTGTAAGAACTACTCATACAATTTATGAGTCAAATACATCAAAAAATACTCTCAAGGAACCATAACTATCTTTGAATACTAATAAAGACATAACTAGTACAAAAAGATAGAGGTGAACTATGGACGTATGAATGTCCAACTACTACCTTGAGTAAACTGAAGGCGCCTAAAATCAACTAGTTTGATGCGCCCCCGAACCTAAATGTGCAGCGAAAAGGTGAAGTAGGAGTGAGTACGATCCACTTGCACTCAGTAGGTATCATAGGCCAATCGAGTAAAGTAGAAAATAAAGCATACAAAATACATACTAAGGGCACGTCACCTGTAAGCCGAAAATGTCCCACAACGATAGCCCACAATGCTTGCACTAACAGTTCTACAATATCCACATATTATACAACAACACACCAAATAGGGACACAAGTATACACCATCTCGTCTCGCATATAAGAAGGACAACAGAAAACCATGTATATAAAGGATTATCAAGTACAATCAAGAAAGAACAATTAGATATATTCAAGTTAATACAGAAAATACAAGTCACAACAGAAACACAATAAAGCAAGTGCAATGTACATAATGATGTACGAGGTCATCACACAACCTCGGTATACACCCACGTAGGCAAGCCTTCCTGATGTGGGAACCATGGAGGGTTCGTCAACCCATATAAAATCCATATATCCTTATCCATATCTTCTACCCGGCACATTCCTCGGAAGGGTTTCATAAGATGTCACATTTTATGTCATAAAAATGTGTTGCCAGTGTTTGTTAGGCATTGCCACGGTGGTATCATTTGTTTCATGAATGAGTATGATAGGAGGATGTAATGCTCATAACCAATCACAATGAGTATTTCCATAGTCAATCACGTGATATATTTCCACAGCTAACCACAAGGATATATTTTCATAACCATGTGAGCCAATATCCACTTTTTATATCCGTTCATCCATGAATTTTCACATGTTTCGTTTACCAAAAGTATAATATATATATATGTGTGTGTGTGTATCACAATACACCAAAGATACCACAATAGGCATTTGCAACAACACAACATAATTATTCATATGCATTCAAGGCTATCAACATCATATAGGACCCCACATGGTCATACATATCACATAATATCTTAATTTCAACAATTACATCACATATAGGCCCCATACAGGCATAACACATAGATAGTTATTTTTCATGATTAGTTCCTACCCGTAACATGTATTTTATAACATCATTTACTACCCCGCCAGTCTGAAAGAGAGTTAAGCCATAACCTACCTCGAATGTTGAAATCGGTCCACTACATTTTGAACCCAAGACTTTAATTTCCATGAATGATCCTGAACTTCACTAAAAACATCAAATATGAAATGTATGCGTCACAATAAAACCAACAACATTCATATTGACTATTTTTTATACGAGGTCAAAACAGACCCCCGGAATGAGTTTTTGAAAAAGAAGAGAAAAATTATAAGTTTACTTCAAAAACGTGTTTTCCATATTCTTAGGAACCTACAGCTGATCATTCGAGTAAAAATGAAGTTCAAATCGAAAAAAATCCATTTTAAGCTTTATCGAGTAAATCTTTGAAATCCGAGTTAAAATAAAGAATTATAATTATTTTGAAGATAAATTGATGAAAAACTAGTAATTATAAGATAAAAACATTACTCAAGTGAAAAGGAGTTAAATTAGAGTTTAAAATCAAGTCCTAAGATTTTTGGGATTTTGAGAAATTAATCAAGAAAGACTAACAAAAGGGTGAATTCTTACCTAAAATCTGTAATTGAATAAAAAATAGATGTTAATCTAGCTTCCAAGTTCCCACAAGCTTCACTTTTAAGCTCTTACACTATTTTAGGATTTAACTTTCAAGAGGCAAGGTGAAAGCATGGACAAAATGGGTCAAAAAAGGGGTAAAAAAGTTGCTATATATTGCAGAAAAATCTGCTATTGTGCAGATTTTTTAAGTCCAAACGGACTTCGATGGGGTGCCCAAGATTCGGTCTCAGTCCAATATACGCAAATGAAATATGTAACCACAATAAATTCGACGCTCTAGACTCGGTTGTGGTATCATATTTTAGAAAAAATATCATTTTCGCAAAGTTGACCTCCAAAATCTAAAATCACAATTTTTACAAACCGAGGGTCGAAATGAGATTTAAAAGCCGTAAAATCGCACCAAACATGCTACCAACCTAAAATCAACGTTTCGGATCTACTGGCCAAGTCGAATTTTTCTTCAAAGATCTTTTCGACAAAATGTAGGTCCCACACTCATATTATCAATTTTTTAACTTTCCGACCAATAGGTCGAAATGAGTTCGGGTGTACTGGGACTCGAATTGAAGGTCTATCTAGCCTAAAATTGATAATTAGAAGCTACTGGTGCAATTCATTCAGTCATCCATCAAAGAGATCAAAAGATATTTAGATAACTCCAAAATAAGACCGCCAAAGCCATCAGAAACCACAATATTGCATAAATGGTACCAAAATGCATAGAAAATTGTGCCAATTACCCCACACCCCAGGAATATCATAATAAACTATGGTGAGGAGTAAAACAATTAAATCACATAAACTCACAAATTTTACATATTTCATAAAAAAATAGGTCGTTACATCTTCCACCACAAAAAAATATAGTTCGTCCTCGAACTAAGGCAAAGAAATGCCTAAATCAACGAAGACCTGGGGATAAGAACTACGTATATAAAACTCGACCTCCAAGTAACCATATCTATAGGTTGAAGTTGCCACTGGACCTTAACCACCGGGATCACTCAAGATCGCAGCCTCCTAACATCCCGAGACAATATGGAAACCGACTCCTCAACAAAACATAACTGCTCATCTAATTAAACTAAGTCCCAATGAATGACATGAGACTCATCAGGAATATAGCGGTGAAGCATAGAAACATGAAAAGCTGGATGAACAACCGCTAGATCTGAGGGCAAAAGCTAACTCATAGGCCACATCAGCAATAGTCCAAAGAATCTAAAATGGACCAATATACCTAGGGATAAGCTTTCCCCTCTTCCCAAACCTCATCACACCCTTCATGGGTGAAACTCACAAGAAAACACGATCACCAACACCAAATCTCAAGGCACGAAGTCTACGATCTGCATAGCACTTTTGTCTACTCCAAGCTGCTAAAAGTCTATCCTGAATGATACAAACTTTATCCCAAGACTCACAAAGCAAGTTCGCACCTCGAGGCCTCACCTCTGAAACATCAAACCAACCCACTGGGGAGTGACAATGCCTACCATACAATGCCTTGAAAGGAGCCATGTCGATACTGGAATGGTAGTTGTTGTTATATGCAAACTCAGCTAAAGCCAAATGTTACTCCCACTGACCACCAAAATCCATCACGCATGCACAGAGCATATCCTCTAAGACCTTGATAGTCTTCTCATCAGTCAGGGGTTGAAACGTTGCATTGAGATCATCCCGAGTACCTAACTCATCCTGAAAAGTCTTCCAAAATGAAGATGTGAATATAGAACATTGATCTGAAATAATGAATACTGGCTCACCATGAAGTCTCACAATCTAATGGATGTAGATACAATCCAACCTCTCGGCACTTAAGGAAACATAAACTGGAATGAAATGAGATGACTTGGTCAATCGATCCACGATAACCCACACACTCTCAGAACCACGATAAGTGCGACAAAACTCAATCACAAAGTCCATAGTGATATGTTCCCACTTTCACTCGGGAATGGGTAACCTCAGAAGCAATCCACCAGGACTCATATGCTCAGTCTTCACCTGCTGGAAACATAGGAAATGAGCCACAAAATCCACTATATCTCACCTCATACCACCCCATCAGTAGTGTTGTCTCAAGTCACGATACATCTTAGTCACACCTAGATGGATAAAATATCAGAAACAACGGGCCTCCTCCAATATCAACCTAATCTAGTCACCTACTCTCAGCCTTTAATCTGCAAAACTCCATCTGAATCAACTGAGACTTCTTTAGCCTCCCCACTCAACAACTTATCTTAAATCAACCTTAATTCAACATCATCAAGCTAATGACCTAAAATTTGTTCCATCAAAGAAGATCTAGCCTCCACAAATGACAACACATGCCCAGGTGTCAAAATATCAGGCCTAACCATCTAGTTAGCTAAAGACTGAACCTTTAAGGATAAAGGTCTCTCTTGGCTTGAAAGATGCACCAAGCTATCCATGCTAGTCATCTTCCAGCTCAAGTCATCCGCGAACACATTAGCCATGCCCAGATAATAGAGATTAGTCAAATCATAATCCTTAAGCAGCTTAAGACAACGACGGTGCCTCATATTAAGATCTCGCTGGGTGAAGAAATACTAAAGGCTACAATGATCTAAGAAGATCTCATATCGGACTCCATACAAATAGTGACTCCACAACTTCAAGGCAAACACAACTGTGCATAACTACAAATCATGGGTAGGATAATTCATTTCATAAGGTTTCAACTGAAGAAATGCCTAAGCAATCACCTTACCCTCCTGTATCAACACAACACCCAATCCAATATTTGAAGCATCACAAAATATGGTGAAATCTACGCCCTCCTTGAGCAAAGTTAAAATAGGAGCTGAATTAGAAAAAATCCTTGAGCTTTTAAAAGCTCACCTCACAAGCATCGAACCACTGAAAATAAATCTTCTTCTGAGTCAACTTAGTCAAAGGAGATGCAATAGAAGAGAAACCCTTAACAAAATGCCGATAATAACCTGACAAGTCAACAAAACTCTGAAAATCAATGGGCGAAGTATGTCTAGCCCAATCACAAACCGCTGCAACCTTGGCTGGATCATCCATGATACCTTACTTAGTAACCATAAGAAAGAATCATACTCCAACCAAAACTAACACTTGGAGAACTTAGTATACAATTTCTCATCCCTCAATCTTTGAAGCACAATCTACAAATGCTCCTCATGCCCTGCCTCACTCTAGGAATAAACCAAAATATCATCTATAAATACAATAACAAAAGAGTCGAGATACTATCAAAACACCCGATTCATCAACTCCATGAATGCGGCAGGGGCCTTGGTCAACCCAAAGGACATGACTAAGAACTCGTAATGACCATATCAAGTCTAAAAAACTATTTTTGGAATATCTGAAGCTCTAATGCTCAACTGGTGATAACCAAACCTCAAATCAATCTTCGAAAACACCACAACACCCTGAAGCTGATCAAATAAATCATCAATGCAAGGAAGAAAATACTTAATCTTAATGGGCCACCTTATTTTACTGTTTCTAATTAATACACATATGCATAGACCCATTCTTTTTCTTATAAAAGAAAACAAGTGCACCCCAGGGTGAAACACTAGGTCGGATAAAACCTTTATCCAACAACTCCTACAACTGATCCTTCAATAATTTTAAATTTGTTATGTCCATTCTATGAGGATAAATGGAAATAGGCTTTTTTCCTGACTCAATATTAATAGCAAAATCAATATCTCTATTCAGAGGCAGACCAGGCAAGTACGTAGAGAATACATCCATAAACTTACGGACAATACGAATAAAATCTAAGGAAGGAAACAAAATAACACTGGTGTTACAAATATGAGGCAAGTAAGCTAAAAATCCTCTCTCAACTAATCGACGAGCCTGAACATAAGATATGACCCTCTTGGGACCAGAATGAAGTGCACCCTTCCAAGCTATCCTTGGCACAACCGACGAAGCTAATGTCATAGTTTTAGCAAAAAAATCTAAGACAACATGATAAGGAGACAACCAATTCACACCCAAAATAAGATCAAAATCAACTATATCTAACACAATCAAATCTACTAAATTCTCACAACCATAAAAAGTCATAACACAAGATTGGTACATCGGATCCATCAGTAAAGAATCTCCTACGTGGTAGATACATTAATAAGCATGGCAAGAGGCTCACTAATAGAATCAAAGCCTGAAGCGAAATATGAGAAAGTTGATCTAGGGTCAAATAATACAGATGCAAATATGAAACAAACAGGGATGATACCTTTGATCACAACATCAGAAGCCTCTGCCTCTGGCTTGGCAGGTATAACATAACACTAACCACGACCCCCAACTAGCAGAGTAGTCCCACGATCGCCACCGCGAGCTCCACCACCTTTACCTCTTGTACCTCTAGTAGTACCTCCTACCTCTCACAACTGAAATTGAAGTAGCTCTAATTATACGTCGGGGATAGTCCTTGGTCAAATAGACAAACTCATCACATACAAAGCAATCTCTATGTCCCACCTCAATAGAAGAAGGTACAACTGGACCTGAACGACCACCCTAAACTGCTAAACTAGAAGATCCACCACTTGAACTCTGTAAATATACTTAACTATCCTACCATGGTATCCACGAGAACCTCAAAAATATTTTCCTTAAGAATTCTGACTCCTTAACTCACTAAAATGGCGCACCTTCTTGGCACCTCCCTTAGATGATGTAAGAATACCCTCTGTCAACTTGGTGTGATCCACAGTGCTATGAAAGGTGCTCCAAATATAACCATCTAAGAAGAACCCAATAAAATACTTGCGGGAGAGTCCTAACACTCCTCCTGGATGGGGCTGACCCATGAATTCGTCTACTCCCTCGAGTCCATCAACAACTCGAGGCTCGCCCTCCGGGAGAAGGCTCCACATCTAGGACCTCGCGAGACATAGTCAACACCATCTTTCCAGAAAGAGTGAAACACAACTCAGAACTCAAGGTATACAAGAAATTCGTACGATAAAGAATAAAATGAGGAAAGTTTTCCTAAATAGATCCTATAGCCTCTCGAAGATAGATACAGATGTCTATGTAATGATTTGAAAGACTCTATTCGACATTCAATTTTTACACAATTGAGACCAATAAAAACTGTCTTCTCTGATACATATTTGTCACAACCCAAAAATGATGGTCATGATGACACTTGTTATTGTGTACCTTGAAAAGTAAGCTTATCACCCAAACTGATAAAAAATAAAGACAAAAATACCTCAACGTAAGGATTCTAAAATAAAGTCAAACCATACAAATAATCATAACAATGCAGAAAGAACTTATCCAAAATACTAATCATGCCTAAAACCAGGTGTCAATAATGTAAGAACTACTAATACAATCCAAGAGTCAAATACATCAGAAAAATAACTATAAAGGAATAATATCTGTCTTCAAATACTAATAAAGACATAATTAATACAGAAAGATAGTGGTGAACTCCGGACATATGAATGTCCAACCGCTACCTTTAGTAATTTGAAGGCTCCCGAAATCAACCAGTCTGAGGTACACCCAAACCTAAAGTTACACTGAAAAGGTAAAGTAGGAGTGAGTACGGACCACTTGTACTCAATAGATATCATAGGCCGACTGAGCAAATTAAAATATAAAATATACAAAATACAAACTAAGGGCATGTCAACCTGCAATCAGAAAATATTCCACAATGGTAGCCCACGCTGCTTGCACTAACAGTTCTAATATATCACATATATTGCAACATAACACCAAGATAGAGCAAAAGTATGCATCATATCAAATATAAGTCTAATAAAGGGAAACATGCATATACAAGATCATCAAATACAAGTAAAAGAAGATAAGACAATTACATAGATGATAGGTCAATATGATGATACAACACAAGATAAAATAAAGTAAAGTAAGTGCAATGTATATGATGATGATGATGTATGAGGTCGTTGAAAAACCTCCGAGATCATTGCACAATCCCTGTGCACACCTACGGATGCAAGCCTCCCAACGCAGGACCCATGCGGGGTTTGTCAATCTATGTACAATCCACATATATCATATATACTTTCTGGCATATCCCTCAGAAAAGGTTTTATAAGGTGTTGCCAGTGTTACTCAGGTGTTGCCACTGTGGTACCAATGTTTCATGAATGAGTATATTATGATGTTGTATGCTCACAACCAATCTCAATGAGTACTTTCACAACCAACCATATGATTTATTTCTGCAACGAACAACAATGTTACATTTCCACAACCACATGTGGTAATATCCACTCATTATTTCCATTCCATCCATGAATTTTCAGATGTCTTATATGCCAATAAAGTATGAATATAATTACAATACACCAGTGGTGCCACATTAATAATTTTAACAAAACAATACAATTATTCACACATATTTAAGGCTATCAATATCGTATAGGACCCCACATGGTCACACATATCATATAATATCATAATTTCGTCAATGACATCAAATATAGGCCCCCACACGGGCTCAACATATAGATAGCCATATTTTTATGACTAGTTCCCACTCTTACTATTCATTTTATATCATCATTTACTACTCATCCCACTCTACCCAACCCAGTCTGAAGAGTTAAGTCATAACCTACCTCGAATGCCAAAATTGGTCCGCTACACTTCGAGCCCACTACCTTATTTTCCATGAACAATCCTAATTGTTCATATTGGTTATAATTTTTAATGAGTATAAACTATTGTTCTTTTTGGTTATAATTTTTTATTATTAATTAAAAGTCAACTTTTATCAATAAGAAAAGCAAGGATTATAAAAATTGACGACGTCGGTCAATTTTTGTCGATCGATTTCACCCATTTTTAGCATATTTATATAGCATACAATTGATATATTTTAATTTTTATGAAATGATAATTTATGATAATTTTTGTGATGGAGGTGGACTAAGGAAGAATCCACTCATCAACAAACATGTTAATATCGAACAAGTGAATCGATAAATAAGATTCATAAGGACCATCAAAAGATATTGTGCAGTGAATGAGGTTGATTCTCCCTTAACTAGAGGTGTGGAGTTTGAGTCTTGGGTATGAAAAAATTCTTGGTAGAGAGAGTTTCCCTTTAGTGACCCTACCCGACGCGAAACTAGATTAGTCGAGCTCCAATGAGGGTATCAAACACCGAATGAATTTTATTTTTTAAAATAAGATTCATTAAGGATGTATAAATAATTAAAACACATAGGTGAGTATATAATGGCAGAATAACAAAGACATAAAGTTAATTTATGAGTTTTGAAAGTGTCATCAAACTCATAGCTCTTTTTTTTTTTTTAATTGTGCTCAACATTAAATATTTCTAAATATATTTGACGTATTTTCTAATACAAATATAAGTTCTGAGCAAATTGAACTCGTCCAAACTTATAAGTAATATTTTACCTTCATTGATGTATATATTACAATCCGTTATCTATTACTCCCTTTGTTTCGAAAAGAATGGCCTACTTTCCTTTTTAATCTGTTTAAAAAACATGAACTCTTTTCTTTTTCAATAATACTTTAATTTCAACTTTTCACGTGTCAAGTTTACGATCACAAGAATAAAGAACATTACATTTCATTTGACTTAACTTTAATTTAGAACCACAAAATTCAAAAGTCTTTTTCATTTTCTTGAACTCCGTGTCAAGTCAAACTAAATTATTCTTTTTGAAACGAAGGGAGTATATTACTTACATATGAATTTAGTAAAATGCATCCCCAGACCTCACTGTGTGGGAATATACTGGTTTGTTGTTGTTGTTGAATTCAGTAAAATGCAATAGATTTTTCGTAGGACGTTGTATTATTAGAAAGTACATGAAATACATATAAAATTGTATTTCTTAATAATTAATTTGAGCTATGAATCTGATGATAATTCAGGGAACTCATAAATATCAATCATGCTCCCTGGATATTTTCCCAAGTGCTTCTATTATTTATAGATCTTTCTTGAGTGTGAATTTTTATCTCTTAATTTGATACTGACATGTGTATGTTCCATTTTTACTTGTTGAGTGAGACTACTGATACATATCAAAGTATTTGTTTTTGTTTGATTCTAACGTGTTAATCTTTCCTGTTTTACCAAACAGTGGAGTTATCTCATGACTAAAATTTAAAGATTGGTGAGTATAAACTATTGTTTTATTATTTATAATTTCACTAGTATTTTAAGTTTAAAAATAGCTTTTAATTACACAAGAGTTAGAGTCATGATTTGAAAATTTGAAGTTAGTGAGTTTTTTAAAGTTCACTAAAGACCTCTATAAAAGCTAGGCAGGGAAAGAAAAAGAAAAAAATGCAAAATTATGGATTTTCTTTATGCATTTCAGAAGGATGAGCTTCAAATTGGATTGTATAACTTCTCTCATTAATAACTTTACCCAATTCAGCATGTAAAAGGAAGGGTAAACTACTAAGCTTTGCATATTCATGATGTGTCTTTTTCTTAATTAATGTTCAACTAAAAAGCGGAATAAGATTAAAACTGTGAATTTTATTTTTTTTGGGGGGTGGGGGTGGGGGCTCTAGATTTTAATTTACTATAAGTTGTTTAAAGATTGAGCAAATGAAGGCCATAAGAAATTGAATGTAATGACCTTTTAATTGTTACGGTAAAGTTTAACATGTCAAAATTCGGGTTAAGATTTTTCCTGAATAAAGAATAGCACTATCAGGCTAGCCTAGTGTTGGACGAAATCCAAGTATGGTATGACTAGGATAATTTGAGATGGAATTAGTGGATGATTTCATGTCTTGAGGCTATTTTATGATACCTAAGACATTGAGAAATCTATAGTAACTTTTGGAATTGGATTCAGGTTAGTAGAACTCCCGATATCACATATGATGTGAAGGGGTAATTTGGGATGTCAAAACCCGAAACTGTGTTGTAAAATGGGCAAATTTTAGGGTTTGAAGGACTTTTTGCCTCTGCCTAGGCTGCTATAGCGGGAGGCAGACCGTCGTTACTGGCCTGCTATAGCGGGAGATAATTTATAAACACTTATTTACAACTTATAATCATTTAAGTTAAGAAAAAAAAATTAAATCCTATCTTTATTTGTTGTTGATTTTCTTATTTGCATTAAACTGATAGTAATTTTACTAAGTCAAAGAACCTGGTCGCTGGTGAATACTTCTAAGAGTTTAAGTTCTGTGCACCGTTAGTGTACAAAATATTCTACACTATCACTTAATTTGACCTACTATTTCAGGTTACCCAATTATTTACATAAAAAACTAAAAAAAAAATATTAAGTAACCTGCAATAGCAAGTCTAGTTTACCTGACAGTGTAGAATATTTTGTACACTAACGGTGCACAAAACTTAATTCTACTTCTAAAGCCATCAGTTGTATATGTAATTATATTTTTTGATGAGATATTCAATATTTTGGTAATTCTTTTATAAATTCTGAATACCCAAATATCTTTTCCATGCCAAAATGTCTAAGATTGAACAAATAAAATTTTTTCCTCATATTATTTTCATTGTGATGGATCTTAGCTATATTGAAGGTAGAAAAAAGTAAAAAGGAGATATAGGACCAAATAAGAAAGTTAGCATTTTTTTGGAATGAAGCAAGAAGAAAATAACGACACATAAAATAGAATAGAGAGAGTATCATTGTTCATAGTGAAAATTGCCATGAAAGCTATTGTCTTTTTTTTTTTTTTTCAAAAGTAGGAATAACTGTCACGACCCAAAACTGAGGGTCAGTATGACACTTATCGCGACGTATCTTGACAAGTAAGCCTATCACCCAAAGTAATACAAAAGAGAAAAAGACAAAAATACTCCAAGGTAAAGCTTCTAGAATGAAGCCGAACAGCCGAACCATACAAGAAATTATAATAATGTGGAAAGAATATATCCAAATACCATGCATTCCCAAAAATCAGGTGTCAATAGTGTAAGAACTACTAATATAATTTATGAGTCAAATACATCAAAATATACTCACAAGGAACCATAACTATCTCTGAATAATAATAAAGACATAACTAGTACAAAAAGATAGAAGTGAACTCCGAACGTATGAATGTCCAACCACTACCTTGAGTAAACTGAAGGAGCTCGAAATCTACTAGTTTGATGGGCACCCGAACCTAAATGTGCAGCGAAAGGGTGAAGTAGGAGTGAGTACGGTCCACTTGCACTTAGTAGGTATCATAGGCCAATCGAGTAAAGTAGAAAATAAAGCATACAAAATACATACTAATGGCACGTCACCTGTAAGCCGAAAATGTCCCACAACTATAGCCCACAACACTTGCACTAACAGTTCTACAATATCCACATATTATACAACAACACAGCAAATAGGGAAACAAGAATACACCATCTCGTCTCGCATATAAGAAGGACAGCAGAAAATCAAGTATATAAAGGATTATCAAGTACAATCAAGAAAGAAAAATTAGATATATACATGTTAATACGGAAAATACAAGTCACAAAAGAAACACAATAAATCCAGTGCAATGTACATGATGATGATGATGATGATGTACGAGGTCGTTGCACAACCTCGGTATACACCCACGTAGGAAAGACTCCTGACGTGGGACCCATGGAGGGTTCGTCAACATATATAAAATCCCTATATCCATATCCATGTCTTCTACCCGGCACATCCCTCAGAAGGAATTCATAAGATGTCATATTTTCTGTCAGAAAAATGTGTTGCCAGTGTTTCTTAGGTATTGCCACGACGGTATCATTTGTTCCATGAATGAGTATGATATGAGGATGTAATACTCACAACCAATCACGGTGAGTATTTCCACAACCAACCACGTGATATATTTTCACAGTCAACCATAATGATATATTTTCATAACCGTGTGAGCCAATATCCACTTATTATTTCCATTTATCCATGAATTTCCACATGTTTCGTATAAAAAAGGTGTAATATATATATATGTATATATATACATCACAATACACCAAAGGTACCACAATAGGCATTTGCAACAACACAACATAATTATTCACATGCTTTCAAGGCTATCAACATTATCATATAGGACCCCACACGGTCATACATATCACATAATATCTTAATTTCAATAATTACATCACATATAGTCCCCATACTGGCACAACACATAGATAGTCATTTTTCATGATTAATTCCCACCCGTAAGTTTTTGTACCATCATTTACTACCCAGCCGAGTCTGAAAGAGAGTTAAGCCGTAACCTACCTCGAATGCTGAAATCGGTCCGCTAAACTTTGAATCCAAGACCTTACTTTCCACAAACAATCCTGAACTTCACTAAAAACATTAAATATGAAATGTATGCATCACAAAATAACCAACAACATGCATATTGACTATTTTTTATACGGGGCCAAAACGGACCCCCGGAATAAGTTTTTGAAAAAGAAGGAAAAAATCGCAAGTTTACTTCAAAAATGTGTTTTCCATATTGTTAGGAACCTAAAGTTGATCATTCGAGTAAAAATGAAGTTCAAATCGAAAAAAAATCTATATTTAAGCTTTACCGAGTAAAATCTTTAAAATTCGGGTTAAAATCAAGAATCATAATTATTTTGAAGGTTAAATTGATGAAAAACTAGTAATTATAAGATAAAAACATTATTTAAGTGAAAAGGAGTTAAATTAGAGTTTAAAATTAAGTCATAAGATTTTTGGGATTTTGAGAATTAATCAAGAAAGACTAAGAAAAGGGTGAATTCTTACCAGAAATCTGTAATTGAATAAAAAATAGAGGTTAATCTAGCTTCCAAGCTTCCACTAGCTTCACTTTTAAGCTCTCACACTATTTTAGGATTTAACTCTCAAGAGGCAGGGTGAAAGAATGGATAAAATGATCCCAAAAAAAATGGTAAAAAAATTGTATATATTGCAGAAAAATCTGCTATTGTGCAAATTTTTTAAGTCCAAACAGACTTCGATGGGGTGTCCAAGATTCGATCGCAGTCCAAAAATATGTAACCACAATAAATTCGATGCTCCAGAATCGGTTGTGATATCAGATTTTTGAAAAAACATGATTTTCGCAAAGTTGACCTACAAAATTCAAAATCACAATTTTTACAAATCGAGGGTCGAAATGAGATTTAAAAGCCGTAAAATCACACCAAACATGCTACCATCCTAAAATCGACGTTTCGGATCTACTGGCCAAGTTGAATTTTTTGTCAAAGATCTTTTCAATCAAATGTAGGTCCCACACTCATATTTTTAATTTTCCAACTTTTTGACCAGTAGGTCGAAATGAGTTCGGGTGTACTTGGACCCGATTGAAGGTCTACCTAGCCTAAATACGATATTTTGAAGCTACTGACGCAATTCAATCAGCCATCCATCAAAGAGATTAAAAGATATCCAGATAAGTCAAAATAAGACCGTCAAAGCCATCAAAAACCATAATATTGCATAAATGGTACCAAAATATATCGGAAATCGTGCCAATCGCCCCCACACCCTAGGAATATCATAATCAACTATGGTGAGGAGTAAAATAGTTAAATCACATAAACTTTGAAATTTCGCATCTTTCATCAAAAAGCAGGTCATTACATCATCCACCACTAAAAAATCTTGTTTGTCCTCGAACTAAGGTAACGAAATGCCTAAATCAATAAAGACCTGGGGATAAGAACTATGTGTATCAAATTCGACCTCCCAAGTAGCCATTTCTACAGGTTGAAGTCGCCACTGGACCTTAACCATCGGGATCACTTAAGAGCGCAGCCGCCTAGCATCCCGAGCCAATATGAAAACCAACTCCTCAATAAAAGATAACCGCTCATCTAATTAAACTGACTCCCAATGAATGACATGAGACTTATCAGGAATATAGCGGTGAAACATAGAAACATGAAAAACTGGATGAACAACTGCTAGATTTGAGGGAAAATCTAACTCATAGGACACATCCCAACAGTCTAAAGAATCTCAAATGGACTAATATACCTGGGGATAATTTTTCCTCTCTTCCCAAACCTCATCACACCCTTCATGGGTGAAACTCGAAGGAAAAAACGATCACCAATACCAAATCTCAAGGCACGAAGTCTATGATCTGCAAAACACTTCTTTTTACTCCGAGCCGCTCAAAGACTATCCTAAATGATTCAAACTTTGTCCCTAAACTCACAAAGCAAATTCGCACCTCGAGGCCTCACCTCTGAAATATCAAACCAACCCACTGGGGAGCGACAATGCCTATCGTACAATGCCTCGAAAAGAGCCATGTCGATACTGGAATGGTAGTTGTTGTTATATGCAAACTCAGCTAAAGACAAATATTGCTTCCACTGACAACCAAAATTCATCATGCATGCACGAAGCATATCCTCCAAGACCTGGATAGTCTACTTTGACTGGCCATCAGTCTGGGGGTGAAATATTGTATTGAGATCAACCCGAGTACCCAACTCATCCTGAAAAGTCTTCCAAAAGTGAGATGTGAATACAAAACTTTAATCTGAAATAGTGAATACCAGCACACCATGAAGTCTCACAATCTAATAGATGTAGATCCAATCCAACCTCTCGGCACTCAAGGAAACCTGATTTGTAATGAAATGAGCTGACTTGGTCAATTGATCCATGATAACCCACACACTATCAGAACCACCATAAATACGACACAACTCAGTCAAAAAGTCCATAGTGATATGTTCCCACTTTTACTCGAGAATGGGTAACCTCTGAAGCAAACCATCAGGTCTCATATGCTCGGTATTCACCTGCTAACAACATAGGAAATGAGCCACAAAATTTGCTATATCTCACCTCATACCACCCCACCAGTAGTGTTATCTCAAGTTATGATACATCATAGTCATACCTAGATGGATATAATATCTGAAACAATAGGCCTCATCCAAGATCAACCTAATTCAGTCACCCACTCTCAGCCTCCAATCCAAAAAAATCATCTGAATCAAGTGAGACTTTCTTCGCCTCCCCACTCAACAACTTATCTTGAATCAATCTTAATTCAACATCATCAAACAAAGAAGATCTAGCCGCCACAAATCACAACACACGCCCAGGTGTTGAAATATCAAGCCTAACCATCTAGTTAGCTTAAGACTAAACCTCTAAGGATAACGGTCTTTCTTGGCTTGAAAGATGCGCCAAGCTATCCATGCTAGTCAACTTCTGGCTCAACTCATCTGCGACCATATTAGCCATGCCTAGATAATAGGGATTGGTCAAGTCATAATCCTTAAGCAACTTAAGCCAATGACGCTGCCTCATAGTAAGATCTCGCTGGGTGAAGAAATACTGAAGGCTACAATAATCTAAGAAGATCTCACATCGGACTCCATACAAATAGTGCCTCCACAACTTCAAGGCAAACACAACTGTGCATAACTCCAAATCACGGGTAAGATAATTCATCTCATGAGGCTTTAACTTATGAAATGCCTAAGAAATCACCTTACCCTCCTGTATCAGCACAACACCCAATCCAACACCTGAAGCATCACAAAATATAGTGAAATCCACGCCCTCCTTGAGCAAAGTTAAAATAAGAGTTGAAGTTAAAAAAAAATCCTTGAGCTTTTGATAGCTTGCCTCACAAGCATGTAACCACTGAAAATAAATCTTATTCTGAGTCAACTTAGTCAAAGGAGCTGCAATAGAAGAGAAAACCTTAACAAAATGTCGTTAATAACCTGCCAAGCCCACAAAACTCTAAAAATCGGTGGGCTAAGTAGGTCTATCCCAATCACGAACCGCTGCAACCTTGACTGGATCAACCATTATACCTTCCTTAGTAACCACAAGAAAGAATCATACTCCAACCAAAACTCACACTTGGAGAACTTAGCATACAATTTCTCATCCCTCAATCTTTGAAGCACAATCCACAAATGCTCCTCATGCTCAGCCTCACTCTTGGAATAAACAAAGATATCATCTATAAATACAATAACAAAAGAGTCAAGATACGATCGAAACACTCGGTTCATCAACTCCATGAATACGGCAGGGGCCTTGATCAACCCAAAGGACATGACTAAGAACTCATATTGACCATATCGAGTCTAAAAATCTATTTTTGGAATATCTGAAGATCTAATCCTTAACTGGTGATAACCAAACCTCAAATCAATCTTCAAAATCACCCTAAAGATGATCAAATAAATCATCAATGCAAGGAAGAGAATACTTATTCTTAATGGCCACCTTATTTAACTATTTCTAATCAATACATATATGCATAGAACAATCCTTTTTCTTCACAGAAAAGACAAGCGTACCCCAAGGTGAAACACTAGGTTGGATAAAACCTTTATCCAACAACTCCTGCAACTGATCCTTCAGTAATTTCAACTTTGTTGGGTCCAGCCTATGAGGAGAAATGGAAATGGGATTTGTGCCCGGCTCAATATTAATAGACAAATAAATATCTCGATTCGGAGGCATCCATAAACTTACGTACAAAACAAATAAAATCTAAGAAAGGAGATGAAATAACACTGGTGTCAGAAATATTAGGCAAGTAAGCTAAACATCCTCTCTCATCTAATAGATGAGCCTGAACATAAGATATGACCCTCTTGGGACCAGAATGAAGTGCACCCTTCCAAGCTATCCTAGGCACACCCGATGAATCTAATGTCACAGTCTTAGAAAAAAAAAAATCTAAGACAACATGATTACGAGCCAACCAATTCACACCCAAAATAAGATCAAAATCAACTATATCTAACATGATCAAATCTACCCAATTCTCACGACCATAAAAAGTCATAACACAAGATTGGTATATCGAATCCATCACTAAAGAATCTCCTACAAGGGTAGATACATGAATAGGCTTGGAAAGAGGCTCTCTAACAGAATCAAAGCCTGAAGCAAAATATGTAGATACATATGAGAAAGTCGATCCAGGGTCAAATAATACAGATGCAAATCTGAAACAAACGGGAATAATACCTATGATCATAGTATCAGAAGCCTTTGCCTCTGGCTTGGCAGGTATAACATAACCCTAACCACGACCCCTAGCTGGCAGAGTAGTCCTACGACCACCACCATGGGCTCCTCCACTTCTACCTCTTACAACTCTAGTAGTACCTCCTACCTCCCACAGCTAAAATTAAAGTAGCTCGAATTATACGGCGGGGACAGTCCTGGGCCAAATAGACAACCTCATCACATAAAAAGCAACCTCTACCTCCCACCACCCTAAATTGCTAAACTAGAAGATCCACCACCTGAACTCTGTAAATACACTTAATTGTCCTACCATGGTATCCACGAGAACCTCTAAAATATTTTCCTCAAGAATTCTGACTCCTGAACTCACTAAAATGGCGCACCATCTTGGAGCCTCCCTTAGATGCTCTAAGAATACCCTCTGTTATCTTGGTGTGATCCACAGTGCTATGAAAGGTGCTCCAAACATAACCATCTAAGAAGTACCCAACACGATGCTCACGAGAGAGTCCCAGCACTCCTCCTGGATGGGGTTGACCCATGAATTCTTCTACTCCCTCGAGTCCATCAATGACTCAAGGCTCACTCTTCGGTAGAAGGCTCCACATCTCTGACCTCGCGAGACATAGTCATCACCATCTTTGCAGAAAGAGTGAAACACAACTTAAAACTCGAGGTATACAAGAAATTCGCATGATAAGGAATAAAATGAGGAAAGTTTTCCTAAATACAACCTATAGCCTCTCGAAGATAGATACAGATGTCTACGTAATGATCTACAAGACTCTATTCGACATCCTATTCTTAGACAGTTAAGACCAATGGAAACTGTCTGCTCTGATACCAATTTGTCACAACCCAAAAATAATGGTCGTGATGACACTTGTCATTGCGTACCTTAACAAGTAAGCTTATCACCCAAACTAATAAAAAATAAAGACAAAAATACCTCAAAGTAAGGCTTCTAAAATAAAGTCGAACCATACAAGTAATCATAACAATGCATAAGGAACTTATCCAAAATACTAATCATGTCTAAAACCAGGTGTCAATAATATAAGAACTACTAATACAATCCAACAGTCAAATACATCAGAAAAATAACTATAAAGGAATAATATCTGTCTGCAAATACTAATAAAGACATACTTAATACAGAAAGATAGAGGTAAACTCCAGATGTATGAATGTCCAACCGCTACCTTTAATAATTTGAAGGCGCCCGAAATCAACCATTTTGAGGTGCACCCAAACCTAAAGTTATACTAAAAAGGTAAAATAGGAGTGAGTACGGCCCACTTGTACTCAGTAGATATCATAGGCCGACCGAGCAAATTCGAAAATAAAACATACAAAATACACACTAAGAGAATGTCAACTTGCAACCACAAAATGTCCCACAATGGTATCCCACGTTGCTTGCACTATCATTTATAATATATCACATATATTACAACATCACACCTAGATAGAGCACAAGTATGCATCATATCAACTATAAGTCTAATAAAGGGAAATATGCATATACAAGATCATCAAATACAAGTAAAAGAAGATAAGATAATTACATAAAAGATAGGTCAATATGATGATACAACACAAGATAAAATACTATAAAGTAAGAGCAATATATATGATGATGATGTACGAGGTTGTTGAAAAACATCCGAGATCGTAGGATAATCCCCGTGTACACCTATGGAGGTAAGCCTCCCAACGCAGGACCCAAGCAGGGTTTGTCAATTCATATACAATCCACATATATCATATATCCTTTTCGACATATTCCTCAGAAAGGGTTTTATAAGGTCTTGCCAGTGTTACTCAGGTGTTGCCACTGTGGTACCAATGTTTCATGAATGAGTATGATATGAGGATGTATGCTCACAACCAATCACAATGAGTATTTCCACAACCAATCACATGATTTATTTCTACAACGAACACCAATGTTACATTTCAGCAACCACGTGAGGTAATATCCACTCATTATTCCAATTCCATCCATGAGTTTTCAGATGTCTCATATGCCAATAAAGTACGAATATAATTACAATACACCAATGGTACCACATTAATAATTTTAACAACACAATAGAATTATTTACACATATTCAAAGCTATCAATATCGCATAGGACCCACATGATCACACATATCATATAATATCATAATTTCGGCAATTACATCAAATATAGGTCCCCACACCGGCTCAACATATAGATAGCCATTTTTTCATGATTAGTTCCCACCCTTAATATGCATTTTATATCATTATTTACTACCAATCCTAGTATGAAGAGTTAAGTTATAACGTACTTCGAATGTTGAAATCAGTCCACTACACTTCTAGCCCACTACCTTATTTTCCATGAACTATCCTAAAATCAACTAAAACAAAAAAATATAGAATCTACGCATCAAAATAAAACCATTGATACCCATATTGATTGTTTTTAGTTCGTGGTCAAAATGGACTCCCGGTACGGGTTTTCACAAAAAGAAGGGCAAAATCGTAACTTTACTTGAAAAATATGTTCCCCATATTTTTGAGCCTACAACTGAAAATCCAAGTCAAATAGAGTCAAAAATGAGTTTCAAATCGAAGAAATATTATTTTAAAGCTTTACTGGGTAAATTTTTTAATACTTGGGTTAGAATGAAGAATCAGAGTTGTTTTGAAGGTTAAATTAATGAAAAATATGTAATTATAAGATAAAAACATTATTCAAGTGAATACAAGTTAAATTGGGGTTTAAAATCAAGTCCTAAGATTTTTGGGGGTTTGAGAAATTAATCAATAAATTACTAAGAAAAGGGTGAATTCTTACCTTAAATCCGTAATAGAATCAAGAAATAGATGTTAATCTAGGTTCCCAAACTCCCACAAGCTTCACTTTTAAGCTCTTACACTATTTTAGGGTTTAACTCTCAAAAGGCAAGATGAAAAATGAGCAAAATGGGCCCAAAACCTTCTTTGATAGTGCAGAAAAATCTGCACCAACTAAAGAAAAAACTGTTTTTTTAAAGTTCAACCAGGACTTCGACATGGTGTTCGGGATTCGTTCGGAGTTCGATATATGCAAAAGAACTATGTAACCACACTAAATTCGATGCTCCGGACTCAATAGAGATATCAGATTTTTTTAAAAAATATAGTTTTCACAAAGTTGACCACCGAGATCTTAAGTCACAATTTTTCAAACCAAAGATCAAAATGAGGTTTAAAATCCTAAAATCACATAAAATATGTTGCCACCCAAAAATTGATATTTTGGATCTGCTGTAAAGTTGGAATTTCCATCCGAAGTTGTTTTGATAAAATGTGGGTCTCACACTCATATTTTTTATTTTTCAACTTTCCGATCAAGAGGTCGAAATGAACTCGGATGCACCGGGATCCGAACCAAAGGCCTACCTAGCCTAAAATTGATATTTCAGAGCTGCTGGCACTGCCCATTTAACCATCCATCATACGGATCAAAAGATATCCACATAAGTCCAAATTAAGGCTCTCGAAACCATCAAAAATCACAATATCGGATAGACGGTACCAAAATGCATTAAAAATTGTGCCAGTCACCCTCACACTCCCGAAATAACATAATACAACTATGATAAGAGTTAAATTAGTCAAATTATATAAAAATATAAATTTCACATATTTCATCAAAAAACTGATCGTTACAGACTAACAATGTGGTTATCGAACAATTTGTTGTGGTGACCTGATTTGTAAAAATTTGTTTTGTATAAATTTTGATTATTTAGCCCTTCCTCAAAGTTTGTACATGTTAATATTGGGATATGGGATGGTTGGTACAGTTTCTGATGCGATCGAAAATTATTTAGGCGAGTTTATGATTTTTAGAGGCTTTAAAAGGCATATAATTGGCTTTGCTCAAAATTTGATGTTTTGAGTGTCGGATGATGATTTGAATAGTTCCATTTGGTTTGGAATATCGAATTTGGGTTAGTAGCATGGTTGGTTTCAGCTCAACACCTTTATTTTGTAATTCAATCCTTCATTTTAAAAATTGTGAAAAGAAGTTCTAGGGGTTAATCTGGTAATTTTTTTTATTTTTTTTAAAATCGACGTTGCCATTAAGTACGAAACATCAAGAATAGCCAAGTATCATATATGATTTATCTCTTTGGGATCCCGATCAAATCCCGAGAGTTCGCTTGGAGCTTGGTAGGCTTGCACCAAAATCAACATTTGTTGATATCGTAATGCTCACAAATTAGAAAAGTGTGAATTCAGTAAAATAATAAGAATATATCGTAATTCTCCATTGGATAGATACTACAATACAATATCATAATTTAAATATCCTTTTTTTCAACTTTAATAAGCAATTAATTATTTTTTAATCAAACATATATGACATCTTGAGATATACAATGTATAATCAGTTAAAGAATATTGATTTACCTCATAAAGTTCACTATTCATAGAATAATTGATTCACCTTTGGAAAAATCATTAAGTTCTAGTAACTGTGAGAGTTAATTTATCCATTTATTTTTTGTAATAGGCATTTCATTACATGGATAAATGATAATTTTACATATACATATTTTCTTAATCATACTAGTTTGGCCACTTTGGTGACTAACAAACTATATGAATACAAATGCACATGTAATTACGTAAAATATTATGCATGTGAATAACTTTAGACTTCCTAATTTGGCCATTTTGGTGATTAATAAACAATAGAAAAACAATACATGCATCAAGTAGTCATCAATATTATGTGTGTAAACATTAAATTTTTCTAGTCTGATCACTTTAGTGACTAACAAACTACTATTATCACACTAAATACACACATACGGTTTATTCCTTAGTGTAAACCACTTTATTTGTTGCACAATATAAAAGAAAGCATCATTATTACATTATGGGAAACTTAAACTGTGTAATCATCAAATTTCTGCAAAATAAAGTTCACCAATAGCACTTTGTACTTAAGTCCAAACACCCTAAGCATAAAAAATGTTTTAGTGGCCTAGTTTAGATTTCAAAGAAATAAATCTCCAATAGTGGTCGTGGTAACCATTATCATATAGGAGTACCATTTGTTCTCCCATAACACTTAAATAAATTCAATCATAAGGCAAATCAATTGGAACATCAAAATAGTATAATCTTTCTTCATCGAAGATTATCAGTTCAAATAATCTACGCTCGGATGCAACATGTAAGCTTTAAATTTAATGCACATCAGGATTTTGAATACGATAATCTTACGTAACCACCTCATAGAAAACATACCTAAGGTGTAAGATATATCACAGAGAATAGCGGAAGTATTATAGTAGAAAATTTATTTTTTATTTCTTACTCCATGCCCTAGCCTTACATTACCACAACCTTAGTGATGGAAGAAAGAAGAGCGTATGTGAAAACCTTAATGGTCCATAGGGAGGACCAATTTATAAAGGTTAAGACTTAATTTAATACATGCATCAAGTAATCAATCTACGGACAAGATCTATTCTTTGATTATGGACATTAGTTGGATCACAAATATATTTGGACAACAACGTTAACTTGAGCCACAAATAAGCTTGGGCCACAAGTAAGGATTATTTTTAGGAAAAACTACATGGAGTAGCAAACCTAAGCCTTAAATTATAAAAAATAGCAACACTTTAATGAAATTACACTGTGTAGAAAAAATAGCATTATTTTAAAAGTTGTCCCCTACTTTACCGCCTTAGAGAAGTTACCGTGTATAGCATCCCATTTTCACACTCTTTTCATTCTCTTTCCTTTATTTTATTTTATTTCTTCTTAACCCTTTTTCACGCCATTATCAGATTTGCCGCTTTCAAATTTTTTCCTTTCGCAAAATTTTAGCACGATCCAATAAGGATAGTGTTCCTCTTTTTCAAGTAACTAATGAATTCCGTTATTGCATGTTATCAGTTTCTCCAAATTTTTTTTGTATTGAAATCCATTAGCAACTCCGACTTTAAGGTTTTTATGCTCTAATGGCTGAACACACACCAAAATCACGAACAAATAGGGGTATACCACCTATTAATTTGGTTTCTGATTATGCACCATCTTTTAGTCTTGGATTAACTTAAGACGATGTAGTTAAAGTTGTTTCTAATCCTATGCAGTCGAAGAAATCTATGAGTACGAAGGATCTTAGGTCCAAGTTTCGTAACGACCCGGTGAAGATGACAAATATTTTGAAAAAAAAAACCGTTGAAGAAAACTCCTTCTCCAAAAGAACAAAAAATAAAAAAATATGAGAAGAAAGGAAAGCCAAAGAAATTATAGAGTCAAGCAATGTTGATGACGACGTTGAGAACTCTTCTGCTAATGAATCTGAAGAAGACATGGAGGAAGAGTTATTTTTTGTTGTAAATGTATTTTTTATTTACTATTATGTATTTAGGAATTTCTGTAAATCTTTTATCAAATTTGGGGGTAATATGTATTTTTTCATGAAGTTAATATGTATTTACTGTTCTGCTGATATGTATTTAGGGATTTCAATAAGCTAATTTGTGAACATTATAGGTTAAATATACATTTTTGGTTAACATGTATTTATTTGTAAATTTTGTGAAGCTGCTATGCTTATTTGTATTTTGTATATTAGATGAATTTTCTAAGTTGCATGTATGGAAAATATATTTTTATATGAACTACTCATGAAGAGGTATTTGGCTATATATATTTTTAGTATAATTGATATGTATTTTCAGTATTTTGGAATGTTAAAATATACAAATACTTTTTATGGTTATGGACGCATTTGTATTTATTGAAATACAAATACACTTATGTTTACAAACGTATTTGTATTTATTGAAATACAAATACATTTGGAATTTTGTGTTTACAGAAATACAAAGTGCAAACACATACATATACACTTTCATTTGTATTTTTGTTAGGTTCAATATACATTTTAAGGTATAGGGTAGCATTTGTATTTTTATACATACATATCAAATTTCATATGTATTTTCCTTTAGTGATGGTTTTGTATTTTTTTTCTGTTCAATATACATATGCATTTCATATGTATTTTTTGTTGTGTTGGTTCTATTTTTTTATTTTTTATAGTTTAATAAGGTGTAGTTTTGTTTTGTATAGGTGTCGCGTGATGAAATATTCATAGTAAGAAAACTTTCAAGATTTGCACCACATATGTTCTCCTACAGTGATAATTATATTGATGGAAGTTTACAGGCCATATTAAACAAGGAGCAGTACAAATATTTTTGTGACAATAATATTTTTGGGTATTTTATGAAGAAGAAACACTATCTACTTCAAGCACAGTTGTGTAGATGTGTTATGTCCCTCGAGATAAAGGGTAGTTCTTGTTCTGTGATAGTCATTCGAGATAATGACACTTCTATTCATTTTACTCCTAGGAAATTTGCTATTATTACTGGATTGAATTGTGTCAGTAATAGGTACGACTTCATTTTTGACGAGGATGTACCAAACAGGATTGTTGAGAAGTATTTCAATGGTTCAAAATTTATACAAAAAAGACAATTATTTCTAGCAGTCACGGACAAAGGTTAGGGGGAGAACAATGATGAGGATGCCGAGAAATTTGCAATTCTGCATTTCCTTCAATCTTTTGTTTTATCAAACGTTGATACTGTAATTATACCCTTACTTCATTTTGATTTGGTGGAGAGTGGTAGATATAAGGGTTTTTTGTAGGAGACTTTATCATTCGAGGATCTGGCTAGAAGTTTGAACAATAGGTTGAAAGCAGGTGAAAAGTTTTATTTGATATAGGGAATGCCACTGGCTATTCAAGTGTATCTTTATGAGTGTTGTTCAAATGTTCCACGAAAGGTTGCTTCTAAGGTTGATAATTGGATTCTCCGATTATTAAATTGGAAGACAAATGCACCTCGAACACGCTTTGAGTATTTGATGGATGTTATGTTAAATTAAGATGGCAAGGTTTATAGTTAATAAATACATATGTATTAATATGTATTTTATAGTCTACATATATACATTTAATTTAGAACTGTTTAACAGATACTTTAACATATTTTATCTATATTCCTAGGTTGTATTTATGTAACACCCCGCATCGTCCATGCGTTAACTCGTGGTATTATGCTATTAGAGTTAAATGACTAGAATAGTGTCAAAGAGACTTAGTCTTATTTTTGACTTCCCAAGGTGAGTAAAGTTTAAACCATATATAATTTACCTAATTTAACTTTTTATCATGTGAGAAATTGAATGAGCTTTCCGTCGATATAAGATTCGCCCAAATCCGATACCCGGGCAAGAAGTTATGACTAATTTAAGTTCTAGTCGTAAAACACCGTCATTTTGGTGCTTGGCGCATCGCGGAGGGGGTCTATTTAACAATTGTCAAATTCTAGTAGCCTAGCATGATTTTGGGGCATTGGCTAAAGTTCCGGGTCCCAACTAGTGGGACAACGTGATGGCTCCGCGTCGCGGTGATCCTAAGAATCCCATTCATCAATTTCTAGTGAGCCACCGCAATTTTGGCACGTCGCGGTGGCCCATAAAATCGGGACCCTAGTTATATTTTATTCTGTCTCATTAAGGGTATATTAGGTATTTTTAACCCCCCTTATCAGCTTAAACACGGGATTTTACTTTCAAGTGACCACATTATTCATAGTTTCTTCAAAAAGATTCACAAGAAACTCTCTATAGGGTTTCAAACTAAAAACCCAAATAACTCAAAATTTAACCGTGAGTTTTCAAGATTGATTGATGATTAGGAATCCCCAAATCGTAGGCTACAAAAATCATCCACTAAATTCCTAAATTGAGGTACGTGGGGTTTTTCTAAAAATTTTTGGGCAAAGAAACCTTCTTTAATTCATGCTAAAAATTTAGAAATCATGATTTTACGGAAAGGGTTTGAATTTTACCATTACTAGCATGTTTCAGATGCTTTAATTAATATTGTTTGGTCGTTAGACCTTCCCCCGAAGTGATTTGAAATCCTATGTATATGTATGTATGTGTTTTAATGTGATGTTTGAATTGAGAGTATGACTCACATGAATATAAATATCTAATGGAAAGAGTTACATGGTTTGACAAAGATTTCAGGACCACCACATTGTTATTGAAAGAATGATAATCCTTGCATAGTTTTGACTTGTTCTTTCGGAACATGAAATCTCTTATACTACTTGCATGTTTGGGTGGTCTAAATTGAGTTTTTGATGAAAGAATCATGCATGATGAATTATGGCTCATAAATAGGACTTGCAAGTCTTGGTGTGACGATACCAACTCAGATAATCCCATATTAATTTAGAACAGAATATAATGCATGTTTGAAATCAAACTTTCAGATTTTTAAACTAGTATGACGCATGTATCCAAACATATTAAAATTGGGCATAAAGAGCACTTAGGTGGTTCCCAGAAGATGGCACGAGTTCAACCAACTCATTTTCCAAAATCGTGATTTGCCGATCCGGGTATATTATTTTACGCTGGCCTAGTGCCCTGTGGCGTATCAGACTCAGACACTCCAACCCTTGCGGCACACTTGGGTTGGGGGCTTCCCCACCGAGTAAATGGCGAATTCCTTTAGCCCGTGGAATATCAGACTTGTAGAGGAGTGCCTCCTAACTCAGAAGTAATACAAAGATCAGAGACTACATTAACAGAAAGGTTTTAAGTTTATCACAGATGACCATGTGTTTTGGATTTTTTTATCATATATAATGTTTTATGACTAGCTCTCAACTCTTTTAATTATATCAAAAGCTTTATTTTGGATTGCTTTGTGTACCAGTACAATTATATTGACCCCCTACTTCCTAGGTTCGGAGGCTCAATCTAGGAGTCCGGCTAATTAGTAGAGTATCCAGGGAGAAGTGATCCGTGCAGTGGTGAGCCTTCTTTGTTCCAGAAGGCCTGTCATTTCATATTATGTTATTCCTTTGTTTTGGTCTACTGGAGGCCCTGTCCCAGCTTTTCAGATAGTTATCTTTAGATCATGTGGTAGATATTTCGTAGACTGTTCCAGAAGTTGTTTAGTTGATTTTGAATTTCATTCTGTATGGTTAAACTGAATACAAAGTATGACTATGTTTTTTTATTAGATTATAATACCATATTTTATTTTATTATATGAATGTTATGTATGATTACCAGATCAGATAGAGTAGGATGTCTGGGCCTTCATGCTTTAGGATGTCCGTCATGGCAAGGCCCTAGTTCGGGTCTTGAAAAACATGGTATCAGAGCACGGTTCATGGTACCAGGGTGTCTGTGAAATTACTTCAGGCAGAATCTTGTTTATGGGTGTGTGGCATGCCATACTTATAAGCAGGATGCTACTAGGAATTTAAGAATGTTTCTCTTCTTTGTGGTTTAGTTCGTGCTTCAGACTCTGAATTGTCCCCTAATCAATGGTCTCTTGTCTTTCAGAAAAACAATCATGCCTCCCCATCGTACTATCGATCAGAATGCATAGACAGATGAGGTCTATCCCACTCATGGGATGAGGACCCAAAATAGAGCTCAGACTTTGAAGATTGATGCTACCTCGCGAGAGAGAGGTATCTAATGTAGAATTCAGATAGTCAATTCATATGCTTGCACAGTTGGTATCCATACAAACTCAACGGTCTGAAGATATTGGGTTTGCATCTATTACGTATGAGGCTACAAGAGTGGGACAGTTCATGAGGATGAACCCACCCAAGTTTACTAGTACCAAGGTAGAAGAGGATCTACAGGAGTTTGTGAACGATATGGATAAGATCTTTAATGTGATGCATGTAGATGAGGTAGAGGGGGTTGATTTAGCATCTTTCCAGATAAAGGATGTAGCGAACAATTGGTATAACAAATAAGAGGATTCTAACGGTGAGAGTGCTGAGCCCACGGTATAGGGTGAGTTCGTGGAAACCTTCCTTGACCGGTTCTTTCCTCTTGAGTTGAGGGAGGCCAAAGCTGAGGAGTTTATGAACCTTAAACAAAGTGTCAAGGAGTACACTCTAAAGTTTAACCAGCTGGCTCGTTATGCTCCAGAGATGGCTAGTAACATGAGAGCCCGAATGAGAAAATTTACATCCAGCCTTTCGGATGACTTAGTGCTTGAATGCAAGAGGGATATACTGAACAGGGACATAGACTTCTCTAGGCTGTTAGTGCATATGCAGCAGGTAAAGGAGTAGAAGAAGAAAACCACAGAATCTAGGGAGAAGGACAGGCAAACAAAGAGAGCCAGAACAATAGAATTGAACCACATTCAGCCATAGAGTGGTAATTGGGGAAATAGATGGCAGAAGAAGAAGAATTAGGGTAATGCACCGTTTGCAGCTAGCGCCCCAGCACCCAGACCTCCAGTAGACCAACGACCTCAGAGTTTCCAACATAATCATGGATCTAGAGCTCAGGATACCCAGTCACAGGGCAGCGTAGCTCAGCAGTATCATATATTTCCGCGGTGTGAGACCTGCGGCAGGCATCATCCGGGGAGGTTTCAGTTGGGTTCACTGGTATGCTATTCATGTGGTCAGTCGGGTCACTTCCAGAGAGATTTTCCTTCAGCCAGAAGGAGTGTTGGTGGTGCCAAATCTCAGGAAAACTCTTCCGTACCACCACTGCATCAAAAGGGCACTACCTCAACTGTCGGGAGTGGGCGCAACCGGATGTATGCTTTGTCCAACCGCCAGGAGGTGGTAGCCTCTCCAGACGTAGTCATCGGTATATTTCAAATCTTTTCCCGTGATGCTTATATGTTACTTGATCCTATGTCTACCCTATCTTATGTGACCCCTTATGTGGCTGTCGATCTTGGGTTTTAGCCCGATGTAATTTTAGAAACTTTCTCTGTTTCTACTCAGGTGAGTGATTCTGTTATGGCTAGGAGGGTGTATAGAAATTGTGTGGTGAATATTTGTGGCTGGGATACCATGGCAGACCTCATAGACGTAGACATGATTGATTTTGATGCTATCCTAGGGATGGACTGGCTTCATTAGTGCTATGCCACACTAAATTGTAGAACCTGAAGAGTCACTTTTTCTTTCCCGAATGAACTAGTAATAGAGTGGGAGGGGCATTCTTTATCACCTAGATAGCACTTTATATCTCACCTCAGATCCCGTAAACTCATTTCTAAGGGCTATTTGTATCATTTTATTCGGGTTAAAGATTCAAGTACTGAAAGTCCTTCTCTTCAGTCCATCCCTGTGGTGAATGAATTCCCAGAAGTTTTTCCAGATGATCTACTAGGAATACCTCCTGATAGGGAGATAGATTTTGGTATTTATTTATTGCCAGACACCCATCCCATTTCTCTTCTGCCATATAGAATGGCTCCTGCAGAACTGAAAGAGTTGAAAGAATAGCTAGAAAATCTTCTAGATAAAGGTTTCATCCATCCTAGTGTTTCTCCCTGGAGTGCACCTATACTCTTCGTGCGAAATAAAGATGGTTCCCTGCATATGTGCATAGATTACCGCCAGTTGAATAAGACTACTATTAAAAATAAATATCCTCTTCCTAGAATTAATGACCTTTTTGACCAGCTTCAGGGTGCTAGATGTTTTTCAAAGATAGACCTTCATTTGGGATACCATCAGTTGAAGGTTAGAGAGTCAGATATTCCTAAAACAGCCTTCCAAACCAGATACAATCATTATAAATTCCTAGTTATATCCTTTAGGTTAACTAACGCCCCTGTAGCTTTCCCAGATCAGATGAATAGAGTGTTCCGTCAGTTTCTAGACCTGTTTGTGATAGTTTTTATTGACGATATTCTGATTTATTCCAAGACTGAGGAGGACCATGCCAATCACCTCCGAAGCATCCTTCAGACTCTTAAAGATCACAAGTTGTATGCAAAGTTTTCCAAGTGTGAATTTTGGCTTAATGCTATTTTTTTCTTGGGCTATATCGTGTCTATTGATGGGGTCAAAGTTGATCCCCAAAAGTTTGAGGCAGTGAGAAAATGGCCCAGACCCATGACTCCAACCGAAATTCGAAGCTTCTTGGGTTTGGTGGGGTATTACAGAAGGTTCGTAGAGAGATTTTCTTCCATAGCTGCACCTCTCACTAAGTTGACGCAGAAAAAGGTGAGGTTTGTGTGGTCTGACTCCTGTGAGAATAGTTTTGAGAAGTTAAAAGTTAAGATGACAACTGCTCCTATTTTGACTCTTTCAGAAGGTACGGAAGGGTTTGTTATGTACTGTGATGCGTCCTGTGTGGGAATAGGGTGTGTACTTATGCAGCACGATAAAGTGGTGGCTTATTTGTCTAGGCAGTTAAAAGTACATGAGTGAAATTACCCTACCCATGAGTTGGAGTTAGCGGTTGTGGTGTTTGCGCTTAAAATCTGGCGGCATTATCTCTATGGGGTACATTTTGATATATTTACTGACCACAAGAGTTTGCAGTATATTTTCTCACGGAAAGAATTGAATCTCAGGCAACGACGTTGGTTGGAGCTTTTGAAGGATTATGACATGAGCGTACACTACCATATGGGCAAGGAAAATGTGGTAGCCGACACCCTCAGTAGGTTATCTGTCTGTAGACTTTCGCATGTTGGAAAGAGGAAGAGAGAGATGGTGAAGGATATTCACCAACTTGTAAATCTAGGAGTACGACTCTTCGATTTCAAAGATGGGGGAGTAGTTGTTCATGAGGTAGCTAAATCTTCCCTTTGTGCTGAAGTTAAAGAGAAGCAGGTTGAAGATCCCATCTTGATGCAGATAAAAAAAGATGTGTGTCAACAGAAAGTGATGTCTTTTGAAATTGGTGGTGATGGAATCTTGAGATATCAGGGTAGACTATGTGTGCCAGATGTAGATGGGTTACAATATCCTTGATGAAGCTCACACTTCGAGGTATGTTGTTTACCCAAGATCTACTAAGATATATCATGATCTAAAAGCTATATACTAGTGGAATAATATGAAGCGTGATGTGGCTAATTTTGTTGCCAAGTTTTTGAATTGTCAAAAAGTTAAGGTAGAGCATATTAGACTGGGTGGTACATCCCAAGAGATAGCTTTGCCTTTATGGAAGTGGGAAATGGTCAATATGGACTTTATTATGGGACTTCCGAGGTCTCGAAACCAGTATAATTCTATTTGGGTAATTGTAGATCGGCTGACCAAGTCAGTTCATTTTATACTTGTGAGGACCAACTATTCGGGAGATGATTATGCCAAGCTTTACATTGAGGAAATAGTTCACTTGCATGGAGAAACTGCATCCATCATATCTGACCGAGGTACGCAATTCTCTTCTCAGTTTTGGAGATCTTTTTAGAGGGTTTTAGGTACCCAAGTGAATCTGAGTACTGCATTCCACCCTCAGACTGATGGGCAAGCTGAGAGCACTATTTAGACCCTTGAGGATATGTTGAGGGCCTGCATGATTGACTTCAAAGGTAGTTAGGTAGATCATTTTCCATTGATAGAGTTCGCTTACAATAACAACTACTATACTAGTATTAAGATGGCTTCATTTGAGGAATTGTATGGGAGAAGATGTAGGTCACTAATAGGGTGGTATGAAGTAGGTGAAACACAGTTGTTTGGGACTGATCTTGTTCATCAGGCAATGGAGGACATGAAGATAATTAGAGAACGACTTAAGCCATCCCAAAGTAGACAGAAATCCTATGCTGATGTTAGAGGAAGGGAGCTAGAATTTAAAGTTGGCGATTGGGTATTTCTCAAAGTCTCCCCTATGAAAGGAGTTATGCAATTCAGGAAGAAAGGTAAGATGAGTCCTTACTATATAGGGCCATACCAGATTTTGAGAAAGATAGGTGGGGTTGCGTATGAGTTAGAGTTGCCTGCAAGTTTGGGTTCTGTTCATCCGGTATTTCATATATCTATGTTGAAGAAATGTATTGGAGACCATTCATTAGTATTTCCTGTAGAGGAGGTCAAAGTGACAGACTCCTTATCCTATGAAGAAGAGCCCATGGCAATCTTGTATCGCCAAGTTAGGAAACTGAAGAGCAAAGAAATAACCTCAGTTAAAGGGTTGTGGAAAAATCAAAAAGTTGAGGAAGCAACTTAGGAATCAGAAGGTGACATGAGATATAGATACCCAGACTTATTTGATCCAGTGAATGACAAAATACAAGGTAGAATCCTTGCTTTATTTTCTTATGGTCTTAGTATACCTTAAATCATGCGTATCTGTGTTCCGCGTCATCATTCGGGGATGAATGATACCAAGGGGGGATAATGTAACACCCTGCATCGTCCACGCGTTAGCTCGTGGTATTTCGCTCTTAGATTTAAATGACTAAAATAGTGTCAAAGAGACTTAGCCTTATTTTTGACTTCCTAATGTGAGTAAACTTTAAACCATATATAATTTCCCTAATTTCAAGTTTTTATCACGTGGGAAATTGAATGATCTTTACGTCGATATAAGATTCTCCCAAATCTGATACCCGGACAAGAAGTTATGGCTAATTAAAGTTTTAGTTGTAAAACACCGTCATTTTGATGCTTGGCGTGTCGCGGAGGGGGTCTATTTAACAATTGTCGAATTTCAGTAGCCTAGCACAATTTTGGCACATCGTGCTGAAGTTCCAGGTCCCAACCAATGGGACAACACGATGGCTCCGCATCACAGTGACACTAAGAATCACATTCATTAATTTTCAGTGAGCCACCGCGGTTGTGGCGCGTCGCAGTGGCCCATAAAATAGGGTTTCTAGTTATATTTTATTCCGTCTCATTAAGGGTATATTAGGTATTTTCCATCCTACTTATCATCTTAAACACGGGATTATACTCCCAAGTGACCACATTATTCATAGTTTCTTCAAAATAATTCACAAGAAACTCTCTCTAGGGTTTTAAACTAAAAACCCAAATAACTCAAGCTTTAACCCCGAGTTTTCAAGATTGATTGAAAATTTGGAATCCCCAAATCGTAGGCTTCAAGAATCATCTACTAAATTCCTAAATTGAGGTACGTGGGATTTTCCTACAAATTTATGGGCAAAGAAACCTTCTTTAATTCATGCTAAGAATTTAGAAATCATGATTTTATGGAAAGGGTTTGAATTTTACCATTACGAGCATGTTTCGAATGGTTTAATTAATATTGTTTGGTCTTTAGACCTTCCCCCAAAGTGATTTGAAATCCTATGTATATGTTTGTATGTGTTTTAATGTGATGTTTGAATTGAGAGCATGTCTCGCATGAAATCCCTCTTTTGATATGATTTATCCAATTTTTCATATAATATGGATTGTTTTGAAATGCATCTTGAAAAGCATGATACAAACTGTAATGATTTATAATATGACATGAATATGATTTTTGAATAAAAAGAGAGGGATGTTTGTATTGATAAATATTGAATATAAATATCTAATGGAAATAGTTGCATGGTTGGACAATTATTTCAGGACCACCACATAGTTATTGAAAGAATGATAATCCTTGCATAGTTTTGATTTGTGCTTTCGGAACATGAAATCTCTTATAATATTTGCATGTTTGGGTGGTCTGAATTGAATTTTTGATGAAAGAATCATGCATGATGCATTATGGCTCAAAAATAGGACTTGCAAGTCTTGGTGTGATGACACCATCTCAGATAATGCCATGTTAATTCAGAATAGAATAGAAAGCATGTTTGAAATCAGACTTTCAGATTTTGAAATCAGACTTTCAGATTTCGAAACTAGAATGAAGCATGTATCAGAAAAGTTTAAAATTGGGCATAAAGAGAGCTTAGGTGGTTCCCCAAAGAAGAAACGAGTTCAGCCAAGTCATTGCCCAAAACCGTGATTTGCTGATGCGGGTATATTATTTTACACTGCCATAGTACCCTGTGGAGTATCAGACTCAGGCATTCCAACCCTTGCAGCACAGTTGGGTTGGGGGCTTCCCCGCCGAGTCAATAGAGGATTCTATATAGCCCGTGGAATATCAGACTTGTAGAGGAGTGCCACCTAACTCATAAGTAATACAAAGATCAGAGACTGCATTGACAGAAAGGTTTTATGTTTATCAAAGATGACCATGTGTTTTGGATTTTTTATCATATATAATGTTTTATGAATAGCTCTCAACTATTTTAATTATATCAAAAGTTTTATTTTGGATTGCTTTGTGTACCAGTACAATTGTATTGACCCCCTACCTCCTAAATTTGGAGGCTTGGTCTAGGGGACCGGCTAATCAGTAGAGTATCCTGGGAGAAGTGATCCGTGCAGTGGTGAGACTTCTTTGTTCCAGAAGGCTTGTCAATTCAAATTATGTTATTCCTTTATTTTGGAATACTGGGGCCTTGTCCCAACTTTTCAGACAGTTATCTTTAGATCATGTACTAGAGATTTTGCAGAATGTTCCAGAAGTTGTTTAGTTGATTTCGGATTTCATTCCATATGGTTAAACTGAATACAGAGTATGACCATATTTTCGTATTAGATTATAATTCTGCATTTTCTTTTATTATATGAATGTTGTGCTTGATTACCATATCAGATAGAGTAGGACGTCCGGCCCTTCATGCTTTGGGATGTTCGTCACGGCCAAGCCCTAGTTTGGGTCGTGACAATTTAAGAACATTGAGCCAACTCAAAGGAAAATGTCAAAGTTTGAAATACCAGAGAAGGATGGAGTTGATAATGAACGTTCAGTTGATCCGGATGATGATTTTCAGGATCCACCAACAAAAGAAATTTATGAAACTCAAAAAAGAAACAAAAGGTTGATTCATCATCCTTGGCAATGAAGAAACCGGTGAGAAAATAGTCACACAATATTATTGATGAGCATGCCCAAAAAAGGACACCACCTCCTCGTGCTGCAAAGGTTGCTATATTGAAGACACTGGTTTTTAAGCCCATTCAAACCCGATAGGCAACTGCTTCAAACCAGTTGAATGTGAAGCAAACAGATAGGGTAATTTTTCCTCCGATACGGTCAAATTCAAAGAGTCCTGTAGAGGAAGAAGCCATTCCTTCAAAGAAAGATTTTGAAACATTTTGTGATCAGGTAAGTATTTTGTCAAATACGTGTGCACATTAAAAAAGATTATTTATTGATTTTTTATGAAAATAGGTTTGTCAAGAGTTGAAAGCAATTCATAGACAAGTGAAGACAAAGTTTGATCTGATTATGAAAGCAATCGAACAAAGCAAGGTAAAATGTTTACTATTCAAATATGCTTTAAAAAACTTATCTGATTTACATATGGATTCTTAGTGGATTGACTAATACACATACAGTATACAAATGTGAATATTGTGTAATAATTGTTCAATATCCTTGCATATGTATTTGTAGGAAAGTGTGTAGATAAAGAACCTGAACACTCAAATATTGATGATGGTGGTTTAGAGATATCTGGACAACACTTTAGTCCTGTTATTGTTCAGAATTTGGATAAGAATGTTTGACGGTACAAAGGTAAAGGTAAAAATTTTATGATTCAAATATACTTTAGAAATTTTATCTGATTTACATATGTATTCTTAGTGGATTGACTTATACACATACAACATACAAATTCGAATATTGCGAAATAATTGTTCAATGTCCTTGCATATGTATTTGTAAGAACAGTGGGAAGACAAAGAACCTGAACAACCAAATATTGATGATGGTAGTTCAGAGACATCTGGAGAACACTTCAGTCCTGATGTTGTTCAGACTTTTGATAATATATTTGACGGTATGAAGGTGTAACAACCCGCATTTTTGGGCTACAACTTGAACCGTTGTTCCAATGCGTATAGGCCCGAACCTAATGATTCCTTGGTAATATAGGTGTGATGATCAATTGTATAGTGTGGGAATACCTTTGAATATGAATTGCGGTCACAAATATGTCCAAACTCAAAGACGAGTTGAGAATGTTTCTATCGATTAAGTTTTAGTGAATTTTTATCTTGTGTTAACTTCCAATGATCATTACTTATAGTATATAATGAACTAAGTGTCCTACTATATACCAAATGAAAGGTATTTGAGTCTTATTTCCTACGCAACTGGTTTCACCTTAATCCGATATTGGAGTGGAAAGTTATACTCATTTTACATCAGCATATCCGTCTGTGATCAAGGTGATGACTTGAGGTGATAAGCCGTCAACTAAGTGACGACTTATCAGCTAAGTCGTCAGCCTTAACCGGTATGTGACCAAATCCAGCCTGAACTGATGACTTGAGGTGATAGGCCATCACCCAAGTGATGACTTATCAACCAAGTCGTCACCCAAAAACAAAATAGGGTCAACCTTAGTTGCAAAGTGACGACTTGAGCTGATAAGTCATCAACTATGTGATGATTTATCAACTCAAGTCATCAACTGAAATTTTTTGTAATTTGTACGTACTTTCCCTGGGGTATTTTGGTATTTTATCCTACCCTAAATTTCTCCTACACTATTTAAACCATCCAAAACACGTTATAATTGATCTTTTATCAATTTTAAAACATCTCAAATCCTCTCCACTCTCAAGAATAAGAGAAAATTAGGGTTTCCTCAAAGTTAAGATTTCCAAGAAACAAGTCAAGATTCGGGTTTTATTCCTTGAACTAAGTAATCTAAGGTATGTGGGATTACTCTGAAAACCATGGGCATAAGTTTAATTATTTTATCAAGATTAAAGATCCCCAATTATGTTTTATAATAAAGTGTCTATTATTTTCAAAAAGTATGTATCATGGGATTGTTTTGATGAAAATAAATGTTGTCTTGAACCGCTTGTCATGGAAATTGAACTATAATCATATATATATTAATTCATGTGTTTTGTAAAGTAGATTGAGAACATGAATGACTAAACTCCCTCTCCTTTATGATATCTTTGATTTCAAGTATTGTGAATTGTTTAAATGCATGAATTTTCTCAAAGAAAACTAGTGAGGGAACCTTTTACTAATGATTATGGAATGATATAGGTTGTGACGTGTTGAAAGGGGGTTTCTGAATGGAAAATATTTATAGTGTCAAATTAACAATTTCTATGGGTTTAGGACAATGTAAACATAACATGACGACCTTATGATTGTACTATTGAAAGGGGAGTGTTTTTCATATAAATTCAAATGAAAACCTATTACATGACTCTCCCTCACTTGATGTTTAAAATATATGGGTGGTCATTAATATGATAATAAGTGTAAAGGGCTGCAGATATGATGTGGTGAGATTTGATTGACTTGCAAGTCAGGGTATGGTGATACCCGGTGATTATATGCCCTTAACAAGATAAGTATTGAATGTTTTGATAGTATGAAGCATGTTTGTTTTAAAGAACTAAAAATTTGGCTTAAGAGAGTTAGTTGGTCACCCGAATAAGGCCTTTGAGTGTAAGGGCTCATCGCTGGAAATCGTACTTGCTGATGTGGGACTTATGATATTGTATCCTACATGGAAGGATAGTAAAATAACTAGGACCTCTCACATGGGAGATTTTCCTATAGTGTGCTCACATGGGGGTATCACCAGCTCTAATCCTAGCGGCTACTCGGATTAGGGGATTGGACGCCGAGTCAAGAGAGGATTCCGCATAGACAATGAAATTACAGAATTATAGGGTGTAACGACTAGCTCAGTAGAATAAAAAAGAGTGAGACAAGGTTTCCAAGAATTGATTTGAAATTTATTAAATATGCCCATGTATTTTTACTTATATAATGTTCACTGTTATTGTGAAATGCTCTCACCTATTTTATATAAAAGCATTCTATTTTGGGTTGTTTCACATACCAGTACATTTGTATTGACCCCTTATATTACAGGATCTGAGGCTCAGTCCCAGGATCACGTTCAACAGTAGACTTGTGTGTCAGATGTTGTTGTTAGTGAGCCTTCTCTATTCCGAAAGGCCTAGTCATTAGACTTTGTTATTTCTTTTATTTTATGATCTGACTGGGGGCCTTGTCCCAGTTCTAAACAAGATATTGGCTTTGATGTATTAGAGATTTCGTAGACTGATGTTGGTTGCTATTTGAGATTTATGGATTTCATTCCAAATTTGTTCAACTTAATTATAATATTGACCATGATTCCGTATTGTTGTATATTTCTGCCTTTCGTTTTGGGCCGTGACAAACTTGGTATCAGAGAATGGTTCATGGTCCGATGATGTCTGCGAAATCACATCGGGTAGAGTCCTATTTATGGGTGTATAGCGCGCCACACTTATAATCAGGAGGCTACAAGGTGTTTAGGAATGTCTCTCTTCTTTTCATGATTTAGATTATGCTATAAAGTCTAAATATTCTCTAATCAATGATTTTATGTATTTCAAAAAGTTACCATACCTCCCCATAGGGCGAACGAACAAAATGCTCAAACTAAGGATGTTTGTCCCACTCATGGGGTGTGGACCCATAACAGAGCTCGTACCCCAGAGTTTGTTCCTACTTCTTGAGTTCCTCCAGTACTGACTTGGCCACCTTGGGCTCCATAATCAGTGTTAACCATCCTCAGCCTCCTCAGTGAGAAGTTTTGAATACTGAGTTCCGACAGTCCATTCACATGATAGCTCAACTAATGGCCTCTCAAACCCGTTGGTCTGAAGATGGGGTTCAATGTCTAGTTCATCTAAGGTTACATAGGTTGGTCAATTCATGAGGTTGAACCCACCTATGTTTACTGGCATGAAGGTTGAAGTAGACCCCCAAGGGTTCATCGACAAACAGGAGAAAATTTTAAGAGTTATGCATGTGAATGATGTTGAAGGGTTGAGTTGGCATCCTACCAGTTGAAGGATGTCGCCAATTAGTGGTATAATGAATGGGAGGATTCAAAGGGTAATGATGCGAATCCTTCTGAGTGGGGTGATTTCATAGAAGCTTTACTGCACCGTTTCTTTCCCCAGGAATTGATGGAGTCAAAGGCTAAAGAATTTATGAATTTGAAACAAGAAGAAATGAATGTTAAGGAATATGCATTGAAGTTCACCCAGTTGTCCAGGTATGCTCCAAAATTGACGGGTAATATGAGAGCTCGCATAAGGAAGTTTGCATCCGGTCTCTCGAATGATCTGGTGCTGGAATGCAAAGGTGCAATGCTGATTAGAGATATGGATTTCTCAAGGTTGTTCATTCATATGCAACAGGTTGAAGAGAAAAAAAAAGGTTGGCAGAGGCAAGGGATAAAGACAGGGAGACCAAGAGAGCCAGATCCACATATTAGAATAACAGTCAACATCAAGGTGGAAATTAGGGTAATAAGCGGTCGAAGAAATTTTTGTAGAGTAATGCTCAGTCTTCGGCTAGCGCCCTAGTGCCCAGATCTCCAGCTGACCGGTGGTTCTAGAATTTTCATCCCAATAGTAGGGCGGGAGTACAGGGTACTCAGTCCTAGGGGAGTATGGCTCAGTCATTCAGGTCATACCCTCACTGCAACAATTGTGGAAAGAATCATCCAAAAAGGTACTTTTTCAATGATAAAGTATGTTATGCGTGTGGTTGGCCTAGGAATCTTCAGAGGGACTATCCCTCGAGAAAGAATGTTGGGGGAGATAATTCTCAAGAAAATTATGCGGCACCACCACCACCCAAGGTTACCACTTCAGCTGTCGGAGGTGGTTACAACCGGTTATATGCTCTATCCAATCGCTAGGATGCTGAGGCTTCACCAAATATGGTCATGAGTACATTACAGATTTTCTCTTGTGATGTGTATGTGTTACTTGATCCTGGGTATACCTTGTATTATGTGACCCCTTAAGTGGCCATGAGTGGTTGTTTCGGACCTAAAAATATTCCTGAACCTATCTCTGTTTCCAGTCCTATTGGTGATTCCTTTATGGCTAGAAGGGTGTATAGAAATTGTGTGGTGTCTTTCTGTAATCGTAATTTTCTGACATACCTTATAAATCTTGATATGGTTGACTTTGATGCTATTTTAGGAATGGACTGACTACATTCGTGTTATGCCACACTAGACTGTAGAACCTAAAAAGTCACTTTTTCCTTTCTGAATGAACCAGTAATAGAAAGGGAGGGGTATTCTTTAGCACATAGGGGGAAGTTCATATCTTATCTTAGAGTCCACAAACTCATATATAAGGGTTGTTTGTATCATCTTATTTGGGTCAAAGACTCTAGAACTAAAAGTCCTCTCTCCAGTCTGTCCCTACCGTTAATGAATTTTTGGAAGTCTTTCCCGGTGATCTTCTAAGGATACCCCCTGATAGGGAGATAGATTTTGGCATTGACTTATTGCCAGACACTTGTCCTATTTCTATTCTGCCATACAAGATGGATCCTGCAAAATTTAAAAAGCTGAAAAAAAGCTAAAAAACCTTATAGACAAGGGCTTTAATCTCCCCAGTGTTTCTCCCTGGGGTGCACCTGTACTCTTTTTACGTAAGAAAGACGACTCCATCCGTATGTGTATGGACTACCGTCAGCTCAATAAGGAGTACCTCTTTTCACAATAGATGATTTATTTGATCAACTCCAAGGTGCCAAATACTTTTCAAAAATAGACCTTCGTTCGGGGTATTATCAGTTGAATGTAAGGGAGGCTAACATTCCCAAAATAGCTTTCCAAACCCGATATGGCCATTATGAATTCTTAGTTATGTCCTTCAGACTGACTAATGTCCCTGAAGCTTTTATGGACCTAATAAATAGGGTGTTCTTTCAGTTTCTAGACCTGTTCGTCTTACTTTTCATTGACGACATTTTAGTTTATTCTAAGAGTAAGGAGGAGCATGCCACCCACGTTTGAATCATTCTTCAAATCCTCAAAGATCATGAATTATATGCAAAGTTTTCAAAATGTGAATTCTAGCTTAATGCTATAGCTTTCTTGGGGCATATTGTGTCCAGTTAGGGAATTAAGGTTGATCCCTAAAAGATTGAAAAAGTGAGAATGTGGCCTAAACCCACGACTCTAAATGATATCTGGAGCTTCTTGGGTTTGGCAGGGTATTACAAAAGATTTGTAGAGAGATTTTCCTCCATAGCTACTCCACTTACCAAATTGACTGAGAAAAAGGTGAAATTCTTGTGGTTTGACTCATGTGAGAGTAGTTGTGAGAAACTGAAAGTTAAGTTGATTACCACACCAGTTTTGACTCTTCCTAAGGGTACAGAGGGTTTTGTTGTGTACTGCGATGCATCCCAAGTGGAACTCGGGTGTGTGCTTATGTAGCATGGTAATGTGGTGGCTTATGCATCTAGGCAGTTGAAGGTGAATGAAAAGAATGATCCCACCCATGACTTAGAGCTAACGTCTGTGGTGTTTTCACTTAAGATCTGGAGGCATTATTTTTATGGGGTACATATTGATATTTTTACTCCCCACAAAAGTTTACAGTATGTTTTCCCGCAGAAACAATTGAATATCAGGCAGAGGTGGTGGTTGGAGTTGTTAAAAGATTATCACATGATCGTGCATTATCATCCAGGCAAGTCCTATGTGATGGCCGACACCCTTAGCAAGTTGTTAATGGGCAGTTTTCCAATGTTGAGGAAGAAAAGAGAGAGATGGTGAAAGATATTGATCGGCTTACAAATATGGGAGTTCAACTTCTGGATTTCTAAGATGGATGAGTCATTGTTCATGAGATCGCTAACTCCTCACTATGTGCTGAAGTTAAGGAGAAATAAGCCTAAGATCCTATCTTGATACAAATTAAGAGAGTTATTGGTCTACAAAAGGTGATGGCATTTGAAATTGGAGGTGATGGGATTTTAAGGTATCAAGGTAGGCTATGTATGCCGAATGTGGTTGGATTGCTAGAGATAATCCTTGATAAAGCCCACACTACGAGGTATGTTGTTTACTCAGGCTCTTCCAAAATGTATCATGACCATAAGGCTATATATTAGTGGAACAATATGAAATGTGATGTCACTAATTTTGTTTCTAAGTGCTTGAATTGTTAAAATGTTAAGGTAGAACATTTAAGGCCAGGTGGCACTTCCCAAGAGATAACCTTATGTTTATGATCGTATGGTGATTGATTGAAATACATAATTTACGGCTTGAAAATAGTTTACTCAAATACCATGGTATTTTGAGCATGATTTAGAGATTTAAGAGAGGGAGCTTCTTGATGTAAATATATTTTGTTAAAAGAGAAAAATTTGCATGAGATTAAGTGCTTTAACATGACCACCATGCATCATTGAAAGTTTGATAAAGAGAGTTGCATACATAAGTTTACATAAGTTTTAGAGAAAGAGTTCTTTGAAATGATTTATTAATATGGTGGTCCCTAATTTATGTTTTAAAAAAAGAGATTGAAATATGCTAAAAATGGCTCAGAGATGTGACTTACAAGTCAATGGTATGACGATACCATATAAATGTATGCCATAACAGAGTTAGCGTTTTCAGAGTATGTTTTCAGAGAATGCATGTCCAAAATAGTTAAAAATGGGCATAAAGAGAGTTAGGTGGTTGCCTGAAGAGGGCTAGAGTTCAAGTAACTCTTAGCCTAAAACCATGATTTGCTGATTCGGGTATATTATTTTTACGCTGGCGACGACCGTGTGGCATAACAGAGTCAGAGACTCCAACCCTTGCGGCACACTTAGGTTGGAGGCTTCCCTGCCGAGTCAAGGGCGGATTCCATATAGCCCGTGGAATTTCAAAGTTGTAGGGCATACCACCTACCGCAGAAGTAAAACAAAGAGTATCACAGAGTTCAGATGATTTTACAGAGTATTTCAAAAATGCCCATGAGATTTCTTACTATATGATATGTTTATGAACTGTTTTAAATTTCACTAATATATGTTGAATATAAATTATTATTTTGTATCTGCTTTACATACCAGTACATCTATATTGACCCCCTACCTCTTAGGATCTGAGGTTCAGTCCAAGGGTCTGGCTAATCAGTAGAGTATTCCAGAGAGAAGTGATCTGTGCAGTGGTGAGCCTTCTTTGTTCCAGAAGGTCTGTTATTTCATATTATGTTATTCCTTTGTTTTGGTCTACTGGAGGCCTTGTCCTAGCTTTTCAGACAACTATCTTTAGATTATGTAGTAGATATTTTGCAGACTGTTCTAGAAGTTGTTTAGTTATTTTTGGATTTCATTCCGTATTGCAGATTATGTAGTAGTTATTCCATATTATATGAATGTTGTACATGATTACCAGATCATATAGAGTAGGATGTCTGGGCTTTCATGGTTTGGAATGTCCATCACGGCTAGGCCCTAGTTTGTGTCGTGACAAACTTGGTATTAGAGCACGGTTCAGGTCCCAGGGTGTCTACAAAATCGCGTCGGGTAGAGTCTTGTTTATGGGTGTGTAGCGCTCCATACTTATAAGTAGGAGGCTAGTAGGCTTTTAGGATTTTTCCCCTTTTTGTAATTAGGTTCATGCTTTAGAGTCAAATGTATCCTCTAATCCATGATCTCTTACATTTCAGAAAAATAATCATGCCTCTCCATCGTACTATCGATCAGAATGCACAGACAGATGAGGTCTGTCCCTTTCATAGGATGAGGACCTGAAAAAGACCTCGGACTCTAGAGATTGATGCTATTTTTGGGAGTCCCACTTACTCAGACCAGCCCACCTAGGGCACCCAGAGCTCCCTGGACGGGGACTAACCGCACTCAGCCTCGCGAGAAAGAGGTATCTAATGTAGAATTTAGAAAGTCTATTCATATTCTTGCATAGTTGGTATCCACACAAACTCAACGGTCAGAATATATTGGGTCTGCATCTGTTACGTCTGAGGCTACAAGAGTGGGCCAGTTCATAAGGATGAACCCGCCCAAGATTATTGGTACCAAGGTAGAAGAGGATCCAAAGGAGTTTATGGACGAGATAGAGAAGATCTTTATGGTGATGTATGTAGATGAGGTAGAGGGGGTTGAGATAGTAGCCTACCAGCTTAAGGATGTAACAAACCAATGGTATAATGAGTGGGAAGATTCAAAGAGTAAGCATGCTGAGCCCATAGTTTGGGCCGAGATCGTGGAAGCCTTCCTTGATTGGTTCTTTCTTCTTGATCTAAGGGAGGCCAAAGCTGAGGAGTTTATGAATCTAAAGCAGGGAAAGATAAGTCTCCAGGAGTACACTCTGAGGTTCAATCCACTAGCTCGTTATGATCTAGAGATAACTAGTAACATGAGAGCCTGAATGAGGAAATTTGCATCTGGCCTTTCAAATGACTTAGTGCTTGAATGTCAGGGAGCAATGTTGAATCGGGACATGGATTTTTCAAGACTATCAGTCCACATGCAGCAAGTTGAGGAAAAAAAGAAAATTGTTGAATCTAGAGAGAATAAAAGACAGGCAAAGAGAGACAAAACAGCAGACCAGGGCTACAGTCAGCACCAGAGTGGAAATTGTGGTAACAAATGGAAGAAGAAGATGTTTTTAGGTAATGCACAGTCTGCAGCCAGTGCTCCGGTGTTCAGACCCTCAGCTGGACAGCGCACTCAGTATTTTCAGTATAGGCAGGGGACAAGTATGCAGGGTTCAAATTCTCAAGGAAGTGTAGCTCAGACCTCTCGGACATACCTGCGCTGTCACAAATATGGAAGGAATCATCCAGGGAGATGACAGTTTGGCGCTATGGTGTGTTATTCGTGTGGTCAGCGAGGCCACATCCAGAGAGACTGTCCGGCAACAAAGGGAAATTTTAGTGGATCCAAGTCACAAGCTACTTCTTCTGCACCACAACTGCCTCAGAAGGGTGCCACTTCAGCCGCCGAAAACAGTCGCAACCGGTTGTACGCCTTGACCAACCGTCAAGAGGCAGAGGCCTCATCGGATATATTTACTGGTACGTTGTAAATGTTTTCCCGTGATAATTATGTGTTACTTGATCCAGGTCTACACTGTCATATGTGACCCCTTATGTGGCTATTGGTTTTGGGTTTGAAATCGATGTGATTTATGAGCCTTTTTTTGTTTTCACTCCGTTGGGGGATTCTGTGGTTGCTAGGAGGGCATATAGAAATTATGTGGTGACTTTTTGTGGCCGGGATACCGTGGCAGACCTCATAGGCCTAGACATGCTTTATTTTGATGCTATCCTAGGGATGGACTGGCTTCATTCGTACTATGCCACATTAAATTGTAGAACCCAAAGAGTCACCTTTTCTTTGCAAATGAATTGGTGATAGAATGGGAGGGGAATTCTTTAGCGCCTAAGGGAAACTTTATATCTTACCTCAGAGCCCATAAGCTTATCTCCAAAGGTTGTTTGTACCATCTTATTTGGTTTAACGATTCGAATGCCAAAAGTTTCTCTCCAGTCAGTCTCGGTGGTAAATGAGTTTCCAGAAATCTGTCTAGATGATCTCTCAGGAATACCACCTGATAGGGAGATAGATTTTGCTATTGATTTGTTGCCAGATACCCGTCCCATCTCTATTCCGCCATATAGAATGGCTCCTGTAGAACTGAAAGAGATAAAAGAACAGCTAGAAGACCTTTTAAACAAAGGTTTTTTTCATCCTAGTGTTTCTCCCTGGGGTGCACCTATTATCTTCGTGCGAAAGAAAGATGGCTCTCTGCGTATGTTCATAGATTACCGCCAGTTGAATAAGGTCAATATTAAAAATAAATATCCTCTTCCTAGAATTGATGATCTAGTTGACCATCTTTAGGGTGCTAGATGTTTTTCAAAGATACACCTTCGTTCGGGATACCATCAGTTTTAAGTTAGAGAGTCAGACATTCCAAAAATAGCTTTCTGAACCAGATACGGTCATTATGAATTCTTAGTCTTGTCCTTTGGGTTGACTAATGCCCCTGCAGCTTTCATGGATCAGATGAATAGGGTGTTCCGTCAGTTTCTAGACCCATTTGTGATAGTTTTCATTGATGATTTTTTATTTATTCTAAGAGTGAAGAGGATCATGCCAATCACCTCCGAATCATCCTTCAGACTCTCAAAGATCATAAGTTGTATGCAATGTTTTCCAAGTGTGAATTCTGGCTTAATGTTATTGCTTTCTTGGGGCATATTGTGCTAGTTATGGGATTAAGGTTAATGCTCAAAAGGTTGAGGTAGTGAGAAAATGGCCTAGACCCATAACTCCAATTGATATTCGGAGCTTCTTGGGTTTGGCAGGGTATTACAGAAGGTTCATAGAGAGTTTTTTTCCATAGCTTCACCACTCACTAAGTTGACTCAGAAAAACGTGAAGTTTGTGTGGTCCGTCTCCAGTGAGAATAGTTTTGAGAAGTTACAAGATAAGTTAATAACTACTTCTATTTTGACTCTTTCGGAAGCTATGAAAGGGTTTGTTGTGTACTGTGTTGCATCACGTGTGGGACATGGGTGTGTAGTTATACAACATGGTAAGGTAGTGGCCTATGAATCTAGGCAGTTGAAGGTGCATGAACGAAATTACCCCACCCCTGACTTAGAGTTAGCGGGTATGGTGTTTGCACTTAAAATATGGAGACATTATCTCTATGGGGTACGTATTGATATATTTACTGACCACAAGAGTTTGCAGTATGTTTTCTCGGAGAAAGAATTGAACCTCTGGAAACGGCGTTGGTTGGAGTTTTAAAGGATTATGACATGAGCCTGCACTACCATCTGTACAAGGCAACTGTTGTAGCTGACGCCCTCATATTGAAAAGGGAAAAAAGGAGATGGTGAAAGATATTCACAGACTTACAAATCTAGGAGTGCGACTCTTGGATTTCGAAGATGGGGGAGTAGTTGTTCATGAGGTAGCTAAATCTTCCCTATGTGTTGAAGTTAAAGAGAAGCAGGTTGAAGATCACATCTTGATGCAGATCAAGAAAGATGTGGGTCAATAGAAGGTGATGTTTTTTTAAATTGGTGGTGATGGAATCTTGAGATATCAGGGTAGACTATGTGTTCCAGATGTAGATGGGTTATGAAAGAGGATCGTTGATGAAGCTCACACTTCAAGGTATGTTGTTCACCCAGGCTCTACTAACATGTATCATGATCTAAAGACTATATATTGGTGGAACAATATGAAGCGTGATGTGGCTAACTTTGTTGCCAAGTGTTTGAATTGTCAACAAGTTAAGATAGAGCATATGAGGCCTGGTGGTACTTCCCAAGAGATAGCCTTGCCCTTTTTGAAGTGGGAGATAGTCAATAGAGATTTTATCATGGGACTTTCGAGGTCCCAAAACCAGTATGATTCTATTTAGGTAATTGTAGACCGGCTGACCAAGTCAGCCCACTTTCTGCCTGTGTGGACTAACTATTTGGGAGATGACTATGCCAAGTTATACATTGAGGAGATAGTCCGCTTGCATAAAGCACCTATATCCATCATATCTGACCGAGGTACGCAATTCTATTCTCAGTATTAGAGATCTTTTTATAGAGGTTTAGGTACCCAAGTGAATCTGAGTACTACATTCCACCCTCAGACTGATGGGCAAGCTGAGCGCACCATTCAGACCCTTGAGGATATGTTGAGGGCCTGCGTGATTGACTTCAAAGATAGTTGGGTAGATTACTTGCCATTGATAGAGTTCGCTTACAATAACATCTACCATGCCAGTATTAAGATGGCTCCATTTGAGGCATTGTATGGGAGAAGATGTAGGTCACCGATAGGGTGGTATGAAGTTGGTGAGACGCAGTTGTTTAGGACTGATCTTGTTCATCAGGCAATGGAGGATGTGAAGATTATTAGAGAATGACTTGAGATAGCCCAGAGTAGACAGAAATCCTATGCTAATGTTAGAAGAAGGGAGCTAGAATTTGAAGTTGGTTATTGGGTATTTGTCAAAGTCTCCCCAATGAATGGAGTTATGCAATTTGGGAAGAAAGGTAAGTTGAGTCCTCGCTATATAGGGCCATACTAGATTTTGAGAATAATAGGTGGGGTTGCATATGAGTTAGAGTTGCCTGCAAGTTTTGGTTCTGTTCATCCAGTATTTCACATTGCCATGTTGAAGAAATGTATTGGATACCATTCATTAGTGTTTCCTGTAGAGGAGGTCAAAGTGACAAAGTTCTTATCCTATAAGAAAATCCCGTGGAAATCTTGGATCGCCAAGTTATGAAATTGAGGAGCAAAGAAATAGCCTCGGTTAAAGTGTTTTGGAAAAATTAGAAATTTAAGGAAGCAACTTGGGAATCAGAAGGTAAGATGAGAGATAGATACCCAGACTTATTTGATTCGGTGAATGACGAAATGGAAGTTACAATCCTTGCTTTATTATTTTATGGTCTTAGTATACCTTAAATTGTGCTTGTCTATGTTCCGCGTCATCATTCGAGGACGAATGATCCCAAGGGGGGATAATGTAACACCCCACATTTCAAGCTAGAACAAAAATCATCATTTCTATGTGTAGATAATCCAAAAACCATAAATCCTATGCAAATTATCCATGTTAATCAATTATGTAATGTGGAAAATTGAATGAGCATTCCGTCGATATAAGATTTTCCTAAATCTGATACCCGAGTAAGGTGTTATGGATAATTTAAGTCCTAGTCATATATCACCATCATTTTGGTGCTTGGCACGTCACGGAGGTGGTCTATATAACAATTTTCAAATTCTAGTAGCCTAGCGTGATTATGACTCGTCGCGCTGAAGTTCCAGGTCCTAACCAGCGGGACAACGCGATGTCTCTGCATCACGGTGACCCCAAGAATCCCATTTGTCAATTTCCAGTAAGCCACCGCGATAGTGGCGGGTCGCGGTGGCCCATTAAATTAGGCTCCCAGTTATATTTTATTTCATCTCAGTAAGGGTATAGTGAATAATTTTCACCCCCCTTATCAGCTGACACACGGGATTTTTCTCCCAAGTGACCACATTATTCATATTTTCTTCAAAAATTCATAAGAATACTCTCAAGGGTTTCAAACTAAAAATCCAAATAACTCAAGATTCAACCATAGGTTTTCGAAACTAATTGAAGATTTGGAATCCCCAAACCGTAGGCTTCAAGAATCATCCATCAAATTTCTAAATTGAGGTACGTGGGGTTTATCCTAAAACTGCATGGGCTTGTTGAAAACACCCAATTATGATTTAAAATCATTAAGAATGAATTTATTAAAGGGGTTTTGAGATCCATGATTTTATTATTCTTTATGCATGTTTAATGATATTGTTGTTTTGGCCTTTAGACCTTATCCCCATAAATTGATTTACACATATTAGTATATGTATGAAACTTGAAATTGAAGATTTGTTTGAGAGAACAAATAATGAAAATCTCTCTCTTGTGATAACCTTATGTTTATGATCTTATGGTGATTGATTGAAATGCATAATTTACGGCTTGAAAATAGTTTACCCAAATACCATAGTATTTTGAGAACGATTTAGAGATTTAAGAGAGGGAGCTTCTTGATGCAAATATCTTTTGTTAAAAGAGAAAGATTTGCATGAGATTAAGAGTTTTGACATGACCACCTTGCATCATTGAAAGTTTAATAAAGAGAGTTCCATACATGTATTTACATGAGTTTTAGAGAAAGAGTTCTTTGAAATGATTTATTGATATGGTGGTCCTGAATTTATGTTTTGAAAATAGATATTGAAATATGCTAAAAATGACTTAGAGATGTGACTTGCAAGTCAATGGTATTATGATACCATATAAATGTATGCCATAACAGAGTTAGAGTTTTCAGAGTATGTTTTAAGAGAATGCATGTCTTAAAGAGTTAAAAATGGGCATAAAGAGAGTTAGGTGGTTTCCTGAAGAGGGCTAGAGTTAAAGTAACTCTTAGCCTAAATCGTGATTTGCCGACCTGGGTATATTATTTTTACGTTGGCGACAGCCGTGTGGCGTAGCAGATTCAGAGTCTCCAACCCTTGTGGCACACTTAGGTTGGAGGCTTTCCTGCCAAGTAAATGACAGATTATATATAGCCCGTGTAATTTCAGAGTTATAGGGCATAACACCTAGTGTAGAAGTAAAACAAAAAGTATAACAGAGTTCAGATGATTTTTACAGAGTCTTTCGAAAATGCCCATGAGATTTCTTACTATTTGATATGTTTATGAACTATTTTAAATTGCTCTCATATATGTTGAATATAAATTATTATTTTGGATTTGCTCTTCATACCATTACATTTGTATTGACCCCTACCTCCTAGGTTCGGAGGCTCATTCCAAGGGTCCGGCTAATCAGTAGAGTATTCCAGAGAGAAGTGATTTGTGCAGTGGTGAGCCTTCTTTGTTCTAGAAGGCCTGTTATTTCAGATTATGTTACTCTTTTTTTTTGGTCTACTGGAGGCCTTGTCTTAGCTTTTCAGAAAGCTATCTTTAGATTATGTAGTAGAGATTTCACAACTATTCCAGAAGTTGTTTAGTTGTTTTTGGATTTCATTCCGTATTGTTAAACTGAATCTAGAGTATGACCATGTTTCTGTATTAGATTATAATTCTGCATTTTTCTTTTATTATATGAATGTTGTGCATGATTACCAGATCAGATAGAGTAGGACGTTCGAGCCTTCATGGTTCGGGATGTCCATGACGGCCAGGCCCTAGTTTGGGTCGTGACATGAACCCAATGATTCCTTGGTAATATAGGTGTGATGATTAATTGTATAGTGTGGTAATACCTTTTAATATGATTTGAGGTAAAAAATATCTCCAAACTTAAAGACGAGTTGAGAACGTTTCTATCGATTAAGTGTTAGTGAATGTTTCATCTTGGGTCAACTTCCAACGATCACTACTTCTAGTATATAATGAACTACGTGTCCTACTATATACCAAATGAAAGGTCTTTGAGTCTTCTTTCCTACTCAACTAGTTTCACCTTTATCCGATATTGGATTGGAAAGTTATGCTCGTTTTATATCATCATATCCGTCTGTCATCAAGGTGACGACTTGAGGGGATAAGCCATCAACTAAGTGATGACTTATCAGCCAAGTCGTCAGCCTTAACCCGTATGTGATCAAATCCAGCCTCAAGTAATGACTTGAGGTGATAGGCCATCACCCAAGTGACGACTTATCAACCAAGTCAGCACCCAAAAATAGAATAGGGTCAACCTTATTCCTAAAGTGACGACTTGAGATGATGATAAGTCATCAACTATGTGACGACTTATCAACTGAAAATTTCTGCAACTTGTACGTACTTTCCCTGGGGTATTTTAGTATTTTCCCCCACCCCAAATTTCTCCTACACGATTTAAACCATCCAAAACACATTATAATCGATCTTTTATTAGTTTTAAAACATCTCAAATCCTCTCCACTCTCAAGAACAAGAGAGAATTAGGGTGTCCTCAAAGTTAAGATTTCCAAGAAACAAGTCAAGATTTGGGTTCTATTCCTTGAACTAAGTAATCTAATGTTTGTGGGACTAGTCTAAAAACCATGGGTATAAGTTTAATAGTTTATCAAGATTAAAGATTCCCAATTATATTTTATAATGAAGTGCTGCTATTGTTTTCGAAAAGTATGTATCATGGGATTGTTTTGATGAAAATAAATGTTGTCTTGAACCACTTTTCATGGAAATTGAACTATAACAATATATATATGATTCCATGTGTTTTGTAAAGTGGATTGAGAGCATGAATGACTAGACTTCCTCTCCTTTATGATATCTTTGATTTCAAGTACTGTGAATTATTTAAATGCATGAATTTTCTCAAAGAAAACTAGTGAGGGAACCCTTTACTAATGATTATGGAATGATATGGGTTGTGACGTGTTGAGAGGGGATTTTTGAATGGAAAATGTTTATAGTGTCAAATTAACAATTTCTATGGGTTTAGGACAATGTAAACGTAACATGACCACCTTATGATTGTACTATTGCAAGGAGAGTGTTTTTGATGTAAATTCAAATGAAAACCTATTACATGACTCTCCCTCACTTTATGTTTAAAAGCTATGAGTGGTCATCAATATGATAATAATTGAAAATGGCTGCAGATATGATGTGATGTTATTTGATTGACTAGCAAGTCAGGGTATGATGATACCCGGTGATTATATGTCCTTAACAAGATAAGTATTGAATTTTTTGATAGTATGAAACATGTTTATTTTAAAACACTAAAAATTGGGCTTAAGATAGATAGTTGGTCACCCGAAGAAGGCGTTTGAGTGTAAGGTCTCATTTCTGCAATTCGTAGTTGCCGATGCGGGACTTATGATATTGTATCCTACCTGGAAGGATATTAAAATAATTAGGACATCTCACATAGGGGATTTTCCTATGGTTTGCTCACATGGGGGGTATCACCAGTTCCAATCCTGGCGGCTACTTGGATTGGGGGCTTGGCCGCCGAGTCATGGGTGGATTCCACATAGCCCGTGGAATTGCAGAATTGTATGGTGTATTGACTAGCTCAGCAGAATAATAAAAAGTGAGACAAGGTTGTCAAGAATTTATTTGAAATTTATTAAATATGCCCATGTATTTTTACTTATATAATGTTCAATGTTATTGTGAAATGCTCTAACTTATTTTGTATAAAAGCATGCTATTTGGGGTTGTTTCACATACCAGTACATTTGTATTGACCCCCTATATTTCAGGATCTGAGGCACAGCCTCGGGATCCCGTTCAATAGTAGACTTGTGTGTCAGAAGTTTCAGTTTGTGAGCCTTCTCTATTCCGGAAAGCCTGGTCATTGGACTTTGTTATTTCTTTTGTTTTATGGTCTGACTGGGGGTCTTGTCCTAGTTCTAAATAATATGTTGGCTTTGATGTATTAGAGATTTCGCAGCCTGATGTTAGATATTATTAAAGATTTATGAATTTCATTCCAAATTTGTTCAATTGAATTATAATATTGACCATGATTCTGTATTATTGTGTATTTCTACATTTCCTTTTATAGTATATAAATGTACGCATGATTGCTAGATAGTGAAGGGCCCTCGGGCCTTCATGGTTTGGGATGCTCGTTGCGGCCAGGGTCTCGGCTCGGGTCGTGACATAAGATAAATATTAACTTACACATATGTATTTACAAGAACTTTTAAATGTAATTTCATTATGTTTATTTTGTTTTGTATGTTCATATATATATATATATATATAAGTATATACATTTCCAGTTACACATTCATTTGAAAAAAATATGTTGTGTACATATGTGTTTTTGAGACTTTTGTTATAACAATATGTATTTTTAGGTTGATTGCAAACTTCATACTCAATGTAAAAAAATGTGTTTTTTGTTTTATATATACATATGTATTTTGAAAATGCCATTAGTGAATTTAGTGAATTGAAAGATACATATTCAGTATAAAAAAATATATACATATACAGTGAAGCTCAGGTATTAATAGGTTATTGAACTTGTATATGTATTTGTAGCAACAATATGAAGATAAAGATTCTGATCATCAATATATGGATTATGTTGGTGCTGAAACATCACCACAACGCTTTAGTCGCAATGTCGTTCAGAATTGTGATGAGAAGTTGGATGGTACAAAGGTAAATATTTAACTTACATATGCTTATTCATTTTATGGAACATATATATTTTTGTACCTCACATTTATATGTTCTTTTATATATATGTATATAAACATATACAACTGGATGTGTGTTTGTTGTTGTTTTACCTTTTTTACTTGTCTGTAAGGGTGTACTGATTTTCATTCAGATCAAACAAAAGATGAAACTGATTCTCAATTTTTAATATCTGATGAGCTTCTTCGAAGTATAAATTTGAATTATATACATTCTGAGAAGATTGTTCACGATGATTGTCGAGTTGTATAATGAATATATTTTTGAGTTTATGTGAGGTAATAATTGCCCAGAACAATTATCTTTTTTTTGTAGACCAGCGATGAAAAATGGATGAAACAATTTTGCCTGATTCATAATTCACAATCCCCGATGAGCTGATAAGGAGTCTAAATGTCTACCGGAGAAAAAGCATCATCGTACATCCATCGGCAAATCGTGAAGAATAAACTCCTGATGAGATTTTGGATTATAAACATTTTGAGACTGTTGTTGAAGATCATTGTCGAGTATGTATAATGAATATATTTTTGAGGTTATGTGAGTTATAATGAACAAAACAAACTATTTTTTTTTTCATTTTTTGTAGACCAACAAAGAGAATGCTAGATTGAGTGCAAATACATCGATGCATGTGGAGGATGAAATTTGTACAGAGGAGAAAAATAGGACACCTCCTAAACCTCATGTATTAACCACTGATGAACAAAGGGATGAACCAATTTGGTCTGATTCACAAAACGCAATCCCTGATGAGCTGCTACCTAGTCTGAATGTCTACCAGAGAAAAAACATCATCGTCCATCCCTCTGTAAATTATGAACATTAAACTCCCGAACAAAAGCAGAGGATTAGGCGACCGTCCAAATTCAAGGAGTCCCCATATACGATTTAGTTTTGTTCAGCAACTGGTAAGTACATTAAGTTATATATATTTTTTAATGTAATACGTTTTGCAAATACGTTTTTATAATTTATAGTTTTGTAATTTGTAATTACAAAGGAAGCTCAGTAGGAAAAATACGTACATTCTCTCAGAAGTATCCATTTGTTTCTAACCCAATTGATGGAATAGTGGACACGAAAGTTGTCAACAAGTTCATGGACTAAATTTTGTCGACCTTCTTAAAGGTCATGCTAAAAGGTATTTCTTTTGAATTATTTTAATTTTTTTTTTATTATGTTTCATGATTTACCATGTATTGAATAAAAAAACAGGAAGGGCAAAGTGGAACATTACAAGAGGAGCAAATCAGCCATTCCAATTATGTATTTTGGAGCTGGAACTATTGAAGATAAAAATTGCTTTCCACCAAGTACTTTCTATGTACAAACCTTCCATCCAACTCTAGCCGGATGAAATCACCTATTTTTTTCTTTAGTCATCGATGGTTCTCATACTATGTTAATGACCACTACGCCACACTCTTGCGTCCTGTATTATTTCATTTCCATCCCGCTGCACCGAAAAATTTAAAGGTCATACCTATACTGTATTTTTTTTATTAGGTGGCACCATATGAGTGGATTAGTAATCCACGTTAGAGAAAGTGAGGTATACGCGTGTAGTTGCAAAATCGGAGTGTTTTTTTGTTCAGTTTTTGTATAGTTAAAGGGCCTATTTGTGCACTATCAAAGTTTAAGGTCAATGTTATAATTTAGTTTCAATTTTAGGGTCATATTTAGGTACTATGAATTTTAGAAATTCAGCCTCAACTATTATCGAATAAATAAATTTGATATTGATGGGTCTTCTATTCAAAGAGCTTTACCCTTTATGATCCTTAAGAGTAACTTTAATAGATGTAACTATGTTACTCCACCTTGATTCATTGGTTAAAACCATGCATGTCCTTTGTAGTGATGGCTCAAGTAAGAATGGTATGCACAGCGAGGATGGTGTAGCGAGGGATAATGCAGGCAGATTCATCATGTGTTTTGTTGAACCATTAGGAAAAGGATTCAATAATTAGGCCTACAATAGTGCATTGAGAGGGGATTCAATAATATTATCGTAGAAATGTTACAGCCACCAAGAAGGTGTTGGTCGACAACATGATTACCACTAAGCATTACTACAAGGAGGCCAACCAAGTATCTTATAAAATGGCCTCTTATGGTCACACTGCTAGCAAGCTTCATATTTAGTGAGTTCAACTACTTACCTAAACTAGATAGTAAGACAAGCTTCCACTTTCAAAGTCAAAAGAAGAAAATCAGGCTTTGATCCAACTTAAGAATTGATTGTTGTAGGAATGTACTTTGTGTATAGTTCATTTACATGGTTAAAATTACTTTTTATGTATATATAGTGGATGCCGACCCCTTTTGACTAGTTCGTATATTTATTTCTGAACTCCCTCAGTGAAATCTTGGCTCCGCTACTGGTACTTCATGTTGGGTTCAAAGTAAATGTGTGTAAATAGAAAACAGAGGAAAAAATAGTCGAGGGAAAGTGAGTCCACACTAAAATGGAAAGTGTGCTCCAATGAGGAAACTCTACTAAATTCTCCCACATTGGTGGGGGAAAGAAACTTTCATTTGTTTATATTGAGAAACACACCTTCACTTGGATAGTGAGTCAAAGAACAAAGAGGTGTCTCGTGTTGTCTCTTGCTCAGCTTGGCTTCAGATATCGATAAGATCTATTTATTTGGACAAATTTTATTTAAAACTTGAAGAACAAGTGAAATTTAACCCAAAGAATCCTATAGAAATATTTTACACCATATGTAGGTATATTTGTACATTGTTTCACACAAATAAGTGATCTGCGCGCGCACCTGGCGACCTGAGGCCGTAGGTGCAGCACAGGAAGCCACTGGAATTTGGACAGTGTCACCTGTGGCCGCATATCGGGCGCAGTTCCAGCACAGACTGGGCCTAGGTGACGTAACTGTACTAAAATATGTGTTTTTTTCTAGAACCAATGCTTCCTTTCTGAAGGGGAACATTAAGGCTATAAATACCTGACATATTCCTCAGGTATAGACATGATTTTTGACAGCAAAAACAATCTTCTTCTCTTCAAAAACTCATTGTGATCATTAACTATTGAGTGAGTTCGACGAATTCAATAATTTGATGTACTGTTATTGTTAGATTGAAAGTCATTTTATCCTTGAAGGAAAATTCTATGACCTCGGGTACTTGAGGGGAATTATTTCCTAATGGACACTCCATGAATTCGGGGGACTTGGCTTTAACTTTTTGTTTCATCTTATTTCTGAAATTATAACACACTTCTTGGACAGATCATTTTTTATCTTGTGTTGAAGGTCTTGAAACTTCAAGTTTCTCTTGAAAAGTTTGGTCTTGAGATTAGGTGAAGTGTATACCTCATAACATACAGATTTTGTGTACCCAAAAATATTGAAAATAACAATCTTAAGGAAATAATTTTTGGAATCTGTATTGCTTGGTTTCTGGAGATTAAAGCTTTAGGCTTTTTACTCCGTTTGAACTTAACTAGTGATTCAAAGAAATAAAATCTTCATCACAAGTTAAAGATCACTCGATTGACGATTGGAAGTCATAAAAACTTTATTGTTAAACTAGAAACAAGGGGTGCTTAAAGTTGCTGCAACTTTATTAATCGTATTTTGATATACTAAATTTACTGTCTTGTTGTGATAGGAAAATGACTACTGGCTTGAATGATGCTGCAACGACTGTGATAGCAACTAATGTTGCCACAACGAGTCATACGAATGCTCCGCCAGCAATGGCACCAACAGAGAAACCCAAAAAATTCACGGGTGTAGATTTCTAAAGGTGGCAAGAGAATATGTTCTACTACCTTACAACATTATGTCTTCAATGATTTACATCTGAAGAAGCTCTTGAGGTTCCCAAAGGAACTTCGGAACAAGCGAAATTTATTGTTATGGAGGCATGGAAACACTCAGATTTCCTATGTAGGAATTATATTCTAAATGGCCTCCAAGATGAACTATACAATATGTATAGTGCGATGAAGATGACAAAGGAGATGTGGGGGTGCTAGAACAAAAGTACAAGACTGAGGATACGGGAACCAAAAATTTCTTCGTTGCAAGATTTCTAGAGTTTAAAATGATTGACAACAAGTCTGTTGTTTCTCAAGTGCAGGAACTGCAAGTAATCATCAACAATCTCCTCGCAAAAAGTATGAGTTTAATGAATACCTTAGTTGAACATGTTAAAAATATTCTTAATGTTCACATAAACTTTATTGTAGGTTTGATCGTGAACGAGGCATTTCATGTCGTGGCAATTATAGAAAAGTTACCACCGTTGTGGAAGGAGTTCAAGAACTACTTGAAACACAAGCCAAAGGAGAAGACAGTCAAAGATGTTATAGTGAGACTGTGCATTAAAGAAGACAACAAAGCCGCAGAAAGAAGGTCGAAAGGAAATTCTACAATAAGTGGAGCAGATATTGTAGAAAACGACCACAACAACTCCAAAAAGTGTAAGAAAGCTGGACAGAAAAACAATCAATCCAAGAAGAAATTCAAGAAACAATGCTTTAATTGTGGCAAGATTGGCCATAAATCAATAGATTGTCGTTCCCCAAAGAAAGGAAGGAAGACGGACCAAGAAAATATGGTTGAATCTAAAAAAGAAGTGGATGATCTATGTCCTATGCTGTCTTAATGCAACTTAGAGGGAAATCCTCAAGAATGATAGATGGATTCCGTTGCCACCCACCATGTTTGTGTTAAAAACGAGTTGTTTACAATGTTCGCTCCGGCTCAAGTTGAAGAAAATATTTACATGGCAAATTCCGCTACTGCAAAAGTAGAAGGAACAGGAAAAGTATGCTTGAAAATGACTTCAGGCAAGGTGTTAACTCTAAAAAATGTCCTATATGTACCGAAGTTAAGGAAGAACTTAATTTTTGTATGATCTTGACAAAAATGGATTCAAATGTGTAACTGTTTCGAAAAAGTTGTAATTAGCAAAGGAAAAGCGTATGTAGGAAAAGGCTATCTCACTGAGGGTCTATATAAGATGAATGTAATGACTGTTGAAATTAATAAAAGTTTAGGTTCTTCTTACTTGCTTGAGTCTCATGAATTGTGGCATGAACGTTAAGGACATGTCAATTATAAAACTTCGTAAAAACTAATTAACTTAGAAATTTTGCCAACTTTGAGTGCAATAAATCAAAATGGCAAACGTGTGTGGAATCAAAGTATGTTAAGCATCTGTATAAGTCCACTGAAAGGAATTACAATCCCTTAGACTTAATATACACTGACATTAGTGATATGAAGTCAACACCATCTCGTGGTGGGAAAAATTATTTTATAACTTTTATTGACGATTGCACTAGATACTGTTATGTCTATTTGCTAAACAATATGGATGAAGCAATAGATGCGTTTAGGCAAATAAAAACAGAAGTTGAAAATCAATTATAGAAAAATATCAAAATGATAAGAAGTGGTAGGGGCAGAGAATATTAATCTCCCTTTGCGCAAATATGTGTAGAGAATGGAATTGGCCATCAAACTACGACCCCATATTCACCTCAATCCAATGGAATTGCGGAAAGAAAAAATCGAACCTTGAAGGAAATAATGAATGCCTTACTTATAAGTTCAGGTTTACCACAAAACTTATGGGGGGAGCTATCCTTACAGCTAACCGAATACTCAATAGAGTGCCCCATATTAAGACACTATCAATTCCATAAGAAAAATGGATAGGAAGGAAACTAAACTTGAAATATTTCAAAGTGTGGGGGTGTCTAGCGAAGGTCCAAGTTCTTATGCCTAAAAGGGTAAAGATAAGACCTAGGACAGTGGACTGTGTGTTCATAAGATATGCTAAAAGTAGTAAAACATGTCAATTTTTGGTTCATAAATCCAAACATTCAAATATCAATGAAAATACGATAATTAAATTAGATAATATTGAATTCTTTAAACATATTTATTCATATAAAACTAGACATGAACAGTCTAGTGAGAGGTCTAAACGACCTTGAGATAAACCAAGTGAGGATATACATAATGATGAGAATCGAAGACGTAGTACACGTCAAAGAACGTCAACTTTATTTTGATTGGATTTTGTAACATTTCTCTTAAAAATGAGCATAAAACATTTAAAGAAGTGATGACATCTTTAGACTCATCCTTTTGGAAAGAGACAGTCAATAGTGAGATTGATTCAATATTAAGCAACCATACATGGGAATCGGTTGATCTTCCTCTAGAAAATAAACCTTTAGGTTCTAAATGGATATTCAAAAGGAAAATGAAAGCGGATGGTACTATTGACAAATACAAGGCAAGACTTATAATTAAACGCTTCAAACAAAAATAAGGCCTTGATTACTTTGATACATACTCTCCAATAACAAGGATAACATCAATTCTAATGTTAATTGCCTTGACGGTGGTATATGGTCTTGAAATCCATCAAATTAATGTGAAAACAACATTTCTAAATGGAGAATTGGAGGAAGAAATTTACATGAAACACCTTGAGGGTCTTGTAGTTTCAGGAAAAGTAAATAAGGTGTGTAAACTTGATAAGTCACTTTATGAACTTAAACAAACACCTAAATAGTGCCATGCGAAGTTTGACCAAACCATGTTTGCAAACGGGTTCAAGATAAATGAATGTGATAAATGTGTTTACATTAAACACACTCCAAATTACCATGTAATTGTTTGTTTGTGTATGGATGACATGTCGATCACCAGTAGAGACATTTCTGACATAAATGCTACAAAATGAATGCTCTAGAGCAAGTTTGATATGAAAGACCTTGGGATGTGATCTTAGGTATAAGATCCATAGAACTCCACAAAGGTTGACATTGTCACAGTCTCATTATATCGAAAAGGTACTTGACAAATTCAAGTTTTTGGAATTTGATATTGCCAAGACTCCATTGGACGTGAGCTTTGCACTTCAAAAGAATGAAGGTGAAAGTGACTCACAGTTGGAGTGTGCAAGAGTGTTGCGATATTTAATGTATATCATGAATTGTACATGACCAGACATAGAATGTGTTATTAGTAAATTGTGTTGGTACACGAGTAATTCCAATAAAACTCATTGGATGGAAATGAAAAGAGTTTTAGGGTATCTTAAATACAATCAAGACTATGCTTTGCATTATAATAAATATCCGGCGGTACTTGAAGGATATAGTGATGCAAATTGGATTACCAGATCAAATGAAGTAAAATTCACAAGTGGATATGTATTTACTATCGGTGGAGGAGCGGTCTCTTGAAAATCATCCAGACAGACATGTATTGCTCTCTCCATAATGGAATTTAAATATATCTCATTGGATAAAGCCAGTGAAGAAGCACAATGGCTCTGGAATTTATTGGAAGATATTCCTTTTTGGCCCAAACAAGTGGCACCAGTATGTATACACTACAATAGTCAAGTGGCAATAAGTAGGGCAGGGAGCATGATGTACAACGGTAAATCTCATCATATAAGATGGAGACATAATATCGTTAGAGAAATTCTCTCAAGTGGAATAATCATTCTTGACTATGTGAAGTCAAAGGATAATATGTCGGATCCACTTACAAAAGGCCTATCTAGAGAAGGAGTTGAGAGGACATCCAAAGGAATGGGTTTACTTCCTAGAACAAGTTAGCATGGTGGTAACTCTACCTAGAAGACTGGAGATCCCAAGAGCTTGGTTCAAATAGATCAAACAAATTTGTTTCTAACAGGTTCAACATTGTCAAATACCCAATCCATTCTCATGATGTAGATAATGTTTAGAAAACAAGGATAAGACTTATGGTCTGAAGTCTTTTAATGAATATCTAAATTTGGCATATTTGACCAAATAGTTTAATCTAAAGGATTGAACATTTAGAGATAACCTATGTGAGGGCGAAGTGGAACCCGCTTCAAGGAGAATGTTAGAAAAGGCCTATTCTCTAGGCTTTCATGAAATCGGGACGTGTTCATGGATAAAAAGAATAAATAAGTGAGAACCATAAACGGTAAAAGGTTGGTTGTGTGACATGTGTTGTCTAGGTGTGCATTAAATCTCGATGGTTCAAAGATATCAAATCTACCAATTGATCGAGTGCATCCGATGCATGTTCACTATGGAAAGTTCAAAGGAAACCCCACTTATCCAGATGCAATCAGTCTTTGCTAAATGATCACATGCTTTTCCATAAATTCTTCATAAGATAGTCATTCCCCATTCATGTGAGGGATTTTTGAGTTCAAAGTAAATGTGTGTGGATGGAAAATAGAGGGAAAAATAGTGGAGGAAAAGTGAGTCCACACTAAAATGGAAAGTGTGCTGCAATGACGAAAGTCTACTAAATTCTCCCACATTGGTGGGAGAAAGAAACTTTCATGTATTTATATTGAGAAGAACATCTCCACTTGGATAGTGTGGCAAAGAAAAAAGAGGTGCCTCGAGCCGTCGTCGTCGCTCGCTCGGCTTGGATTTGGATTTGGAAAATGATCGATCGTTGAGATCTATCTTTTTAGACAAATTTTATTGAAAACTTGAAGAACAAGTGAAATTTAATCCAAAGAATCCGATAGAATTTTACTCTGCATTTTACAGTTCCAGCATAGAAATTACATAACCTATGGGTAGTTGAGGGGAATTATTTCTTTAAGGATACTCCGTGAATTCGGGGGACTTGGCTTTAACTTTCTGTTTCATCTTATTTCTAAAATTATAACACACTTCTTGGATAGATCATTTGATCTTATGTTGAAGGTATTGAAACTTCAAGTTGATCTTGATAAGTTTGGTCTTGAACTTAGTTGAAGTGTATACTACATAACATACAGATTTTGTGTAATGCAACAGTAACTTTATGGGTTCGAAAGATGAATGAAATGCAAACTTTTGACATAAAAAATCTGAGAAACAGTGAAAGAATCGGTTGTAGGCTACCACCAGAACTGAAAAATCTTGTTATTTCACATGTAAAACTTATAATTTCAAGAAAAATTATAACCTGATACAAGACAATGGATATGAAAACATTCAAAGAAAGAAACTTTTTTAGAAAAATATAATCTCCTAAAAGAAAATGCAAAGCTATTTGCACAATTCTATATTTGTTTCCCTATAAAGTTGTTAACACATCTATTTTGGTTATTTTTGTGTCTTTTTAGTGTGTATGATCGCTAACGCAGATAATTGTAGCAGCCACTGGCTTCTTTTCAGAGCTTCAACTTTTGGTCTTAGAGGCAAATCCATGATTTGAAGATGACGGGTGCACCACTAAGGGGATGCAAGTTTGTTGAAGCAATATTATGTGGCACCATGATTCAACATAAAATGTTGTTACACACATAAAATGAAGCCAACACAATTTCATGAAGAGTTTGATGGTTCTTGCACACTCTTTACACCTTGGGGATCGCGTTCAAAACTTGGTACAAGCAATTTTATCTGCAGTTTTTTTAAAAAAATTACACGAAGAATGTGGCAATCTAAATTCAAACATTAGACATAACCACTCGCATAAAGAGCTGAAGACACCTACCAAAGTAGTGCACCAAATCGACCTTCGAGTTTAAGGGTACACAAAAGGATATATAATCCTTATGTAGTTATATATACATATATATACAGAATTTTTTTCTAAAGTTAAAGAGTGCATGTGCATCTATTCATCTATGAATTGGTGCCATTAGTTATAGTATTTGTTCGCAACTAGTCTTTTGTTACTTTTAGTTATATTGTGTTAGGTACGGTGTAGTTTTGGATGATCGACAAACTGAAAAAGTGATAGACACACTATGTCATGTAGCTGAAACTTAGAGCAAAATCATCAATGATTAAAGACAAAGGTGGAAGAAATCAAGAACCAGATGAGTGTTTAATTCTAATAAACTCAAGGAAGTAAACATGTGCTAATTTGTTGAAGTTGAATTTGATTCAAACACTTGATTATAAGGGAAAGCAAGCTGAGTTGAAAAAGGAGTCCTATAGAAAGAAGGAGTTTCACTTTTGAGCATATCCTGAAGAGTCTTATATGTAGAAAGAGAAAGATAATGCAGATTGAAGAAGTCTATGCAAGATAGGAAACATACTAGTTAATGGACTCTTTGATAAAGTTTTTGATGACATACACATGAATGGACCATGTTACTTGAGCTTGTCCAAGCATAGAAAGACAAGTTTCAGGTTTCACTGAAAGATACAGACAAAGATTGCTTAAAGTCAAGAATCAATGAGCGAGCCTAATTATTATATACTCAAGTTACTGATCACGTGAGAAATTGAAGAAGTTGTGGTTGAGTAAAATACTTGAAGATAAGATGATTTAAAGAGTTGGAGTTTGACTACAACACTAAGGAGACAAGAGTTGGAATTGAAGAAGGAGTCTTACTTGAAGTAGAACTCTTTGCAATAAGAGTTCTGATTAAAGGAGGAGTTTTAAATAAAGAATGACTCTTTGAGGAGTTGTGCTTAAATAGAAGATGCATCATTCATAGTAACTTGCGCACTTATAGAGAGAGAAAAGGCTAAACACGAGCAAATTGAGAAAGTTCATAATTGAGAGAATTTTGATTGGAGATTCAAGTGCTGCCAGTACAAAGGAACAAGTTGACGAACCTATTTCATTGGATTAAGCTTTACAGTTCATGAGTCAGTTTAAATGTATTGTTCTTATTGAGTTATAATTTATTGCTTTCCTAGATTGATTGTTTAGGAACAATATTGAGTTGAGTCAACTTCATGTTTGGGATAACTCGAAGTGGGTTCAACGATCAAGGGTGATTGTTGAGTTATAGGAATTAGAGTTTATAATTCCAGTTATTGAGTTATAGGAATTAGACTTTATAATTCCAGTTATTGAGGTATAGGAATTAGAGTTTATAATTCCTAGTTGTTGGTTACAAGAGTTTTGTAATCAGTCGTTGTTGAGGCTCATAATTATTTAGTGAAGTTGGGGTTAAATCCTGTAGAGGTACAAGTTATGGTTTGTTACACCTTTTTGAGTCTGGTGTTTTCCACGTAAAAATTATTGTGATTTTTACATCCTATTTTACTGCTTCCTTGGAACACGTCAGACAACCCGTTCCATCCATAGGAAACTCTTACGTTAAAGTCACTGATCAGTAGGGCACGTACTCTAACAAGTGGTATCATAGAAAGGTTGCCTTAAAAAGGGTTAACTCCTAAGACAAAGATCACTATGATGAATTTCGCACCACCTACTGGTCACAGTGAAGATCAATCCTCTATTAAACCTCCACTATGTGATGGTTCTCACTTTATTTGGTGGAAAGCTAGGATGGAAACATTTCTTTAAAGTGTAGATTATGAATTATGGGACAGATTACTGATGGACTAGCAATTTCAATGAAGACAGTGGATGGAGAACAAGTGAAAAAGGTAAAGAGTTAATTCACCCCGTAAGATCTTGTTTCACTTAAAAAAAATCCAAAAGCCAACAATATTCTTGTTTGTGGTCTTGGTCCAACCGAGTACAATAGAGTGTCTAATTGCAATACTACTAAAAAAATCTGGGATGCATTGGTGAATACACAAGAAGGCACTAGCAAAGTGAGAAAATTCAAAATTGCATTACTTTTCACTGAATATGAGGCTTTTAAAATGGAGAAAAATGATTCACTACAAGAAATGATAACTAGGTTAACTTTATTGGTAAATGAGTTATAATCTTTAGGAAAGATTTTATCTACTGAGGAACAGGTAGAGAAGGTCTTGAGGGTCCTACCAAAGTCTAAATGAGATGTCAAAGTTACAGCCATAAGAGAAACTAAGGATCTCATTAGAATGTCCCTTGATGAGTTAGTTGGTAATTTGAAAGCCTATGAGATGAACATGGAAGATCTAAATAGGTCATCTGAAAGTGATAAATCAGATGATGAAGAATATGATGAAACTGCTCTCATGGCCATTGGAGATTCAGACATGGAATAAGATGATGGAACTTCCGAGGTAGGTATTCTTGAACTCAAAGAGAAGTTGCATTTATTTTATAAAAAGAAACTTGTTTCCTTAATGAGTGCTCTAATTGATGATTTCCAAGAATTAACTTCTGCTAGGGATAAGTTATTCAACAATCTTGCAAGTCTCAAGTTTGATCTTATTGATCTAGAAGCTTGTAAGAATACTGTTGAAAAGTAAAACTGGACTCTTAAGGAATAGGTTGGTCAACTTGATTCTTCAAATCTGATTCTAAAATATGAAATCTTGAAACTGACTCTTTCTGAAAAAGGTCAAAAGTGAGGAACAAGAAAAAATTGAGTCAGAATTGACTATGATTAAACATGAATACTTTTGTGAAAAAAGAAGAGGTTAGTCAACTAAGTCAAGAAGTTTCTAAATTGAAACTTGATCTTGAAAGAGCTAATAGATGGACACATTCTTCAATAATTGTTCATAAGTTAGGTCAAAGAACTCACAATGAAAGGGCTGGATTGGGCTTTTATAAAAGTTTCAATGCTATTAAAGATCTATGTTATATTTGTGTTAACCAGGGGCATCCAATCACTGAATGTCCAATTACAGCAAAAGGCAAATCAAGAAGCATAATTCTAGCAAAAAAATTTTATTCCATGTTAGGACAAGCTAACAAAAAGGTCAAATCTAGCCAGAGAAACAGGTCACATAACTTGTTGACTCGATGGGGTAGAAGGAAAATCATACATATTTTTTCTCATAAGAAAGGACCCAATCTTGTCTGGGTGCCAAATGTTAACCCCTAATTTGTTTTGCAGGTGAGAGTGAAAGGAGGCAAGAAAAATTTGTACGTGGATAAAGCGTGCTCAAGGCATAAGACTGGAAGAAAATAAAATTTCTTTCACTCACTACATTTAAAGGGGGAATGGATCTTTTGGAGATGACAAAAAGAGCATCATTACTAGAGTTGAAAAAAATTGGGAAAACTAAAACAGAAGTCTTTTTAAAGATGGTCAGATTTGGAGTGCTCATGTAAGGGGAAAGCAAGGGAGATCCTCTTTAAAAAAATGGGAAGATAGCAGTGAAAATGATGAGCATGCAAAGGAACATGTTGTACCACCTGGTCCAACTGTTGTACAGACGAAGGGAATATTGATAGGGGGAACAACAAATCAAGAAATTGATGCATCAATAACACTAACACAAGTTGCTGATAATTTTGTTGGTAGTTCCTTAGAATTGGTTTTGTCAAAAGAATCGTTAGATATCTCATGGGAATCAATGTCTTGAGACTATGGTATTTAAAGGAAATCAATTTCACTCTTGAGGACTATAAGTATGCTGACCATGTGGGTTACTTAATAGACTGGAGAAGCACCAAAGGTACTAAGTAGAGAACATTTTGAAAGGAATAGGTTAGACTTGGGGATGATTAAAATTGCATGAATTCCCCGCAATGATTGACTAGAATAACCATTTTCCTCTTAATCTTATTAGCTAAAATGTTATTCGATTCAGTTTTGCACATTTAGTTGTGTGTCCCAATTCCAGATTTTTTACTCATCTAACCTAATTTTGTATTAGATTATGCATAAAAATAGGTACAAGAAAGAAATTGTAACCACAAAGTTCATCTTATTAGGTATGTTCTACACTGACATAAGCATAGGCTGTCTAAGTTGAAATAGTTTAGCACACCTATTCTATTCCTCACTCTTCACCCTCCTCTTGTTCTATAATGCTGATGAATTGGTTGACCAAATTTTCTTTGTTTCTCTCCAAATGGTTGTGCACAAATGTGTTAATTCTACACCAAAATTTCCTTCTTCTCTCTCAACCAAAATATCAATTTTTGTATCATGAATTTGCCAAACTTGATCATCAATCACATGCAACATATATTTCTGAAGAATGAAAAGAGACATGCTCTTCCTTTTTGTTCCTAATTGGCTATTTTTTGGGGGACTTCTCAATCTTAATTCAGGTTTGACTTATAAAACAACAACGGATGTTGTTGAACAGATGAATCATGTTGCTCTACCTGTTTCAATAAGGAGGGCTAACACTCACTTGAAAAAATTGATAATAAAGAAATGATTTAGCTGGAAAAAATCTGAACTGGAAGCTGCATAAGACAGTCATGAAGTGGAATAAGAGGTACCTAATGCTAGGATCATGACTTTGAAGCTTGACCTTGGTTGATAGAGGGATGAAAATATTAAAGTCATTCATAAATTGACACAGTTGGTATCACTTGTTCCACCTTCCTCATCAGCTCCTCACTATTTGTATCCTTAGTCATGTCCCACTATTTTTATTTTTATTATTTTCACTTTTTTATTTTTTTCTTTAATTTTATTTTCATGTTTTAATTCATTTGTCTCAACGTTTATTTTTTTCTATTTTTTCTTTTTATTCAAACACTATCTATTGCTTCATTTTTTTTCTCTTTTTTTTTTAGTTCATTTGTCTCAAACTTTATTTTTCTTTTATTTTTTATTTTTATAATTCCTCTTTTCCCCCCTCATTTTTCTCAAACTTTAATTTTATTTTTTCATCTCATTTTTATTTTTCTCAGTTTTTTTTTAATTTTTTGCTCTTTTCTTAATCTTTATTTTTTTCTTGCCTTTTTTTTTCTCAATCTTTTTTTTTATTTCTCTATTTTATTTGATCGCTTTTTTCTTTTTTCTCAACTTCTATTTTATTTTGCTAATAAAAAAATTGGAACATCCGCAAACGGATCTTCTTTTTCTGACATCAAAGCAAATTTAAGGGCATGAAAAAATAACGTGGTAGAGTCAACTCTTGCCCGTGGGGCATAATCTGTTGTTTGAAAATCCTTGAGTTAGGTCTTGCCTCTAAGGCAATAGTTGTTATAAATGAAAACATAACATGGTAAAGTCAACTCTTGCCCGTGGGGCATAATTTGTAGTTTGAAAGTTCTTGAGCCAAGTCTTGCTTCCAAGGCAGTAGTTGTAGAACATCTCATAAATGAAAACATAACGTGGTAGAGTTAACTCTTGTCCGTGGGGCATAATTTGTAGTTTGAAAGTACTTGAGCTAAGTCTTGCCTCTAAGGCAATAGTTGTAGAACATCTCATAAATGAAAACATAATGTGGTAGAGTCAACTCTTGCCCGTGGGGCATAATGTATTGTTTGAAAGTCCTTGAGCTAAGCCTTTTCTCTAAGGCAATAGTTGTAGAATATATCTTAAATGAAAACATAACGTGGTAGAGTCAACTCTTGCCCGTGGGGCATAATTTGTTGTTTAAAAGTCCTTGAGTTAAGTCTTGTCTCTAAAACAATAGTTGTAGAATATCTCATAAATGAAAACATAACGTGGTAGAGTCAACTTTTGTCCGTGGGGCATAATTTGTAGTTTGAAAGTCCTTGAGCTTAGTCTTGCCTCTAAGACAATAGTTGTAGAACATCTCATAAGTGAAAACATAACGTGGTAGAGTCAACTCTTGCCCGTGGGGCATAATTTGTAGTTTGAAAGTCCTTAATCTTAGTCTTGCCTCTAAGGCAATTATTGTAGAACATCTGATAAATGAAAAGTAGACGTTGAGAGGTGTAAAGAAAAAAACTAAGGGTTGAGAATAAACTAAGAAGAACAAAAAAAAAAAAAAAAGAGGAAAGAACAAAAACAAAATAATATAAAATAAAAAGGAAAAAAAAAAGAAGTTGAGAGGAAAAAAGAAAAAAAGAAAAAAAGAAAAAAAAAGTAAAGGTTGAGAAAATTAAAAATAAAAAGAGAAAATAAAAAATAAAAATTAAAGTAAAATTAAAAAGAGAAAAAAATAATAGTTGAAAGATATAAATATGGAGTTGTTATCCATTATGAGAATTATTTATGTAATCTACTCCATTTATTAGGGGTAATTTCGTTTAAAAAATATTAATTAATAGGTAAAGACTATTTTAAGAAAAAAATTTCATTTGAAGCTAAAATTTGAAAGTCACCCCAATTTGGATTTATTTTTTAGATTCACCGAATAGTTTATACTCATAAATCTTTCAATCTTAGTCATGAGATAACTCAAATGTTCTCTGCAATAAACAAAATAGAAAAGTTTTAACATGTTAGTACCAAACAAAAGAAAAATATGTGATATATAATAGTGGTCCTCTCAACAAATAAAAATGGCACATGTGTTAACATATTAGTATCAAACAAGAGACAATAAAATTTAATAATCTGACCCATGTATTTTTGTTATTTGTATTTCCTCGAATATTAATTATTGAATCTTGTTAGATATTAACATGCATGTTTTTTGACGAGTGGATTCTTTTCCGTCGTCCTTCTCCATCACAAAAAATCATACAGATTATCTAGATATAAAATTTAAAAAATATCAATTTTATTCTATATCACTTCTTAAAAATAGGTAAAAGTTGATCGCCAAATATTGACCGACGTCAATTTTTTTCTATATATTTTGAAATATTTTTTTAATAATATAAATCAAGAATGGTGTTTTTCTTATCACCAAAACTGAAAAAGTGTAACCTTGATCGACTCGGCATTAAAAGATGTCTCAAGATTTTTTTTTATTTTTACAAATTAGTTGTTTTTATTTAAGATGAATAGCTCAAATATGTCGTTTAACTATCATAAGTAAGTAGTTGAGCTTATTAATTCCCCATCAAACAAAATATGTGCGTTTGTTCTACTTATCGCTAACAGTTGAAATAGTCGATTTTAAAATACCAAAAATTGGCATTTCTTCATTATTTTAATCAATTAAAATTATGATTCCCCAAAAGCTAATTTCCAGTTTTAATTTTATGCGGCCTTCTTGTTGAACATTAAGAAGAAGGTGTAACTTGAATATGCAAAGCTCTCAATTGGGTAAAGTTGTTAATGTAAGAAGTTAGACAATTAAACAAGATTATAGAACACAACACTTTTGGAGATAATTATTTTCCATCCCAATTTTTTTTTAGAGTTACTACAAATCACCAATTTAGTCCATATGCTAACATCGCATTCTTTTAAATACATCACTTAATTTTAAATGGATATATCACATTCTTCTGACACATCACTTAATTTTACATGGATATATCACATTCTTTCGGTACATCACTTAATTACGTGGATACATAACATTGCATACACATACATCACATTCTTTTGTATTATCATTTAATTTTGCACGAATTTCTACTAGCCTAACTCATCACTCTATGGGCTGCGGACTCCATGAGTCAGCCCACTTTTTTATGACAATTTGAAAACTCATAAATTAACTTAAATTCTTTGTTCTCCCATTATATACTCACCCATGTGTTTTCATTATTTGTACATCCTTTACGAATCATTTTTTTTATTTTCTATTCGATGTTTGATATCTTCTTCGGAGCTCGACTAATCTAGATTCGCGTCGTGTAGGAATCATTAAGGAGAAGCTATCCCTACCAAGAGTTTTTCCATACCCAAAACTCGAACCCTAGACGTCTAGTTAAGGGGGAAACAACCTCATTCCCTATACCACATCTTTTGATGGTCTTTATTAGTCTTGGTTATTGATTCTCTTGTTAGCTATTAACTTGTTTGTTGATGACTGGACTCTTTTCCTTAGTCTATCTCCATCACAAAAAATCACATAAATTATCTTTACACAAAAATTAAAATATATCAATTATATGATATATCAATATACTAAAAATGAATGAAAATTGATCACCAATAATCGGCCAATTTTTGTCATGCAAACCTCTTTTTGATTGATAAAAGCTGACTTATAATCAAAACTAAAAAATTATAACCAATAAGAACAATAATTTATGCTCACAAATCTTTCAATTTTAGTCATGATCTAACTCAAATGTTCGATGCAATTTGAAAAATTTTAATAGGTTAGTACCAAACAAAAGAAAATATTTAATATATCAGTGGTTGCTCTCAACAAGTAGAAATGAGACATGTGTTAATATGTCAGTATCAAACGAGAGACAAAAAAAAATTAATATACTCACCCATGTGTCTTGGTTATTTGTAATTCCTTGAATATTAATTATTGACTCTTGTTAGGATTAACCTGCATGTTTATTGATGAGTGAACTCTTTTAATTTCCTTAGTCCTCCTCTATCACAAAAAGGCATACAAATTATCCAGATATAAATTTATAAAATATCAAATATTATTCTATATCACTACTTAAAAATGGGTAAAAGTTGATCGCCAAATATTGGCCGCCATTGCCAATTTTTCTATATTTTGAAATATTTTTTAATAATATAAATCAATAATAGTGATTTTTTTAATCATCAAAATGGAAAAAGTCTGAACTTGATCGAGCTCCACGTTGAAAAGTTGTCTCAAGTTTTTTTTTAAAACAATTAGTTGGTTTTATTTAAGATGAATAGCTCAAATATGTCATCTACCTATCATAATTAAGTAGTTGAGCTTATTAATTCCCTGTTAGACAAATTGTGTATATTTATGCTACTTATCGTTAGGAGTTGAAATAGTCGATCTTAAAATACTAAAAATAGATATGTCTTCATTATCTTGATCAATTTAAATTATGATCCCTCAAAAATTAATTTCCAATTTTAATATTATTCAGCTTTCTTGTTGAACATTAAGAAGAAGGCATAATATAACCACTAGAGTTGGCATGGTGGTTCAGCGCCATGTCTCTTAAGCAAGAGGCTGGGGGTTCGATCCCCGCCTCTGGCGAATGGAGCAAACTCTGTGACCAGTTCTCTACCGCTTAGTGCACTGACAGAGGAATGGAGGATTAGTCTCACGGCTGCCGGCTGTGGGGATACCTTGGGAAATCAAAAAAAAAAAAAAAAAAGGCATAATATGAATATGCAAATTTCTCAATTGTGTAAAGTTGTTAATGTGAGAAGTTAGACATTAAACTAGATTACATAATTCTTTTGTAAAAGTTACATAAATTTCAACACTTTTGGAGATAATTAATTTTATCCCAATAATTTTTAGAATTACTAAAAATCCTCGATCGATTTAGTCCAAATGCATACATCATATTCTTTCAAATACATCACTTATTTTACATTGATATATCACATTCTTCCAACACATATTACACGGACACATCACATTGCATACAGATACATCACGTTCTTTCAGATACATCATTTAATTTTACACGAGTAAATCACATTCTTCCGGATACATCACTTAATTTTACACCGGTGCATCACATTCTTTTGTGATGTATATGAGCTTTTAAGTAAATTTGAGGTTTATGTAATTATTTAAAAGATTTATGATTTGAGGTAATTATGATAAGTTAAGTTGTGGTATGATGTAATTTTTTCTATCTTTTTAAATTATTATGACTATATATAACATATCAATTTTTATTTTCCTAAAAAAATATTTTTAAGAATCGTTTTGACAATATCTTTCACTGGTCAATTTGGATTGCATATCAATTCAATTTTTGATGAGCTAAAATGGCTTACCTTAGGCTGAAGCGAATTGAGTTAATCAATGGATGAGTCAATAATTAATCCAAATTTGAGGAGGTTGAGTAAACCATATTTTCTTAAATTTACACGAATTGTCCCTTTAATTAATTGGATGAACATTATTTAAGAAGCTGAAATTCTTTTTCCCTTTTAAACTCAAATTGTTCCTTAAAAATACGTTAATTAACTGTATTTGTATATGTATTTAATATTATCTTGCACATCAAATACATATACAAGTTTCTATTTCCCCTAATTATAAAATTGTTGCAATAAAATATTTAATCATGAACTTAAGTATGCTACTTGTGATTTTTTTCCTTTTAAATATTTACTGCCAACCTAGTTAGGAGACTTCTAATTAATGTAGTTCTTAGTTAGCACTTCCCTTATAAGTTCAGGATCCACTAGAAGTTCAAATTCTATCACTGACGGCATAAAAAATATATACACAATCGAGTTATTTATAGGATAATTATAGATAAATCTCTATAATTTTAAAAAGAAAAAATAAAAAAAATAGATATGTCAATTTTAGTCGCCAGAAGCAAAGTTGGCGGAACCAAAATACAGTGATATTATTAAGTAGGAAATAAGAAAAGACAATAGAAATGTCAATTTTAGTCACGAGATACAAAGTTGGTGGAGCCAAAATTTTATTAAGGAGTATCAAAATGTAAATAAATAAATTTATGAAAAAGACAAGGGGTGTTAAATCCACAATATATTACAATATATTTTTATGGAGAATTACAATATAATTTTATTGTTTTGCTGAATCCACACTATTTTCCAATTTGTGAGCATTACGAACGTGCCAACCATGCTACTTACCCATGCTACCAATCATCGAAATACTAAATAAAGGTTCTGAACTCGAACGAACTATGCTACCAATTCAAATTCAATATTTCAAACGTAATAAAACTATCCAAATCATCATCGAACACTCAAAACATTAAATATTGACAGAAGTCAACTATATGATTTGTAAAGTCTCTAAAAATCACAAACTCACTCAAATCATTATTAATTGATAACATTGGAAATCGATCCAACCATCTCATACCCCAAAATAAACATATAGCAACTCAGGGAAGGGCTAAATTGTCAAAATGCATAAAAGGCAAGTTTTCAAAAATCGAATGACTACAACAAATTGCCTGATAATCCCACTGTCAGTAGTCCCACCAAGTCATAAATGACTTGGGGAAGCTATAAAAAGACTCTGTACACATAATAAGCACGAAAACGTAGAGAATGACTTGAAGGTTCATTTTTTCATGGCAAGGACATAATTAGGTTCGACTATTAATGGTGGCATGGATAAGCCATTTATGATAGTTATATGATATATTTGAGTTTTGTCTTAAATAAAATGAACCATAGTATTCCCATCAGACTTGCGGAGTGTAGTATGGTTCTTCGGGTCATGGCGACCATTTTGAATTTTGCGGGGCAGTATCTCGAAGTATTCTAGGATCTTGGTTTGGCCGTGTTATGATAAGGCATTGGTTCAGAGAGTGCACCTGGTATGAGAAAGGTGATCAGCTATAGTTAGCATGTATTCCCCGCCAACCTAGAGCTCCAAAGACAGACTGTGATTTTGAAAGTTTGGACAATATTTTGCGGATTTCTCTCAGCGTCAGTTGGCCAGCCATTTGGTCTTAGTTTTTGTTCTCTCCATATTTATATTTTAGGAGTTGCTACGACCGTAGAGAGACCGATTACTAGTGTAGGGAGTATCCCTGGCATGAGATTTTAAGTCGTCCAGCTTATTTAGATCAGCTCGTGATGTTGTGACATCTTTAGTTAAAGATGGTGCACTTGGTGCCTCAGTTGATGATTCAGTCGGTCGGTCTGAGTTAGACCCGTTCAGATTTATCTTTTGTCCTATGCTGCCAGGAATGTTACTGTGAATGTCTCCAGGGTTGGTGTGCTTTTATTTCTCCCATTTATCTCTTTTTATGTGTATTGGGGTTTTCATACCCATTGATGATTGTATGCCTTGACGAATTTATATCGGTCATTATGTGCCTTATTGTTGAATTCATGATTATGTTACTACTTTGTGGTTTATTTCTTTTAGTAGTGGATTCATTATCAATCTTATTTAGCAACGGATTAGCTGCAAATTATCAAAAATTTATGTCAGCTACTATTTATCAATAAATTAATGACAAACTTGGCAGCAAATTCAAATGCATATCATAATTATTATGGAAGAAAGGCATAACTCATCTCTTTTGTGTCACCAAACCCAATTCATGATTCTCCATTAAAACTTTGTTGTCTTAGGCATTTTTCCAATTTCTTTGGTCTGAACCAAAACCAATTCATGATTCTCCATGCCCAACTCAATACTATGATAATTACACATGAAAATAATAAAAATTTTAAGTTGTAATAATATAGTATCTCCATTTGTAGGCTTTCATGATAGCTGATTTAATTTGATCTTAATAGTATTATATAGCAGATGGAAACAAGTGGATTAACTTCAATCCCTCGTACTTGAAGTTGAGTTTTTGAATTTTTCATCGTTAAGTATACCTAAATATATATATATATATATATATATATATATATATATATATATATATATATATATGTATGTATGTATATATATATATATGTATATATATATATATGTATGTACATATGTATGTATGTACATATGTACTAGCTATAACAATATAATTTTTCGATGAAGGGGTGGAGCACCGCCACTTACAAACAGAAGTACAATAATATAAGAAATAGAGTAGTGACCAAACAATATACCCAAAGGAGAATCCACACTATTTTCTAATTTGTGAGCATTACGAACCGTGTCAACCATGCTACCAATCATCGAAATACAAAATAAAGGTTCTAAACTCGAACCAATCATACTACTAACCCAAATTTGATATTACGAACCTAATGGAACTATCCAAATCATCATCCAATACTTTAAACACCAAATATTGAACAAAGTCAATTATATGACTTTAAAAGCCTCTAAAAATCACAGACTCACCCAAATCATTTTCGATCGCGTTGAAAAACGTACCAACCATCTCATATACAAAATTAACATATAGCAACTACGGGAAGGGTTAAATGGTCAAAATGCATATAAAGCAAGTTTTCACAAATCAGGTCACTAAAACAAATTATGACTTGGGGCAACTAAAAAAAGGCTCTATACACATAATAACCATAAAAACGCAAAGAATGATCTGGAGGTTCATTTTTTCATGGCAAGGACATAAATAGGTTTGACTATTAAGGGTGGCATGGATAAGCTATTTATGATAGTTCTATAATATATTTGAGGTTTTATCTTAAATAAACCAAACCAACATTGGCCATCTTTTTTTTTTGTAAAACCAAGTTTGCGACATTTTTTAACAAATAAGATCGGTCAATTTTACACCGCTCTAGTTTTTGGCGCTAAAAAAATTGACCGTACTCTATTATTATCATTAAATTTTCTAAAAAAAATAAAGTAGGTAAAGGTTAAGCAACGTCGATCAATTTTCGCATTATTTTAGTAATAATATAGTATAAACTTAGTATTTTTTTATTTATATCTAGATAATTTATATGAATTTATGTGATGGAAAAGGACTAAGAATACATGTCCACTTATCAACTAGGACAGAGAAGTAATGCATGTTTTCTAGATCTATAAATAGTTCAATCTGAGGACCTTCATTATACATCAACCAAAATAACAAGTATCATATTATATAACTCACTATAGAACAAGTTAACTCTCCCAATTATGGAAATGAAAGTTGAATTGGTGTTGTTCCTTTGAATGCTTTTGTTTACAGCAAACGCTGATAAGTGTTGTCACGACCCGAACCGAGGCCTTGGCCGTGACGGGCATCCCGAACCATGAAGGCCCGAGAGCCCTTTTAACTTGTAATTACATACACCATTTATGTACAATAAAGGAGATGCAGAAATACATGTAACAACGGAATCATGGTCATAAGTCTGACATAAATTTAAAATGAAAGTCAAAATCTAAAACCATCTAATAACATCTGATAACCGTCTGCAAAATCTCTACTATATGATCAAATATCAACTGTCAGAAAACTGGGACAAGGTTCCTAATGGACCTAAATCAAAATAAATAACATAATAAAAAAGATATAGGCCTTCTGGAATAAAGAAGGCTCACCAACTGCACACATCACTTTGTCTGAACACTCTACAGCCTAGTATAACCTCTGAACTGAGCTTTAGACCCTGGGAGGAAGGAAGGATCAATACAAATGAACTGGTACGCAAAGTAATCCAAAATAAAACTTTTATAAAAATAAAATAATGGAGAGCAATTTGTCAAAACATCATACATAAACTAGTTTTCAAAACACATGGGCACTTTTCTAAAAAAAAATCATAAGTCGTTCTTGACAATGCCGTTTTCTGATCTTCGTATTAATTCTGAGTTAGGTGGTACACCAGTGATGAAAAAAACTAACACTTAGAGACAAAAAATACAAGTAAAAATTTCAGCCAAGACACAACAAAAACACAATTTTCAGCCAAGAACACAAAATGGACATATTGCTTTCTTTTCTGGAATTTTCAGTTTCCAACTTTTTTTTTCGAATTTTCAACTCTCAAGCCCAAAATTGATCTTGTTAGATCAAAATCAAAGATGGCTTTGATACCAAATGATACAAGACAAGCAAGGAGAACACGAAACACACTCCAAATCAGTCCACTAATCTTAAGGATCCGAGGACCTTTTTGTAGACCACTCTCGGATTTACTACCAACAAGAAGAATACAAGATTCAATGATGTATATAACACCCAAAACAGCATCAACACGTGAATAACAAGAGGATTACAATAATAATAACCAACGATTTCAGCAATACAAGAAACAACAACAAAAGATTACACTAAACAAAGGGATAGAAAGATAGACTACTTGAAGGCATAATCTTAAGAACCCAAGAGCAATTCCGCTCTTGGACCCTTAACACTATACACTACAATTCACCTATCTCGTACGTGGAACAAGAGGGACCTCGATCTCCCAAGCATCCAACGTTTCCAAGCTTGAATCCAACACGAGTGATTCCACACTCAAGTTGAAATCCCTAGCTACAATGTTTGGCCATAGGGGCCTTTCTCACATGAGAGAAATGTCTAAGTGTCTACAACTTTCAATATTCATCAAAACTAATGACTAAAACCCTACATCATTATATTTATAGTGTATTACAAATAATAGGTAAAATGACCAAAAGATCCCTTTAATGAAATGTGACCAAGGGCGCCCTTGGATTGCAAGTTTAGGGTCAGTTTTGGTGTGATCCAAGGCCTTCTCCACACTTCACTTAGACGTTTTATTAGACGGGTCCAATGCAATCTCACATACGTTCATCCTCGTGGTCGAACCCATATCACTCTTTTTGCCAGCAGTGTGTAGATCCATCAGTGATAACGCTCAATTTACACCTCAAATTAGTGTAAGGCAGTCGTCAATATATATTTATCCAACTTTGGAGTCGGGGTCGAATCCACTGGGAACAATGTGAGTGGCGATTAAACTAGTTTGAAATTATAGCTACAAGTTAAATTCAAACATATGATACAAAAATATAAAATGGGGTTTTATTATTAATGTTGGTAATCAATATAAATGGAAAACCAGAGTTATATTCACTGTGGGTTTCGGGAATTGACAGATACTAGGTACTTCTTAAGACTCTTGAAGTAAGTAGGGACAAAAGAATATCCCTGAAAACTATACTATCTGACTTATCTCTCGACCTCACTAGACAATTTATTATCTAATTCTCTCGAACTTAGATAACTTACCTATTTCCAATAGGATGTTATCTCAGGTAGATTAATCCAGTTACGTCATTAATCATTAAATAGAAGGTTGGTAGCTTCCGAGTCCCTATTAATAATTCACGTCCTCTAGTCTATTCTCTGTTCAAGAAAATAAACCTAAGGCATAACCTATTGTTTGCAACCAATAGATTTTAAGTTAAAACAACAGAATTTCAAGACGTCCTACTACTCTTTGAACCCTTTAAGTACCTAACAACATATTAAACCCTAATCCATGGATCCCATAACTCGGGCTAATGGAATTAGCCGCTCATGATTTGATGAATGAAATAAAAAGTTGAATTCATGATAGTATGAATAAACTTACGAATGGATGAAAACAACAATTGTTTCTTCAATTGAATCACAAGAGAATAATCCACAATAGTTGATAAGTGTTGAAGGGAAAACAAGAAAAATACTTGATGAAAAAAATGAGACAATGTACATTCCTCCCCAGTTCCAAAAAAACAAGATTGAGATATCTCTAAAAAAACCCTAAAACAAGTCTTTAAATAGTCAACCCTAAATAAGGAAATAAAATTATAGTTTTATTTTTCTCTTTGGATTGGATGACTATGATCTTGACGGTGTATCAGATGTCTGACGGCGTGTGTGAGATGTCGTCAAAGGTTCCAGTGAATTGTTATCTTCTGACTCTTCAGACGGCAAACCTGACAGTGTGTCAAAATTCTTGATGGTGCGTGACAACTGCCGTCACAACTTCACTATAAATAAGTATTCTCTGCTTCTGGTTGATAGCGATTTTGATGCCATGTCACATATTTGACGGCCCATCCTAAACGTCGTCACATTTTATCTCAGGTTCTGTCTAAGCTTGACGGCAACTTTGACAGCCTATCCCATGGATGACGACGCTTCATAATTGACGTCAGCTAGATTTCAGCTTATTTACACCAGATTTCAGCTGATTTATTCTTCTTTCTTTTGGTTTCCTCCCCGATCACTTGTATCTGCATTAACACATTAAAAACAATCAAAAACAACAAAAGTTGCTTAAGACCTTGCAATTATTCAGAGTTAAAATCTTCAAATGTGTTAGCATCGGCTCACACATCAACACCCTCAACTTAAAATAATTGCTTGTCCTCAAGCAACTACATAACACCATACTACGATGCTTAACCAAGAGACACTTAAGATACCTATCACAATTGATTATCAAGTTTAGCTCAAAACTCATGACACTCTCCACATTCAATTACTTATAAATCCAATTGTGCATATCAATGAAGATTAACAATGCAACCGATGTGCCCTTACAATAAAGAAGTCCCTCCTCACTCATATATGAACTCAAGCATGTCGATGTGGGGACGGTCAAGAGACACTCACTCTCAGAAAGAAATTCCAACATTGATCATAAAATACCATAGGCTTGCCCATATAGTCAGTACCAAAGTCTTCAGATAAGTCAGTTAGGATCACTAAAGGGCTTTTCTGAGCTTGTAACATAAGCTAGGGGCTGGTATGATATTCAAGGGTATTTCATAGTGACTATACCTCCTTGGAACTATATCAACTCACGGGGTTTCAACTTTTGACCTTCTTTTCTTTCCTCTTTTATTTGACAGGTATTCTCAAGATGGGTGTTGTATATTCAAGCATTAGATTAACTTTTTCAGTTTTCTGTTTTCCTATTTTCTTTTTTACTACACCCAACTTGCTTTTTATTTTCCTTCTTTTACCTCTCTTCATACTCATAATGCATCACGCACCCCTATAGTAGCCACCCTCAACTTAGGCTATTTGCCTAAGTCAAGGTGCACAGTGTCCAAGGAGGACCAAGGCAAAAACAGGTTTATTGTGATGTGATAGGAAGGTGAAAGGTGTACAAGAAAGAACTGGACTATTTAGGCTCAAAAGGGGATCAAGGGATATTTTTCCCATTTGGATGGTCATTTAAGATAAACTGGGTTAACATATAAAACGGCATATGATCCTTTCCTAACGCTTATCCTATGACTATGGTACGACTAACTGGGCAAGTTCTAGATTCAACGCATAATAGGAACTGAGTAAGATCTTACACACAAGGCATACAAGTATCTCGCATATCACTACATATCCAGTTCATGCACTTGTTTAACAATGGTTATTCAGTTGCCAGACTAATACAACAAAAAGATACACCGTGGTCACAAATGGATGCAATTCACATAGTAATATATCATACCAATAGAGAGGTGCTCAAAAATCTCAAAAACAAGTTAAACAAGTGCATGACTTAATATCATGCAGTGTTCCCAACATATCAATCCAAAACAAGAGAGTTAGAAACATACCTGTGGGACCATGGGTGCGAAGATCTGAAGTCAATCACACAATACAAATACAAACAACAAAATACCTTGGGTTGCCTCCCAAGAAGAACCTAATTTAGTGTCGCGGCACGACCCAACTCAGCTTTTTCCTCCATCTTGAGGATATGAACTTCACCCCCAACTTAGAGTCCATCTTCTTGCCTCGATCATAGGGAGTTGGTACAAAGATTAAGAAGCCGAGTAATGGATGATGCATGGTAAACAACTCATCTTTAAAGTGAGGTGTGTTTTTGTGTTGCTTATCAAGTGTAAAATAAAGAATATAGGATTCTTGTTCCTCATCTTCACAGTCTTCCACTATTTTAGATGATTCCACAGACAAGATATTATCTAAACATAAAGTGGAAAAATGCTTCGAGTGTGGCCCAACAAATCCTACTTCAAAATTTACAGTATCCTCTACACACTCACTTTTATTCATCTTCTCAACATTTTTACTTTGAATTGGGATAGAGTCTTCATAAGAGATTGGTTTGGCTTCTTCTTTTGCCTCTAGCACCATTTCTTCAATCTTGGCATCATCCCTCATGATTGGCTTGGTTGGTTGGGAAATCTCCAAGGGTTGATCAACATCAAGCTCATCATCAGTATAGGAATCTTGCTCTTCATCGTCACACTCTTCCATTATTTTAAATGATTCCACAGACAAGGTATAATCTAAACATAATGTAGAAAAGTGTTTTGGATGATTGACCTCGATATCCATCTCTTCAATCCTTTCTCTTCCCTCGTTAAATGCCCTAATGTCTTGACGTATGTCACATATGGTATCATTTGTTGTGTATATACGATCCAACATTAGTTGAAGCATAGCTTCAATGTCACTCTTTCCAGTGTTGCGTTCTTCCTTTTCTTGACCATAAGACCTATCATACTCATAAGAAGGACTAGAACTTGGGTTATCGCAATAGAGGGAGGGGACATTTGGGAAATCACTCCAATGTCCATCTTGACCACCATATAAAGAACAATTATACTCCCAGTAGGATGGAGAAGGTGCACACATCTCTCTCCAGGGAGCATATCTATAGTCATGCCAAAAGTGGGGTCCATGACAATATGGACATGGATCATCCAGATAAGATTTCCAACCATCAAACTCACATTCATTCCATGATGCCATGTTAAGAAATAAGCAAAATTAAAGAAAATCTACCTAACACACGAAACAAAGGAAATCACAAACTAATATTTACAAGTTCAAATTCAAGCAAGTAAGGTAAAATTCCAAACCAACTCAATACGCCAAATTGTTTCCCGACAACGACGCCATTTTTGATAACGCTTAACTTACACCTCAAATTAGTGTAAGGCGGTCGTCGTCAATATATTTACCCAACTTTGGAGTCGGGGTCGAATCCATAGGGAACAATGTGAGTGGCAATTAAACTAGTTTGAAATTATAGCTACAAGTTAAATTCAAACAAATGATACAAAAATATAAAATGGGGTTTTAGTATTAATGTTTGTAATCAATATAAATGGAAAACCAGAGTTATGTTCATGTGGGTTTCGGGAATTGACGGATACTAGGTACTGCTTAAGACTATTGAAGTAAGTAGGAACAGCAGAATATCCCTGACTACTATACTATCTGACTTATCTCTCAACCTCACCAGACAATTTATTATCTAATTCTCTCGAACTTAGATAACTTACCTATTTCCAATAGGATGTTATCTCAGTTAGATTAATCCAGTTACGACATTAATCATTAAACAGAAGGTTGGTCTGAGTCCCTGTTGATAATTCACGTCCTCTAGTCTATTTCTCTGTTCAAGCAAATAAACCTAAGGCATAACCTATTTTTTGCAACCAATAGATTTTAAGTTAAAACAACAGAATTTCAAAATGTCCTACTACTCTTTGAACCCATTAAGTACCTATAAGCATATCAAACCCTAATCCATGGATCCCATAACTCGGGCTAATGGAATTAGCCGCTCATGATTTGATGAACGAAATAAAAAGTTGAATTCATGATAGTATGGATAAACTTACGAATGGATGAAAACAACAGTTGTTTCTTTAATTGAATCACAAAAGAATAATCCACAATAGTTGATAAGTGTTGAAGGGAAAACAAGAAAAATACTTGATGAAAAAAATGAGGCAATGTACGTTCCTCCCCAGTTCCAAAAAAACAAGAATGAGATATCTCTAAAAAATCCTATAACAAGTTTTTAAATAGTCAACCCTAAATAAGAAAATAAAATTAAAGTTTCAATTTTCTCTTTGGATTGGATGACAATGATCTTGACGGCGTGTCAGATGTCTGACGACGTGTGCGAGATGTCTTCAAAGGTTCCAGTGAATTGTTATCTTCTGAATCTTCAGACGGAAAACCAAATGGTGTGTCAAAATTCTTCACGGCGCGTGACAACTACCATCACAAGTTCACTGGAAATCAGTATTCTCTGCTTCTGGTTGACGGAGATTTTAACGCCATGTCACATATTTGACGGCCCATCCTAAACGTCGTCATATTTCATCTCAGTTTCACAGGTTCTGTCTAAGCTTGACGAAAACTTTGACAGCCTTTCCCATGTATGACGATGCTTCATAATTGACGTCTGCTAGACTTCAGCTTATTTACACCAGATTTCAGCTGATTTATTCTTCTTTCCTTTGGTTTCCTCCCTGATCACTTGTATCTATATTAACATATTAAAAGCAATCAAAAACAACAAAAGTTGCTTAAGACCTCGCAATTATTCAGAGTTAAAAGTTTTAAATGTGTTAGCATCGGCTCACACATCAACCAGCTTCTTCCGATTCACAGTATATGTTTCAGACATTTTCTGTAAAATGAATCAATAAAATTAACTAAAGGTATAACTTCTCTATAGAACTAATAGTAATATGATCACGGATGTTGAAATACATTTTACCTGAAATTTCTCAAACTCCCAATATATGAGGAGCTGTTTGAATTGACATTCTGGAACACCTCCCGTCCATTTCGCCATTCGAACTTCATAATTTTCTTATGGATCATAATATTTTTTCTTTAAATCAGCTCTATGTTTTCTCCATGATTCTCTAAGTCTTTCCAATGCCCAACCTTTTACGGCATCAGGCATATCATATTTTGACTAAATGTTGATGTCATTCAGTTAGGATAACCAAAAAAAAAGTACAATTCAAAAATATCAAATATTGACATTGACAAACCTGGGTATAATCCCATAAATCATTTTTAGTATCCATCAGCCTCCAATCAAATATATTCAATGGGCAAAGGGTCGCATTCTTCGCCAATGTGCCTAGAAAGCTTCCTAACTCACTTACAACTTCATCAGTAGGACCAACAGGTTGATTTTGCTAATTTAGTATGATCAATTTTTTCTCTTGTCGATCATGTACCTTGTGCATTTGTGTTTTTCCTCTAGTTTTTTCTTGTGGAATTCCCTTCAACTATAAGAAAATAGAAGAAAATTAGAAGTCACGAATGAATTCAATAAGTTTCTAAGCTATATGTTACCTTGTTCTTTGAAATGTTCAGCTATTATCGAAGTGGCTGAATCGGCCATTTGGACTTGATCCTCTACATGTTGCTAATTATCTTCATGTTGCTCCTCTACAACATAATTCTCCATAACAGATTGTTTAATTTCTTGAGATGGTGGTTGTTGTACTGGTGGTTGTTGTACAGGTGGTTGTTGTACTGGTGGTTGCTGTTCTCCAATTAATTTGAGAATATTCTCATTTTTCGATCGTATGGCTTTAACTATTTCATTTGTTGTCAATAATCGTCGTTTTTTATTTGCCATGGCTGATAATGATCCAGGTCCAGTAAATGCCTTTTTGTTTGATCTTTTGTTATTTTTTGAAGGCCCATATTGATTCATTTTTATCCAAACCTGCATAAAATTAAGGTGAATAAATCAACAACTTTAGTCACCAGGATGCAAGTAAATCAATGATTACATATTTCAACCACTTGTAACAGAAACTGAACCAAAACAAATAAAATGAAATAGAATAACAAGGTAATGGGTATTCAGCCAAGTTTTCAGCTTCTGGTAGCAATTATGACTATGGTTCTGGTTATCACAAATTTGTCCTTGTCCAGATAGATTAGGCTGTAGGGAACTGGGAAAAACCCTAAGTTGAGCAGACTGAAATTGATGATATAGTATAAGCAAAATGATGCACAAACATGAAACCATTAAACACAGATTTACTCTGGTTCTGTTATACTTGGCTATTGGTTCATGATTTAAAAGTTTAGCATAATCAATACTGACTTCTAGTAGGATGTTGCCTCAACATAGAAGAATCAGCATATTAGTCTGTAGCTTGTATGTGTTTTTGCTTGAACATATATGTACACTTGAACAACCACTAATAGTCTAGATTCTGGAAGAAAGCTTCAACCATCAGAATATACTAAGCAGTCAAATTCAGAGTATATCAGAGTAAAGCCACTGAGACCCTCGTCACTGAAATCTCCTTAAAATATCAAACAACTTGTTATATATATGCAAGATACTCCTTCGTGTTCTAGAAGAGAATAGGGCAGGCAACACTAAGCACTAAAGTTCAGGTGAAAGAGTTAGTATGAATGTATCTTTTGTCTATATTAGAGGCAGCATAAATCTAGGCACAATCTGCTAAATTGGCCATATAATTGAAGAAGAACCATTTTATTAAGTGGCCACACTTGCCTTTTTCATTTTAAATTTATATTCCTTGGAAAAATCACACGTATATATAGAACAACAATATCAAGTAAAAACTGCCATCTATGGCCACCACGATTCAGATAGAACATAAGATAGTAAAAACTGCCATACAACAGGAACTATCCTAAAGAAAATATAATATAAGACATACTTTTTACAAGCTCATATAACATTCAATAGACGATGCTTCCTAGATCTTGTTTAGTTTTTTCGCTACAACAACAGGATTTGCTTTAGCAATACCATCCCGATCGACATTCTTATAATCAAATGGGCAGTCGTTCTTGTCAGAATGGCAATGAGCTGCACAGAAAAGGTTTCCACACTTGCCTTTTTCATTTTAAATTGACATTTCTTGGACAAATCACACATATAGATAGAACAACAATCTCAAGTAAAAACTGCCATCTATGGCCACCACGATTCAGATAAGGGAATACGATAATCAACAAAGTAATTCATATCAAGAAAATAGTTTAGTCAGTAAGTTCAAAACACATTTACGTGAAGACTTCCAATAACTAGAACCACAGAAGACCAAAAGTTGGAAAATCAATCTTGATAACGGTTGAAGTTTAAAGTGCTTATGTTATATACCTGTCTTAAGCAGATGAAATTATCACAAATGCAGCACTCTTCGTCTCAACAGTAAGACCAGCTGCAACAACAACCACAACAACCGCAATAGGTTAGCCTAAGGAAAGTATTGAAAGCTAATATTTTAGCTGGATTTTGATAGTAATAAAGTCATGCAACATCAACTTACCTTTCTTCTTATGCCGCAGTTGGAAATTCCATCTTTTCCTGTTCCCTTTCTTTTTTGGTTTCCTGAAAATTGAATTACCTTATCAGTCCAACTTTCCAAGCATTTGAAGAGTAGTTAAATAAAAACTGAGCATTTCCAGATTTATAGAGAGCAAATGAAGTATACCCAAATCAACAAAAAGTAAAATTGAGATAAATAACAGCATACACTTGTATCAAAACACACACACATAGATATGAAAATTGATAAGAACAATCCAAGAACACAAACGAGGTATTCAATAAAAAAATTTAAACACTCAAAAGGTGAATTAAAGGACAAACAGATTAACTACTGACCATTACGAATAAATGAATATTATGTCAGTCATCAACTTCCATCCAATCCCAATTTGTATCATCAATGTCATCCTCCTCTTCTGATGTTTCCATTCCATCTTCTGAATGTTGTACATGGGAAGGAACATCAATGATATCAACAGGGAGATCATCTCTCAACCATCTGACATCAACATTGAGTACTCTTTCGTATGAACCAATGTCATCATTAGGCTCCCTCAAAAATGTTTCTTCAATATTGGGCCAACTTTCTTCCTCCAATCATACAAATAAATAGGGACTCTATTCCTTGCATAATAAATCTCTTTCTTAATTGGATCTTTCACATAAAACACTTGATGAACTTGTGATTCTAGTACAAAAAGGTCATCTATGCTGCATTTTCTGTTGAAGTTTATGCGCGTCAACCCATATTCATCTACTTCATTATGAAACCAATCACATCTAAATAGTAAAACACTAAAGAAACCTCAATAATCTAACTCAATGATATCTTGAATAACTCCATAATAGATAACTATTACATTGATAGGATTCAAGTCTCTAGCACTAGGAAAACTATCTGTAGTTGCTGACAAAGTCACTCCACTATTTTGAGTCTTGCCTAAGACATCTTGTGTCTTTGTATGAAATCGATATCCATTAATGAAATATGCAGTATATATTTTAGCCACAAAATTTGGCCCAATAGCTAGTCACCTTAAATGATTTGGCACTTCAACAGTTTTAACTTTTTTCTTAAATCAATCACTAAATTCTCGACTATGAATTTGTGTTTTTACCCATGCACGTCCTTTACTATGATTATCAACTAAATCCTTATGTTCCCTGCCAGCACGTAATGCAAATTAAATCAATAATGATATAGATAAATGAAATTTAAACATATATTATGATATCATATAAAGGAAGATAAAATAAAAATAACTATTTTATCTTACTTGATAAATGTCTCTACTTGTTCATCTCCGGTATTAAACAAAGCATATAGATGTCTTCAAACCACTGATGATTATCCAATTCAAAAGTTTTTCCTTTTCTTTTCTTCTTGCTTCCAATTGGATGAAAAATATAGGTGACAAATCAAGTCCCTCTATTTGAGTGCCCTTATCACCCCCTGTTGGATACCTACTGAATTTTGTCTTCACCCCATCATCTAGGTATCTCGAACAAAAGTTCAAACATTCTTCAGCCAAAAAACCCTTTGTGATTGATGCTTCAGAGGTATTTCGATTATGAGCAAATCCCTTATAGTTACACAGATTTCTTTTAATAGGATACATATGAAAAAAATGAATTGGGCCCCCAAGCTTAATTTCATCTACTAAATGAATAGACAAATGTGTCATTGTATCAAAAAAGGTGGGAGGAAAAATCTTTTCAAGCTCACATTCTATATCTATGATTTAAGCCTTCAATTATATCTTGTTTGAGTGTGGTAATTTCTATTATATCTTGTTCTTTTACTATTCCTTTTCTAGATTATTTTATCTTGAGCCGGGGATCTATCGGAAGCAACTACTCTATCTCACTTTTGAGATAGTGGTATGGATTTCGTGTGCTTACTCTCCCCAGACCCCACTTGATAAAAATATATTGGGAATGTTGTTGTTGTCGTACATTAAATAATATAAATGTGCTAGACTGAACAATATTTAAATCTTAAATGGAACTACAACATAGTTGTAGATTTTATTGGTGAAAGACAAAACCCATACCTTATCAAGACATTCTCTTTCTTATAGCGTATGGCTGTAATTGTTGATTGTTGAACAAAGAAAACTCAGGAATTGAAGAGAAAATTTTAATCAAAAAAGGACATATAAATTTATTTTATCAACCAAAACTCATACTCAACCTAGACATACGACACAAATCCAATATAACTAAAAGTAACAAAAGACCAGTTGCAAACAAATACTATAACTAATAGCACCAAATCATAGATGAATAGATGCACGTGCACCCGTCAACTTTGGAAAAAAATTATGTATATATATGTATATATAACCAGATAAGGATTATATATCCTTTTGTGCACCCTTAAACTCAAAGGCCGATTTGGTGCGCTAGTTTGGTGCGTGTCTTCAGCTCTTTATGCGAGTGGTTATGTCCATTGTTCGAATTTAGATTGCCGCATTCTTCTTGTCATTTTTTTTTAAAAAAAAATTGCAGATAAAATTGCTTGTACCAAGTTTTGAACGTGATTCCCCAAGGTGTAAAGAGAGTGCAAGAACCATCAAACTCTTCATGAAATTGTGTTGGCTTCATTTTATGTGTGTAACAAAATTTTATATTTAAGCACGGTGCCACGTAACATTGCTTCGACAAACTTGCATCCTCTTAGTGGTGCACTCTTCATCTTCAAATCATGGATTTGCCTCTGAGACTAAAAGTTGAAGCTCTGAAAAGAAGCCAGTGTCTGGTACAATTATCTACGTTAGCGGTCATACACACTAAAAGGACACAAAAATAACCAAAATAGATCTATTAACAACTTTATAGGGAAATGAATATAGAATTGTGCAAATAGCTCTGCATTTTCTTTTAGGAAATTATATTTTTCTAAAAAAATTTCTTTCTTTGAATGTTTCTGTATCCATTGTCTTGTATTAAGTTACAATTTTTCTTGAAATTTTAAGTTTACCTGTGAAATAACAAGATTTTTCAGTTCTGGTAGTAGCCTACAACCGATTCTTTCACTATTTCTCAGACTTTTTAAGTCAAAAGTTTGCATTTCATTCATCTTTCGAACCCATAAAGTTACTGTTGCCTTACACAAAATCTGTATGTTATTTAGTATACACTTCAACTAAGCTCAAGACCAAACTTGAAGTTTCAACACCTTCAACACAAGATCAAATGATCTATCCAAGAAGTGTGTTATAATTTCAAAAATAAGACAAACCAAAAAGTTAAAGCCAAGTTCCCCGAATTCACAGAGTATCCTTAAGGAAATAATTCTCCTCAAGTACCCGAGGTTATGGAATTTCTATGCTGGAATTGCGAAATGCGGAGTAAAATTCTATTGGATTCTTTGGATTAAATTTCACTTGTTCTTCAAGTTTTCAATAAAATTTATCTAAAAAGATAGATCTCATAGATCGATCATTTTCTAAATCCAAATCCGAGCCAAGCCGAGCGAGCGACGACGGCGCGAGGCACCTCTTTGTTCTTTGCCTCACTATCCAAGTGGAGATGTGTTTCTCAATATAAAAACATGAAAGTTTCTTTCTCCCACCAATGTGGGAGAATTTAGTAGACTTTCCTCATTGGAGCACACTTTCCATTTTAGTGTGGACTCACTTTCCCTCCATTTTCCATCCACACACATTTACTTTGAACTCAACAATCCCCCACATGAATGGGGAATGAATATCTTATGAAGAATTTATGAAAAAGCATATGATCATTGAGTAAAGACTGATTCCATCTGGATAGGTGAGTTTCCCTTTGAACTTTCCGTAGTGAACATGCATTGGATGCACTCGGTCAATGGGTAGATTTGATGTCTTTGAACCGTAGAGCTTTAATGTACACCTAGATAACACATGTCATACAAGCAGCCCTTTATCGTTTATGATTCTCACTGTTTTATTCTTTTTATCTATGAACACGTCCCGGTTTCATGAGAGCTTAGAGAATAAGTCTTTACTAACATTCTCCTTGAAATGACTTCCACTTCTCCCTCACATAGGTGATCTCTAAATGTTCAATCCTTTAGATTAAACTATTTGGTCAAATATGCCAAATTTAGATATTCATTAAAAGACTTCACACCATAAGTTTTATCCTTGTTTTTTAAACATTGTCTATATCATGGTTAAAGGGTCCTTGGTCTCCTTAAATGGTCTTGGGAAATCCTCTCCTCATAATCTAGCTTTTGATGTTGAGTTAGGCTCAAGGTCCATTTCTTTATCATGGTATAAGATCCAGGCCCACCTAGTTCATTATTTTCGATGTTGGGCCCCCCGTCTTATATTGTCCACGCTCCAGATATCTAGCCCTGGGCATGCGGAGGGAGAGGGGGGGTTGGAGTCTCACATCGGTGGGTTAAAGGGTCCTTGGTCTCCTTATATGGTTTTGGGAAATCCTCCCCTCATAAGCTAGCTTTTGATGGAGAATGGGTTGGGTATTTGACAATGTTGAACCTATTAGACACAACTTTATTTGATCTCCTTGAACCTAGATTTTGGGATATCCAGTCTGCTAGGTAGAGTTACCGTCATGCTGACTTGTCCTAGGCCATAAACCCATTTCCTTGGATTTCCTCTCAACTCCTTCTCTAGATAGGACTTTTGTAAGTGGATCCGACATATTATCCTTTGACTTCACATAGTCAACTATGATAATTCCACTAGAGAGAAGTTCTCTAACGGTATTATGTCTCCGTCTTATATGACGAGATTTAACGTTGTACATCATGCTCCCTGCCCTACCTATTGACACTTCGCTATTGTAGTGTATACATACCGATGCCACTAGTTAGGGCTAATAAGGAATATCTTCCAAGAAATTCCGGAGTCATTCTGCTTCTTCACTGTCTTTATCCAATGTGATAAATTCAGATTCCACTATGGAGCAAGCAATACATTTCTGTTTGGATGATTTCCAATAGACTGCTCCTCCACCGATAGTAAATACATATCCACTCGTGGATTTTACTTCATTCGATCTGGTAATCCAATTTGCATCACTATATCCTTCAAGTACCATGAGATATTTATTACAATGCAAAGCATAGTCTTGAATGTATTTAAGATACCCCAAAACTCTTTTCATTTCTATCCAATGAGTTTTATTAGGATTACTCATGTACCGACACAATTTACTAATAGCACATACTATGTCTGGTCGTGTACAATTCATGATATACATTAAATATCCCAACACTCTTGCGCACTCCAACTGTGAGTCACTTTCGCCTTCATTGTTTTGAAGTACAAAACTTACGTCCAATGGAGTCTTGGCAATACCAAATTCTAAAAACTTGAATTTGTCAAGTACCTTTTTCGATGTAATGAGACTGTGACAATGTCAACCCTTGTGGAGTTCTATGGATTCTTATACCTAAGATCACATCCCAAGGTCTTTCATATCAAACTTGCTCTCGAGCATTAGATGATCAACATGTCATCCACATACAAACAAATAATGACATGGTGATTTGGAGTGTCTTTAATGTAAACACATTTATCACATTCATTTATCTTGAACTCGTTTGCCAACATGATTTGGTCAAACTTCGCAAGAAAAAAATTGAATTACTTTTTACCAAAATTAAAGTATTTTTTTTTTGGGTGGAGGTGGTAGGAAATTGGGGGTCATGGTAGGAGTGACTGATTTTGAGAGTTGTATGGACATTTCAACTTGAGAGTGCGGTTAAAAGAGAGTTTAGAAAAATATTTTTCTTACTTTTTAAAGGGAAGCCATTTTCCTTAAATTTGTGAAAAATAAGTTGATTTGAAAAATATTTTTCTTAACATTTGAGCCAACAAAACATGAGAAAATTAAGAAATATTTTCCAAAAAACATTACACTCTTTATGGCATTACGTCAAAATGGCTATTTTTAGTGTAAATAGTTTTCAAAGTGGTCATGGATGTGTACTTTTCTCAATTTATTTTCTAAAAATGGCAGTATTAGTAAGGACCACCACAAATTTATTTTGTATATAAAGAACGATACCATATTACCTCTAAGGACCACTACAAATTTGTTTTCTATATATAGAAAGATACCATACTATTAATAAGGACAAATACACATTTATTTTCTATCTATAGAATGATACCATTACTATCAGTAAAATACACATTTAATATTAATAAAATGTATCTCTTTGTGTATTGGTCCTTAATTAGTGGTACCATTGTGTATTAGTCATTAGTGGTATCATTCACTAAAAAATAAATTTGTAATGGTGCTTTGTGGTCGTGTTGAGTGTAGACATCTAAAATTTGTGGGACTCTACAAAAAAAATACAAATTTTGTTAGAGTTTTTAGAGTCTAGTTTACCCTAAACCCTGAATTATGCCGATATAAAGGGGCAAAAGGCATTTCCAGTATCCCACAAATTCACGGGATATTCACAAAGAGATCAACGATCTTCAAAGTCTCAATAAATTCATGGGATATTTATAGATCAAAACCCGGAGGCATCTCCAGTATCCCACAAATTCACGGGATATTCACAAAGAGATCAACGATCTTCAAAGTCCCAATAAATTCATGGGATATTTATAGATCAAAACCCTATCTTCTTGATAATCAAATTCATCAAGAAGTTCCACAAAACCTCCTTTCATGGAGATCAAATTTAAATATTCCTACATTCGAGAAATACGCCACTAACGGCCCTCGAATTACGGATAAATCCATATCAAACTCTACGTTCGAGAAATACGCTACTGACAGTCCTAGAATTACAGAGAAAATTGAGAGAAGAATCAAGGGAGGAACAAATTTTTAACCACCTTGTTTATCAAAATAAAATTATTGTTTCTTCATATTTTTATTTGTGGTTGAAGTTTATTTTTCATGATTTAAATTATGTTGAAAACAAATTGACACGCCCAGTGGGACCAAATCTACCCTTCATCTTTTCTCTCATAAATCATATCTGCAAATCTGTAGCTGCATCAAGATGGAAGCTCTATGGGTACTTCAAGACTCGTCATCAAGTCTACACTTCTACAAGCCTTGAAGTAGGGGGCATATGTAGACATCTAAAATTTGTGGGACTTTACAAAAAGAATCCAAATTCTTTTAGAGTTTTTAGAGTCTAGTTTACCCTAAACCCTGAATTATGCCTATATAAAGGGGGAAAAGGCATCTTCAGTATCCCACAAATTCATGAGTATTCGGAAAAAGATCGGTATCTTCAATATGCCACAAAATCATAGGATATTCATAAATAGATCATCCTACGTTCGAGAAATACTCTACTAACAACCCTCGAATTACGGAGAAATCCAGAAAATCATGAGAGAGGAATCAAGGGAGGAACAAATTTCTACTCATATCATTTATCAGTAAAAATTCATGTTTCTTCATATTTTTATTTGTGATTGAAATTTATTTCTATCACTGTAAAATTATGTTGGAAAAAAATTGGCACGCCCAGTAGAACCAAATACGCCCTTCATCTCTTCTCTCATGAATCAAATATAAAAATTTGTATCCGCATAAAGATGGAAGCTATGTGGGTACTTCAAGACTCATCTTTGAATTTCATTAAGTCTACACTCCGATAAGCTTGAAGTAGGGGGCATTTATAGACATCGAAATCTTGTAGAACTCTATAAGAAGAATCCAAATCTGTTAGAGTTCTTGGAGGCTACTCTACATCAGCCCTAAATTCTGCCTATAAAAAGGTGGCTTACTCTCTTGAAGAAGCCATCTTGAATATCCCATAAATTCATGGGTATTCGTAAAAAGATAAGGATCTTCAATATCCCACAAAATCATGGGATATTCATAAAGAGATCATCTTACGTTCGAGAAATATGCTACTAACCACCCTCGAATTATGAAGAAAATCATGAGAGAAGAATCAAGGGTGGAACAAATTTGTACCCCATTGTTTACCAATAAAACTGTTGTTTCTTCATATTTTTTATTTGTTGTTGAAGTTTATTTTTCATGAATTAAATTATCTTGGAAAGACTGAGCACGAGCCTAATAATTATAGTTTTTATTTTAATTTACGTGACATATTTTGCTTTTTAATTTATTCAAAAAAGAATGTCATTTTTTCTATTTTAGAATTAATTTGTTTTTACAATTTTTGTTTTATTTTAATGAAATGCCTTATGACCACACAAAATGTAAGGTTCATTTATATCACGAATTTCAATTTAGCATTTCATTTTTTCTACTCCATACTTAATCAAATGATGTCACATAAATTGAAGCAAAAAAGTAGTAAAAAAAAAGTTAAAATTTAATTTTCTAGATTACGTATTTTAAGCTTCATTTATTTATATCAAATAAAAAGTAAAATTTTGATCATTCATATTTTAACTCGTAACTATATATTTAGTTTTTTTATTTGAATCCAATTATTTAGATCTCAATATGTGTACTACTTTCAACTTTCATACTTTCTTTTTGACATAGATATTACTACTGCAAAGTACTTCATCCAATCATTTTTATTTTATCATTTTGTATTTATTTTATTCTTGTGATTAAATATTATTTATTATTTAATACTTAAATGACATATAATAACTAACTAAAAATGATATAGTAAAATTACTATAAACTCGCTATAACTAGTACTTTTTAAATAGGAAAAAAATACAAAAAGTAACAAACTCAAGTCGATAATTAAGCTAAATAGCAACACATTAAAAAAAGGGCAAAATTCAGAAATAGCATACTTATCCCCTTAATTATGAGTTTCATAGCAACAATTTCATAATTACATAATATAGCAAGTTGTATTTTATATTTTTACAAACTGTTGATACAAAAATACAAATACATATGACTTTTACTGCCCTTATGATCGATTTGTATTTTGTATTCTTGCAAACTGTTGCTACAAAAATACAAATACATACAAATACATATGCTACAAAATGTAATTTGATAAAAGTGTTGTTATTTTTTGTAATTTAATACTTAAGTATGCTACTTTATGTATTTTTTTCGTAGGGCAAGATTCAGAAATAGCATACTTATCTCCTTAATTATGAGTTTCATAGCAACAATTTCATAATTACATAATATAGCAAGTTGTATTTTATATTTTTGCAAATTGTTTCTACAAAAATACAAATACATATGATTTTTACCGCCTTTATGATCGATATGTATTTTGTATTTTTGCAAACTGTTGCTACAAAAATACAAATACATATGCTACAAAATGTAATTTGATAAAAGTGTTGTTATTTTTTGTAATTTAATACTTAAGTATACTATTTTATGTATTTTTTCAATATATATCTACATCTACTTTCAAATTATTGAAAATTACTAATACTAGTTGAAAAAGTATTCAAAAGTAGATTATAATTAATATTTTATGTATCAAAAAGTTAGAATATTATATATATATATATATATATATATATATATATATATATATATATACATATATATTATGTCGGTTTGATTCGGGTTCGTTTTGACTTTTTTTTGGTTAACACCAAACCAAACCAAGAATGGTCGGTTTTTTTTCTAACGTCAAACCAATCAAACCAAATCATAAGTCAGTTTTTTTTCTCGTGTTGGTTTGGTTCGTCGATTCAGTTTCACTTGACGGTTTGGTCTGTACACCCCTAAGTATATGCATACCTTATTTCTACTTCAATAGTAGAAAAATATTTTAAAGTCATATAATTATTGTATTTATAATTCAAACTAAAAAAAAGTATTACAAAATAATCCTCGCTTTAAGTGAATATTATTAAATTAAGAATTTATTGAAATATGAGAGTACATAAAAAAAAAAAAACTAACAGTATCATAGCAAAAAATCTTGAAAAGAAATAAAATATTTAAAATTATTTATGTCACATAAATCATTGACTTTCTCTAACATAAAATAAAGCATATATTCTCATTAAATAATTTTCTTTGTTATATATTTTTTAAAGGTACAATTGTTGTATTAGGTAGTTAAATAATATTAATAGAATTTGTAAAAAAGAAAGCAAAAAATATGCATTTTAGTATATTAGGAAAAGAAAAACAATTTTACGAAAATAAAAAAGGTAAAGAAAAGCAAAAGCCAATTGGCCAAAACAAAAATCAGCCGCCACACAAACCCCAAAGTTTCTTCCCATTTATATCCACCCAAAATCTCCCCCCTCGCCCCCCCCCCCCCCTCCCCCATTAAATATTTAATTTTTTTTTGTAGGTTTTACAATATGAAATTCTCTAAGTAGATGAAGTAAGTTTCACAATATGAGTATTGCATTAAATTGTATATATTCTTGTTAATTTGAAGGAAATATTTTGTTTGTGGGTTTAAAAATTGATATCTATTACTTATGAGATTACATTGAACATATTTTTATTATTGTATTGAAATTTGAAATTCATACCTTTATGTTTAAAGAAGTTTAAAAAATTTACAGGTTTATTTACTTGTTTGATTGTTTTGCATTTTTCTTATTTGTATTTGTTAAAAATATTAGTAAAAGAATTACCTAAGAAATATATTTTTCTCCTTGAAGTTCTACATATACACACACTTGCATATATAATTTACTGTTATTAATGTTCTTGGTGCTAAAATACTTTACCATTATTGATAGACATACTAATGGAATAAGAGCATATAAATGATACATTAAGAGAGATGTTGATCAAGTTGAGGTGCAGTTGAAAACTACAGAAGAAGAGATAGTAGAAGACTATGTCACTTTGGACTCATACAAGATGGCATCTCAAAAGAATTCTATATTGTGACTATTCTCAAAATTGTAACATCTAATTATAAGTAATTTGTCAATTGCTGTAGAATTTATAGCTATATTATGTAATGAATTTGTAGCTATATTATGTAACTTTTCTCATTGACAAAACTTGTAGAAGTTTTTTTAATTTGTAGTAATAGAATTGTTGATTTATTTTAAAATTTTATCTATATTATAGAAATTCTTGTAATTAATAATATTTATGAAAATATTCTTCAATTTATAGCAACGAATTTTTGTAGGGTTATATAATTGTAAAAAATATGGCTATATATATACATTTTTCGTAGCAAATTAAAAAGCAGCTATAATTTATATATTTTGTGGCAAAATGAATGAATTCTTAGCTATGTACAAAATGTTTATGGCAAATGCTTCATTTTATAGTTACGGATTTTGTAACATGCAGCTAAATGTAAGGATTGTTATTATGAGACTAAAACATAAATTAATCACAAATTTTGAATTTTCATAGAAAAGTTTTTTGCCACAATAGAATATACAGTTGCTATAATATACAAAATTGCTACAGGTTCTATTTGTCGTGACAAAGAGTAAAATTATTTGTTATAAGTATATATATTGTAGCAAGATTTTTTTTTACCATCACAGCTACAACACAACTTTTTTGTAGCTGTAAGTATTTGTCCTTAGCCACAAACCATGAAAAGTCTATAGTTAGCTTTTAGTTACGCTGCTTCTTGCTATGAATGCTACGGAAAAAAAATATTGTGGCTAAAGTGTTTAGCTATGCAACTTTACATATTTAGCTACGATATATTATGTAGCTATATATGCATTTTGTTGTAGTGCCATTGCGTCGCCATTCATCATATTCAGGGTTAGAAGTAACCACTGGTTGTGCTTGGCTGGTAGCGGACTCTGTAGTAGGAGGGGCGATAGTAATGATTTTTGGAGGAGGATTGGAACCAAGAACAAAGGAGTCAAGAGAAAAGGCTCTGAGTATGCCCAAGGTATTTTCTTTCCAAAGACAATAGTTGTTTCTATCAAGTTTGAGAGAGAGGTTTGACAGCTGAATAATGGTGGAAGAACTAGACTCTGTTGCAAGTGATAACAAGTTGCTGGAGTTTTGAGAATTGGCCATAGGATCGATGGGCAAATCTGATACCATATAAAGAACGAGAAAGGTTAAGCACAAAAAGGTTTGAGAACGTAAGTCCTGGTTTCTTTATTCTATGGGTGTCAAACGGGTCGGGCCGGGCCAACCCAGAAGCGACCCTTCCTTTTTAACCGGGTTGAGGGCCGATTAAGGGCCGGTTTAGATGCTATCCGGGCCGGGCCAAACAGTAAAAAAATTAAAACCCACCCTAACCCGACCCACTTAACCCAACCCGGTCAAACCCACCAAAACTCAGTCAAACCCGGTTAAAAACCGGTCAAATCCGTTTAAAAAATAAATAAAAAATCCAATATACACTATATACACTCCAATATACACTATATACACTTCAATATACAATATATATTTTTAAAAAAATATATAAACAATTACACATATATACGTACCATTCAATATATAATTATATATGACTATACGTACTACTTTAAATAAAACATATGCTATAATAGTATAATATATATATATATATATATATATATACACTACAATATATATATATATATATATATACTAATTTATAAAACATATACACATGTATACGTTAAATATATACTACTTTAGAAGATATATACACATATATATGCACCATTCAATATATATGTACTACTTTAAATAAAATATATACTACAATATACATACATATATATATATATATATATATATATATACAACAATATGTATATATATATAGTTACATACTAATTTATAAAACATATACACTTGTATACATTAAAGATATACGTCTATAGAAGATATATACACATATATACTCACCATTCAATAAATATGTACTGCTTTAAATAAAATATATACTACAATATACATATATATATATACAACAATATATATATATATATAGTTACATACTAATTTATAGAACATATACACTTGTATACGTTAAATGTATACTACTTTAGAAGATATATACACATATATACACACCATTCAATAAATATGTACTGCTTTAAATAAAATATATACTACAATATACATATATATATATACACCAATATATATATATATAGTTACATACTAATTTATAGAACATATACATATGTATACGTTAAAGATATACATCTATAGAAGATATATACACATATATACACACCATTCAATATATATGTACTATTTTAAATAAAATATATACTACAATATACATATATATATACTACAATAAGTATATATATATATAGTTACATACTAATTTATAGAACATATAAACATGTATACGTTAAAGATATACGTCTATAGAAGATATATACACATATATACATACCATTTTAATTTGAAGAAAAAGTATACCATCAATATCACAACTCATAATAATTGTCCTCATCATGACCATATCATTGTAATCAACCTCCGGCCTTGTCGGGAATTAATATCATCTCAATAGTATCCTCCGGACTCAAATCGGATATCAATATCATCGCAATATCCACCGGCCTTGTCGGGTATCAATATCATCTCAATAGAATTCTCCGGACTCGAATCGGATATCAATATCATCATAATAACCTTCGATCTTGCCGAGTATCAATATGTCATCACAATATCCTCCTACCTTGTCGGGTATCAATATATCATCGTAACTATCAACACATAAATATAGGCATATAATAGGTGTACAGATGTAAGCAGATATACTCAGAACCGTAATCATAACATCACAAAGAGAACTTTCTAATCATTATATTCTATCTGCTCATTATTAACTAGCCAAGACTCATTATTATACTGCTAGTTTATTAGTCATCACATGATCTCTAGTTATCAATCTAAAAAATTCTTCAAATAATCATTAATGGTGGAATAACAACTAACCATTAATTAATAATTAGCAAAACCTAACTTCTAGTCAAGGTTCACCAATAAACCATAATCGTCTTCTATTCACTATTTACCATTTATCAACTTAACATCTTTTATTAACTAACACCAATCAATATCTAATATTATTTACCAACTAATCCTCATTATTAACTAGTCCACGTTATTAGCTAGTCAGTATTAGTAACTTGGCATCGTTATTAACTAGGCATCATTATCATTAGCATCCCTTAAAACCTAGAAATATTGACCACATTATCCTCACTTAACAACTAATCGACATTATAACTTGTTATCAATAGCCACATATCACTACCATCGATAAACCCAACTTCATAGCCACTTATCAACCCTAGTCGTTAGCTATCATATTACTAAGCAAAGCTCATTAACTAATGTATTAAAACTTCTAAGCATCAAGTACTATAGTCACCTAATAGACAACTAGTTACCACGTAGCTTATAACATAATTTGGAAGAATAGTCATAAGATAGCATTCAGCTAGAATCACATCAATAATCGATATAATAATCATGAATGTATTGAATCTTTGCATGCCATCACCAGTATTCAATCAGTGAAATCATAAGTGTCATACCACACCTTCCTCCGTCCCATACCGGAGAGATATGTATATGCACACGCATATATGTATTCATGAACTGTAGTCGCATCCTCAACAAGGATAAACACTTCTCGAATGTCCAATCGATATCATCTATCAACCTTTGTCCCAATAATATGTTCAAAATAATCCCAATATCATCATCACGGCCTTCGGCCCATATACATATCCAGAAGTCATCTCTATAATCATATTTATAAGTCATAGCATATCTCTAATCCTCTCACATCTAGGAGGCATCTCGCATATATGAGGTATAATATCAATAAGCATATAATTATCTCTCATATAGAAGGCATAATATCAATAAGCATGACACAACTATAAGTCATTTCATATATAAAGGTCATTCATCATGACGGTGAGGAATATCACCTCTCGAGGCCAACTATCATATTTAAATAGAGGTCGCGTCTCTATAGGCACAACATCGTATCTAAGAGGAAAATCATCTCTAAGGATCCAACGTAATGTCTAAGAGGAAACAACATCTCTATGGGGAAAATATCAAGTCTAAGAGAAAATGACATCTCTATGGGCCAAGTATCAAGTTTAAGAGGAAATAACATCTCTATGGGCCAAGTATCAAGTCTAAGAGGAAATAACATCTCCATGGGCCAAGTGTCAAGTCTAAGAGGAAATAACTTCTCTATGGGCCCTTTTTATCATATCATTTCTATAAGAAACAACATAGTTATAACTCATAAGTCACAGTCCGAGGAACATCATTACAATATACTGAGTCACAAAGTAACCTTATACTAAGGTTTACTAGTCTCAACTATGTCTAACATTTGTAGGTAATTCCACAATGACTAACACAAGTCTAGGCCTATGTGGGCCGGACAATCCCACTTCTAAACCTTAATTTCCTTAATTAGGTAAACTATGCCCCAAACTAGGCTAAGATATCTAGTTCAACTTCTAGATGTTAAGTAAGCCACATACAATCCTAAGATAGGAACTTCAACTAGAAATAAGGGCACTTAAGTCAATTCTATCCAAATTATGATTCCAAGAATACCACACTTGACCAATAAGATCAAATATACTAATCATGCTTCCAACACTAGAACCACATCTATAATCTATCAATGTATTAAATACATGCTACAATTTGATCTAAACTAGACAAAAGGCAATTGGAGTCCACAAGGTTATAAACATACTATCTTATGGGTTCAAGACCATCATCTAATTTTCCAAAACATCAATAATCAAGGCTAAGATATCTTACTCTTTATGAATCCCAATATTCATATCCACACGCAATACATACCATACATAATCTATGAAGGAAAGTGGACAGGAGCCTACCTCAAGGCTAAACTGCAAAATCACACTTCAAGCACCATATGCGCATCTTCACTTCACAATCCCCAAAATGGCATCACACTATTAAAAATATAATCTACTTATCAATACGAGTGTAACGATACCTATATTACACTATTGTGTTTCGGGTCCAAAAACAACATTAAAACCCCCAAATGGGTCCCATGTATGAAAATTGCATTTTCGAGGTCAACCCAATGCTCATACATCACCAAAAAATTATAACCCTCAATTAATGGGTGAAAAATAACCAAATTTAGTGCCAAATCAAGGCCTAAGCAAAATTGGGGTTTTGGATCAAGAACTAAGAAATTCACCAATAAAGTGATAGAATCTTACCTTGATCCCAATGATAATCATGATAAAAGATGTTTACCAAGCTCCCTAGACACCCGCAAGAACCAATTTTGAGTTATCATACCCATTTAGTGTTTTAGGCTATTAAAAATGAGTTAAAAATGGTTTAAAATGTGGCCTATAGGGTGCTTAAATACCCCTACCATCTTTGGAGATGTCGCAGTCACAGTCTGGGCCACCAGCAAAGTCAAAAACTTATTTTTGACCCTCAGAACTCATTCATAATCAAAAATATATGATCCAATAGTGAAATTTGAGTGTAAACCACATTTCAAATTCATCGAATCATCAAAACTTTCATACAAGATTGTTTTGGCATAAAGTAGGGCCCACACCTATAGTTTTGTTTTTCATAAATTCCGTTCAATAGTTCGTTATGAGCTTGGGTGTATTGGAACCTGAATCAAAGGTCTACCTAGACTAAAATAAATATTTCAGATATGCTAGCATAGTTAGAATTTGGATCCGAGATCATTTCACTGTAGTTTTCACTTGGTGGTAATTTGGAATCAGTGAAGACTGCTAAACTGAGAATTGGCTCTAAAAATTAAACGAACTGCCGGGTAACAGAACCGTCGATCCCAGTATGTTATAAATGACTTGGGGAAGCTATGGAGAAGCTCAAACGGTGAAGATAATCATATATATGGAAAATGATCTAAAGGGTCATTACATCATGGCACCATGTTGTGTGATCTTGTGTGTCTTCCCTTACTGATACTCCAATCCTTGCGGCAAACTTGGGTTGGTTGCTTGGCAGTCAAGCCAAGGGCAGATTTTAGATAACCCATGGAATTATAGACTATAGGGTGTACCATCTAACTCAGAAGTAAGATAAAGAGTGAGTCATGATTTCAAAGAATTATTTCAAAGTCATTTAAAGTATGCCCATGTGTTTTTCATATATGGTATGTAAATTGTTTTATGAATTGCTTTCACTTATGTTGTATAAAAGTATATTATTTTGGATTGCTCTGCGTACAATTGTATTGACCCCTATATTTCAGGATTTGAGGCACAGTCCTGGGTCCCGCTAATCATTAGACTTGTGAGTTAAAAGTTGTAGTTGGTGAGTCTTCTCTATTCTGGAAGGCTTGGTTGAAAGACTATATTAATTTATTTTATTTTATGGTCTAACTGGGGCCTTGTCCCAGTCTTTAGTCAGAAGTTGATCTTTATATAGTTAGAGATTTTGCAGACTAATGCCATTTGTTTTGAATGTTATGAACTCAAATTTTATACTATTTAGTTAAACTAAGTGATTAAACATATTTCAGTCTTTATTATCTTTTCCACAATTCTATATAGTTTATGAATATTGTGCATGATTGCCAGATAGAAAAGGGCGCTCGGACCTTCGTGGTTTGAGATGCTCGTCGCGGCTAGGGCCTTGGATTGAGTCATGACTAACTTGGTGTCAAAGCACATTTCATGGTCCTAGGGTTTCTATGAAATCGCATCGGGTAGATTTCTTTTTATGGGTGTGTAGCGCGCTACACTTAAAAGTAGAAAGCTACTAGGCGTTTAGGAATATTTCACTTTTCTTCATGTTCTAGATCTTTCCATTGTGTTATCCATTTGGAAGTTATACTAATTCCTTATTTACTCTAAGTTTATTAACTATGTATTATTGTCGAGTCAATTCAATCGCAAAATCTTAAATTTTAAATAAAGTGGTCCATTCTGTTTGAGTCATAAATGATTATGAAATGGTACAAGGACTTCAGAGGATTCCATAAGTGCTATAGAGTTTATTGATTCAAGCTTATACCCCTATCTACATCAGTTGTGCATTTGAGCCTGAGGTATAGAGTATATTCAGCCCTCTTATATAAAACCCTTGTTGCAGATGTCATGCTTAAGGGTAATGATGTGTATCAGAATGTTGGAACATTACTTCTACCCAAATGGTAGTATGTGATAAAGTGCCATGATCTATGAACTGTAAGATGGTCCAGAAGTTAGTGATATGAAGTCACAAACTTAGGAGTCAGAATGAGGGTGACTTTAGCGTAAGAAAGCTAGTTTAGTTGTATAACTATTGATTGAGGGATAGGTTGCCATTTGATAGTGATAGACTAATATGGTAGCAATATTTGTAGATCGTACGGTAGTCTATGAAGGAAGTGTTTGGGTATGATTATTATCTATCAAAATAGGAAAGAATCTTAGAATGGACAGTTGTAGTGGTGGTAGAAATCACGTATAGGTTATGTGTGGAAAGAGGTATATTAGTCTGTAAGTTATAGGTAGAGACTCATCGGCGTGAATGAAATTTGAAGGTAGACAAAATATATGAATAGGTAAGTAAATATGATGTCAGAAATGTAAGATATGTTAATACATGGTTATAGGTGATATTATAAGATTAAGATTGAATATTTTTATTATGTGAATTAACCCCCTTGATTGTCTTTCTCTAGTAGTTATAAGCTAGTACTGCACGTGATAAGGTGTGTGGTAGATTCTAAGGTGTGGTAGTAATGTTATGGAGAGAATAAACTTGTGAGTGGTAGTTAAGTTAAATGGCGCAGTTGGGTTGATTCCTCATTTGATGGAATAGTATAGTATGCGACTTACTTCATCAGTGTTATATGATTGGCATTGTTAGACAATAGGCTTAAACATTAGGTGTGGAGTGTAGTGGTAAAAATAGTAGCTTAAGATTAATGATGCATGATTTGTGGGAGTAAGTAGTAGGCTTGATTCGATGTGTGTTGTAGCCTAGGTTGGCAACTTGTGTAAAAAGGAATGGATAATTATGATATATTTATATACATGGGACTAGTGTTAGAACGACGAATTGTGGTTGAGTCGTTAAGAAGATAAGAGCATGGGTATATAAGAATAAGTTGAACCCCTCAGGTAGCATGTTGTTTGATAAAGTTTTATGTGTATAAGTGTTTGGCGTACCTAGTCTTTGTTCTTGAAATTTGTAGTATGGAGATGCCTGGGGAAGACTAAGGAGTTGTTGTATGGTGTTCTTGATAGCTGAATTGATAAAATATAGGTGGACAATATGTGCCTTTGGTATAGTTGTTCAAAAAATTTTTAATTGTAAGTTATGTGGTTAGAGGTCTAATGTTTGAATGTTGAGTAGTGGAGAACGGATCATTGTGTGATAAGCAGTGATGAGGATGTCCATGAGAGTGTGAGTTATAGGGTGATGGTTATAGAGGCTAGCTAAAGTTGAGAGTAGTTTTCCCGAAAAGAAACACCTTTTTTGTGTGTGTATAGTGATACCCATTGTGTTGAGAGTTGTGGTTATTGATTTAATGAGGGGATATGTCCGTAAGTCTAGGATCATGATTTTGACCTAAGGGAAAGATGGTGAATAAAGTAGTTCTTGCATTTTCTCCCATTCATGATACTTATGCTTGGGTCCCTCAATGGCCCCTCGTGTGTTAGTAGGATGGTGGATGTGAAAGCATAGTAATGTTTTAGGTAGGGGAGTAGATATTATTGAAGGTGAAAATCTTGATGTAATTCTTGAGCTAAGGTTAAAAGAGAAAGGGAAAGAAGAAGATGAACTTTCGTTATGTGAAACAGTTAAGAGGGAAATATATGGCAAGAATCTTTGTCGGAATGATTGAATTTGCTGGTCTTAGTGGAGAGATCCATCAAGTGGGGTGTAGTAAAAATAGGCTTGAATGTTCTGATTGATGAAAACACAACCCAGTGTGCCATGTTGTTAGTACCCCTTGAATTAAGACTTGAGGTTGTTGGATTATAGTGATGAGGTAAGGTGATTTTTAATGTGATGTAGAGTACTGGGTCCCATAGTTTAAGTTAGCACCTCTTTCCTCCAAGTTAGGCTTCATCATAGATGTATTATGTGGCGGGACACAAATTCTTATGGTTAGATGTGTTATGGGAGAATTGTAAGTTGGAAATGATGAAGTATGCTATTTATTGTTTGGGGCATAGTGGAGTAGTGTCTCTAAGTGTTAGGCCTATTCGTGGTATCTTTGTATGGTAGGGAATGCTTCTATTTCTTATCTTCCGTGAAATAATATTTCATGATTAGTACTAATGTAAATCAGGCTTATGATCACTAAATAAAATCATACCATATGTTGTGATGATCATGATCCCTAGAACTCGTGTACAAGGTCATCTCTATGTAAATTCTTATTATCTCATGTTTTGGGCTTACAGGTTTCACTAGGGGTTGTCATGAAGCTCGTATGATGACATTGCATATTTTGGTGAGGAAAAATATTCAATGTAAGATTACATTCTTTATTCTACACTTTTAGAGCTTTAAAAAAAGTTCCTACCCATCATTCGGGGACCGAATGATCCCAAGGGGAAGATAATGTAACACCCCATATTTTTCGAGCTAGAATTCAAACCATCTTTCCTATGCGTATAGAACCGAACCCAATGATTCCTTATTAATTTATGTGTGATGATAAAATCTATAGTGTGGTAATAGCTTTCAACATGCATTGAGGTCACAAATATCTCCTAACTCAAAGACGAGTTGAAAACTTTCTTATCGATTGAGTTTTAGTAAGCATCTAAACTTGGGAAACTTCGATACACCATAACTTCTTGGATATAATGTGTTATAGGGCCTACTATAAACCAAATGAAAGGTCTTTGAGTCTTTTTTCCAACGCAACTGGTTTTACCTTAATCCGATATCGGAGTAGAATGTTATGCTCATTTTACTTCAGAGTGTATGACTATCAAAAAGTGACTACGAAGCTGACGACTTGTCAACTAGGTGACGACCAACGTGACGAGCCGTCAGCTAAGTGACGGCCCATCAGACCTAGTCATCAGCCAAGGGCAGTAAGTGGTAAAATCCAGCCCAAAAGTGACGACCTAGGTGACGAGCCGTATCCTGAGTGATGTGCCATCAACCTTGGTCATCAACTGATCAAATTTTGTGACTTCTTTGGTTTCTTTAGGGGTATTTGGGTCTTTTCCTCACTTCAAAAACCTCTCCCAGGAATTAAATTGCACCTTAAGTGTTATTAATCAACTTTTATCAGTTTTACAATATCTTGAATCCTCTCCACTCTAAAAAACAAGATCAAACTAGGATTTTCCTCTAACTTCAAGTTTTCAAGAAAAGGGTCAAGATTTGAGTTCCAATCCTCAAACTAAACAACATAAGGTACGTGGAGTTTTCCTAAACTACATGGGTATGGTAAAATCGTTTTAATAATGTTTAAATATTGTGAAATCATGAATTTACTAAAGGGGTTTGAATGTACATTTACAATTATGCATTGTGAATCCTTCTTGACAACAATGTTTTGGTCTTGAGGCCTTACCCCTTAAACTCGATTTTGTTTATATATATATATATATATATATATATATATATGTATGTATGTATGTATGCATACATGTGGTTTGATGTTTGGGATTTGAATTGAGAGCAAGAAGAATTAAAATCCCTCTCTTGTTATAAACCCATTTATTTTTATATGTTATGAATTATTCAATCTCATACTGAGAAGCATGTTACAAATGTCTTTACTATTGTTTAAGACTTGATATTAATTATGAATTTAAGAGAGGGTGTTTCTTGTTTATATAAAGAAGAAGTGATGATTTTAAAGAGTTGCATGGTTTGTCACAAAATACTTGACCACCACATGTTGGATGAAATGTTGAAAAGAGAGAATCTCTTCATAGTTTGAAATATGTTTTGAAAACAAGAACTCTCTTGCATTGTTTGATTGATTTGGTGGTTTGAACATTGTTTTTCTTGAAAAGAGTTGTAATTTGACAATGTATGATTGAGAAATATGACTAGAAAATCTTGGTATGACGATACCAATACAGATAATGCCATGGTAACACAGAACTGAACAGAATGCATATTTTAATTTAGAATTTTAGATTTTGAATTCAGAAAGATGCATGTTTAGAAAAAGGTTAAAAATAGGCTTAAAGAGAGTTAGATGGTTACCCCAAGAAATTACAAGTTGAAAGACTCAATGCTAGAAATCGTGATTTGCCGACACAGGGTTATTGTACCATGTTGTGTGGTCTTGTGTACTTTGACTTATGTCATCCAAATTTGGGACTATGTTTAGGAGCCATACTTTGTTATCTTGTGCACTATCATGACATGTTGATTTGATTGGGGATCATGACACCATGTTGTGTGGTCTTGCGTGTCTCCGCTTACTGATACTTCAATCCTTGCAGCAAACTTGGGTTGGAGTCTTGGACACCGAGTCAAGGGAGGATTCCATATAGCCCGTGGAATTACAGACTGTAGGGTGTACTATCTAGCTCAGAAGTAAGATAAGAGTGAGTCATGATTTCAAAGAATTATTTCAAAGTCATTTAAAGTATGCCCATGTGTTTTTCATATATGGTATGTAAATTTTTTTATGAATTTCTCTCACTTATGTTGTATAAAAGTATATTATTTTGGATTTCTCTACGTACCGGTACATTTGTATTGACTCCCTATATTTCAGGATCTAAGGCACAGTCCCGGAGTCCCCTAATCAATAGACTCGTGAGTCAAAAGTTGCAGTTGGTGAGCCTTCTCTATTTTGGAAGGCCTGATTGAAAGACTATATTAATTTATTTCATTTTATGGTCTGATTGTGGGCCTTGTCCCAGTCTTTAGGAAGAAGTTGATCTTCATATTGTTAGAGATTTCGCAGACTAATGTCGTATGTTTTGAATGTTATGAACTTAAATTTCATACTATTTAGTTAAACTAAGTGATTGAACATATTTCAGTCTTTATTATCTTTTCCACAATTCTATATAGTGTATGAATATTGTGCATGATTGCCAGATAGAAAAGGGCGCTCGGACCTTCGTGGTTTGAGATGCTCGTCGCGGCTAGGGCCTTGGCTTGAGTGACAGTCTTTCGAATATGCCTAAACTTTTACTTCTAAACTTACCTATTCATCGACTAATGTGACAGTCTTTCGAATATACCACTTGTCACTCTCTTATATTTTTTTATTGGCCCGCTTTTGATCACTAAGACTTTTATTATCGAGATACGATCGTATTGCTTCCAACGTTTGATTGCAACAACTTCCATAATCGAGTACATTGCATTATTATCCTAATAAATGAAGCTAGAACAACAATAACACATGACTTTATAACAAAAGTAATTTTATAAGTCTTGTTGGTATTTTAATATAAGAATGTTAGTTATAAATAACATAAATATTAAATAGACTTAACTAAGAATACAAATTAGATTAATTAAGAACATAAGCGTTAAATCAAGCAATTTAAGTTGGCATAACAATTAATATTATACTGTAATCCTCTATCTCCTTATTTTATTTTATGCATGCAAAGATAAAGATTAAAGGTAATGATTGATTTGAACTATTCTACCTACAAGTTCTTTTCATTTGTCAAGAGTGAACCATATATATTTATTATGCGTTTCTTGCCGACATTGAATGAGGATTTGAGTTAAGGTAGAAAAGAGAAATTTTCATGGCAAAATATATATATCAGTGAAAGGTAAAATACTACTTATAAGTTCCAAGGAGTAATTTGAATTCGCATCGCGTAAGGTTTATTAAGGGGAAGCTTTTTCTATCAAGAATTTTTTTTATTCAAGGCTCGAATATAAAATCTTTAGTTAAGGGAGAAGCAACGCTATCCACTGCACCACATTTTTTAATGGTATTTATGAATCTTAGTTATTGATTCTCTTGTTAGATATTAACAGGTTTGTTGATGAGTGGAATGAATGAGGATATGAAGAATTAATTCCTACTTTTGAAAAGAAAGACAGAAGCTTTCTTGGCTATTTTCAGTATGAACAATGATACTATATCTGATTCACGATAATTTGAAGAAAAAACTAGTTTTTTTAATTTGTTCAACCTCAGACATTTTGGTATAGAAAAGTTATTTGATTCGGTATTTAGTATTTATAAAAGAACTGCCAAAATGTTGAATATCTTATCAAAAGATATAATTACATATGCAATTGATGGCTGTAGATGTATTCACCACTGATGAAAGGACCAGGTCCTTTGACTTGGTATGATTACTATCAATGAAATGCAAATAAGAAGATCAACGACAAATAAATATATGATTAAAAATATAGTTTTTAACTTAAATGATTATAAGATGAAAATAAGTACTTATAGATTAACTCCCGCTATAGCAGGCCAGTACCAGTGATCTGCCTTCTGCTCTAGTAACCTAGGCGGAGGCAAAAAATTCGTCAAACCTTAAAATTTGTCCATTTTACAACACATTTTTTGATTTTGATATCCCAAACTATACCATTTACATTAAATGTGATATCGGAAGTTCTACTAACCCGAATTTACTTTCAAAAGTTTCTATAGATTTTTTAACATCTTAGCTATCATAAAATAACCTCAAGACACGAAATCATCCACTAATTCCTTCCCAGATTATCCTAGCCATACTACACTTGGATTTCATCCAAGACTAGCCTAGCCTAAATTTGCTAACTCTTTGTTCAGGGAAAATCTTAACCCATATTTTGGCATGCTAGACTTTACCGTAACGATGGAACTCATTACATTCAATTTCTTCTGGCCTTCATTTTCTCAAGCTTTAAACAGCTGCTAGTAAATTAATATTAAGATCCCCCAAAAAATGATTCACAGTTTTAATCTTATTCCGCTTTCTAGTTGAAATTAAGAAGAAGGCACAACATGAATATGCAAAGTGATAAAGAATGGATCTTGGGCCTAACTCAACCTCAAAAGCTAGCTCATGAGGAGAGGATTGCGCAAGTACTCATCCTTCTTTCGATGTGGGACTCTTAACACTCCCCGGCACGCCCAGACCTTGTTAACTGGAACATGAACAATGTAATATGGGGGACCAACATCGATGAACAAAGAATTTGGATGGGCCTGTCTCTAATATCATGATAAAGAATGGATCTTGGGCCTAACTCAACCTCAAAAGCTAGCTCATGAGGGGAGGATTGCCAGGTACCCATCCTTCTTCTGATGTGGGACTCTTAACGCAAAACTTAGTAGTTTACCCTTTTTTACATGTTGAAATGGATTGTTAATGAGAGAAGTTAGTTATACAATCAAATTTGAAGCTAAACCTTCTGAATTTGTAACGAAAATTCATAATTTTGCTTTTTTCTTCCTTCTTTTCTTGCCTAGTTTTTATAGAGGTCATTAGTGAACTTTAGAAAACTCACTAACTTCAAAACTTCAATTCATTACTCTAACTCTTATATAATTTGTAAGCTATTTTTAAACTTTAATACTTAAATGCTAGTGAAATTATAACTAATACAATAATAGTTTATACTTTCAAATCTTCAAATTTTAGTCATGAGATAACTCAAATGTTTGATAAAACAGGAAAGGTTTACATGTTAGTATCAAACAAAAGAGTGGTCTCTCTCATCAAGCTAAAATGGAACACACACATGTCAGTATCAAACTAATAAGAGAAAAAGTGACAGTCAAGAAAGACCTATAAATAACATAAGCACTTAGGTTAATATTCAGGGAGCATGATTGATATTTATGACTTCTCTGAACTATCATTAAATCCGTTGCCCAAATTAATTCTTATGTAAGAAATACATTTTTATATGTACTTCATGTACTTTGTAATAGCACAACGTCCAATAAAAATGGGACTTGACTTTAAATTCCCATTTTTCAGATGAAGAGGGACAGGGACAGGGACAGTGGAAATCTCGTTAATCCATTCATGCGCGTCACTAATTAGATGACGAGGCATTTGGCTACCTTAAGAGAGTCATAGTTACTCCCGTTGTTTACCTGCGCTTGGTTGTTTTTTTTCACTTTGACACTCAGAGCACTGGACAGAAATCACATTGCGTGAACATCTGTTGGGACCATCGCAATGATTTGTTTTAATTAAACAGTCAGATTCCCCTTGTCCGTACCAGTTCTGAGTTGGTTGTTCGACGCGCGAGGAAGGACCGCGAAGGAACTGTTCCCAGTTCGTCCCCCGGCCGACACGCGGCAACCCACTCTCTCCGCGGGAGCAGCTCGAGCAGTTCACCGACAGCCGACGGGTTCGAGACTGGGACCCCGTGCCCAGCCCTCTAAGCCAATCCTTTTCCAGAAGTTACGGATCCATTTTGCTGACAAAAGGCTGATATATACAAAATAAGGCCGATTCATATACATAACAAGTATGACAACGCCGACATATATATAACAGGGCCGACATATACATAACAAAGACAATTCATAGACATAACAGGGCAGACATATACATAGGAAGCTACGTATATGTATTTTTAGAGAAAAATGGGATTTTTGTAATATGTTTGGAGAGATGAAATTTTTTATCATAAGTGAAACTTCAGTTGTGGGTTTGTGTAAGTTTTAGAACTTAATATTTATACGATTGGGCTCAAAAAGCCTAAATATACTCTTACACTGTGTGATATTATCTGTTTTCGGCAAAGCTCGCAAGGTTTTCCTCAAACGACAGTATAACATATAGAGATTTCACACCTTATATGTATCTTTTAGTCTTTTCAGCTACAAATGTGAAACTTTTATTCACACACTCAACAATGTACCCCCACGAATTAAGTTTCACACAGCCCATCACCACAAGTCACGGATCACCAAGATTCACCATGTACCACCCACATCGTATGAGTACTTTTATGCCAAACGAATTAAGCTCGCAACTAGCTGTTGGACTCAATCACCCATCATTTCTCCACAATCACCATACTTATCACACCATGATTGAGCTTTGATAGAAGTTGTTGGGCTCAATCAGTCCAAAAATACTCTTACATTGTGTGATATCATGCGCTTTGGACTAAGCCTACACAATTTTTTACCAAAAGGCGTATGAAGTTCTTTTGAGAGACTTTGGAGATAAAAATCGGTGAAGAAGAAGGTTCAATTTTGAATAAAGAGTCTCTATTCCCTATATAACCCACAAAAAGTTTAGTTTGCAGATCTGAGACAAATCAGATTTTGAGCCATGGAATGCAACATAACTTTTGAGCTACGAAAATGAAATATATATTTGTAAAATGTATTTTTCTATAATTTTCCCAAAGGAAAAAAATGTCTAGAAGTAGGTAACAGTCATCTCCTTTCCAACCAGCGCGCTACCATCTCACCAATCATACCGATGAAAGGTGTGAGTCGTGACTCTAGAAGCTGAGAGATTAAGATTTTGGTCTGTACTCCATAAAATGTAAATGGTAAAGAGATGCTTAGGGTTTTGAGGTTTTTATATTAAAATACTCTAAATGCAGGTCTAGGCTATGGTATAAGTATCTACTGTAAATAAAAAACACATTAGATTTTAGGCTTGTAAGTAATTAGTAAATACTATATATATATGTATATATATATATATATATATATATATACTATTGTAGGTGTACGCGCCTTGCGCGTGTACCTCACTTTAATGAGTTCAAATATTACACTAAACAGGATATTTGTTTAAATAATAAAGATGAATATAATAATAAAATTTAATATCTTTTGAGTATGTAAAGATGGATAATTTATTTATTAAACCTAATCTTTGTCAAAAATATTTTTAAAGGTCGATCGACATTCATCTACCATCAAAATAATACATCTAATCATTACACACCAAAAATTTCTCAAAGTCTCCCGACACTCATCTACCACCTCTAAACAATAAAAAAATAATACGATAATAGAGATATCAAAATAATACAACTAAATCTAACCTTTACATAAAAAATTCCTCAAAGCCGGCCAACATTTATCTATCACCTATAAACTATAACAAAATAATTCGATAAAAGTGATATCAAAATAATACAATTAAACTTAATTTTACATACAAAAATTTCTCAAAGTCGATCGTGTCACGACCTGAACTAGGGCTTGGCCGTGACGGACATTCCGAACCATGAAGGCCTGAACGTCCTACTCTATCTGGTAGTCATTCACAACATTCATATAATAAAAGGAAATGCGTAATTTACGATCTAATACAAAAACATGGTCATACTCTGAATTAATTTAACAATAACGAATGAAATCCGAAAATCATTAACAACATCTTGAACAGTCTGCGAAATCTCTACTACATGAAAATCTGACAACTATCTGAAAATTGGGACAAGGCCCCCAGTAGACTAAAACTGTAATAGATGACATAATCTGAAAGGACAGGCCTTCTGAAATAGAGAAGCCTCACCACTGCACAATCTGATCTGCTGTCTGAATTATCTACTGCTTATCGGGACCCCTAGACTGAGCCTCAGAACCTGAGAGGTAGGGGAAGGGGGGTCAATACAGATGTCCTGGTATGTAGAGCAAATCCAAAAGAGTAATTTGTATTCAATATATATATGAGGGCAATTTAAAATAGTTCATAAATATATCATATAGTAAGAAATCTCATGGGCATTTTTTAGAGACTCTGAAAAATCATCTGAACTTTGTGACACTCTTTGTTTTACTTCTGCGCTAGGTGGTATACCCTACAACTCTGAAATTCTACGGGCTATATGGAATCTGCCATTAACTCAGCAGCCAAGCCCCCAACCCAAGTGTGCCGCAAGGGTCGGAGTCTCTGAATCTTCTACGCCACGTCCGTCGCCAACGTACAATAATAATCTACCCGTATCGGCAAATACGGTTTTAGGCTAAGAATTACTTGAACTCAAGCCTTTTTCGGGTAACCACCTAACCCTCTTTATGCCCATTTTTAACTGCCTAAAATATACATTCTCTGAAAACAAATTCTGAAAACATTCTCTAAAGACATACTTTGAAAACATACTCTGTTATGGCATACATACTTATGGTATTGTCATACGATTGACATGCAAGTCACATCTCTGAGCCATTATTAGTATATTAGAATCTCTGTTTCCAAAATATAAATTTGGGACCACCATATCAATAAATCAGTTCGAAGAACCCTTTCTTTAATTACTCATGTAAACACATGTATGCAACTCTCTTTGACAACATTTCAAATGATACAAGGTGGTCATGTCAAAAGCATTAATCTTATGCAAATCTTTCTCTCTTTAACAAACACATTTATATCAAGAAACTCCCTCTCAAAATCTCTAAATCATGCTCAAAATACTATGGTATTTGAGTAAACTATTTTCAAGCCATAAATCATGCATATCAAATCATTCCCAACAAGACCACAAATTTAAATTCACCACAAGAGAGGAATTTCATTATTTATGCTCTCAAATAATCTTCAAATCTGAATTTTTTTCATACATATACATATACATGTAAATCAATTTAAGGGGGAAAGGCCTAAAGACCAAATCATCAATATCTTTAAACATTCATAATGCATAATAAAATCATGGATCTAAAAATCCCTTTATAAATTCATGCTTGATAGATCTTTAAATCATACTTGAATATTTCAACATGCCCATGTAGTTTAGGATAAACCCCATGTACCTAAGATTATTTAGTTTGAAAGATGAAACCCGGATCTAGATAGATGGAACCATCCGTTTCTTGAACATCTTTACTTAGGAGGATGAATTCTTGATCCATTGAAGGGAAGGAAACTTAAATCTTGATTTGTTTTCTTGGAAATCTTGAACTAAAGGATTGATTTTCTTGATTTCTTGATCTTGAAGGAAACCCTAGTTTTCATCTTGTTCTTGAGAGTAGAGAGGATTGAGATATTGTAAAACTGATAATATATGGATTAATAACACTTAAACGTGATTTAATATGTGTAAAAATGATTTTGGAGTGAGGAAAAGACCAAAATACCCCTACGAAATCATTTTCGAGTTGCTGAAATTTTCAGCCGACGACCAAGGTTGATAAGCCGTAAGATCTGTGATAGCCCATCAGCCCAAGTCGTCACCTATGAGCTAAAATTTATTTGTTTCTGCCTAAGGCTGACGACATATTTTGATAAGTCATCAGATTTGTGACAAGCCGTCAGAATTGTCGTCACTCAGTTGACAGGCTGATATGCTGGAGTAAAATGGGCATAACTTTTTGCTTCGATATCATATTTGGGAAAAATTTGTATTGTTGGAAAGCTAATTCGATGATATTTCATTTGATATATATTAGGAAACCCATTTCATCATATAAAAGGATTTATTGTGGATTGAAGTTGACCCAAATTTTGACGCTCACTAAAACTCGAACGATAGGAAAGCTTTCAACTTGACCTTGTGTTAGGGGACCTCTATGATCTCAATTCATGATCAAATTGGTTCCCACACTAAATAATTGATTAACATTCCAAATTTGCATAGGATTTATGGATTTTGAAACATCAATGTGTAGAAATGACGGTTTTTGTTCTAGCCCGGAATGAAGGGTGTTACAGATCGAGATTCATCTACGAACTGTAAATTACCACAAAATAACAAACTAATAGAGATATTACGATAATACAATTAAATCTAACCTTTACACAAGAAATTCTTCAAAGCAAATCGACATTCATCTACGACCTGTAAACTATAAAAAAATATAATAATGATCACAAAGCTTCGATTTTGACCCAACTAATTCTTGTCTGAGCGGAACTTTTGACCTTAAAGAATGATTTTACATGAAAACAAAGAAGAAATCTCTATCTCTCTCTCTCTATATATATATACATACACATGTTGAATTCTATTATGCTGACAAAAACAATGAAGAAGTTGAGGGTTAGAAAATCAAGCATCCACCAATCTATACATGTAATCGAATCATGTTAGATGGGCATCAATCATATTCTCCCAATAGGGAAACAACTTTGTTCTCTAGTTTAACGTATATCACAATATTTATAGAAGTATTTCCTTAATAGAGTCATATTTTAGGAGTAGTTTTCTAATTGAACAGTAGAAAAGAAACTATTAATTAATTCTTCTACCATATATTATAGGAGTCTCATATATTTTAGGAAGTCTAATAGAAAGGAAAATATTATTTAATTCTCCTACTATATATTTTGGGAGTCACATATATTTTAGGAAGTCTAGTTAATATAATAAAAAATAATGAAATAATAAATTAAAAAATAGTGAAAAGACAGTTTTGTTTAAAAAGAGTCATTTAATGAAGGTTAAAAAGTTCAAATCACTTTTCTAAGGGTATTTACACTTTTAATATTATATATATATACATCTATATATACCTATATATATGTAACGTCCCGAATCTGGTACCCGAAATTCTACACGATGTTGATGACCCCGAGGGACCACAAGCTAACCCATGACTGATATCTGTAACTGAGCATTGCATAATATAATGTAGAAATGAGGAATAAAAGGATTAAAGACCATAAGGTTCAACTATCTGATAAAACATAACATCTGGAATTACGGTATATCAAAACCAAAACAACTGAAATAACTGTTTGAACATGCTTTAGTCTAAAAACCTCTAACACTGAACTGTCTGAATAAGGAGTTGATGGGACATGTCCCCAACTAACTCCGTCTACTAAAACTGAAATAATGAAGTAATGAAATAATAACGTAATGATCATGTCCTCGAAGGATGAGGACTCACTACTAGTCTGTCTACTAAAAGTCTGATCTACTAAGGGTGCTCTGGAGCTCGTGCTTCTGAACCTATGGCATAAAACACCATAGCGCAAAAGAAAAGTTGTGACAGTACGAGGAAATGTACTGGTATGCAAGTGAGGTAGGCTGAATGCAAGGGTTCGTATGCATGAACTATTACTGAAAGTGAGGTAGGCTGAATGCAAGGGTTCATATGCATGAACTATTACTGATTGACTAACATGAGCATGATGCGTGAGAATACATGAACTGTAACTGAGATCATGATAACACTAAATCTGAATACTAATAACATGAGTTTCTTATAACTGATATACTATTAATTGAGTGACTGTGTATGACAGTCTGGACTCTGATGAAACTACCTAAGTTCCACACTGAGCAGAGTGACTGTATCTGACAGTCCTGAATCTGAAGAACTATCTGAGTTCTTTTATTGAGACTGAGACTGAGACAGTGGGAAGTAGTAATCCAACCAACATGCCCTTACTAAGCTATTATAGCTGAGTTGGGGTCCAATCTGTAACCCTAATTAGAAGAGTGTCAATACCGCGCCACTGGTAAGGAAAAGCTGTGAGTGAACCTCATCTAACAGGTACTCTAACAAGAATGGTGGGACCCTCATCTAACAGGTTAAGACACCTCATCGACCCTCATCTAGCATGTTTGATGTGTCAACCTACGCTGGCTACGTAGTTCTGGAGCGCAAGGATTTCTTCTAAGAATCACACCCTCTTCTAGCAGGTGAGTTCCCATCCTTGGGCTCACTCGGTGATGAATCCTATTCCTATCTGAATAGACACTAAACTGATTATATTGGACTGAACTGGATTGAGTTCACTAAATTTTGTTGACTGGCAGAATACTATTGAGAATTGTTACTGACTGAGTTTATTGAGAGCTTAACTGAATACTAATGATTATGGCTTGACTGAGAGTATCCTGAAAACTGACACTGGCTCTAGGCACACAGCTAAATAGTTATGTACAAGTACTCCCAGGACTCAATAGCATGAAACTGACAAGACATGACACTTCTTGACACATAACCATAGTCAACAATTCATAGTACAATCAATGGGGATTTTCATGAAGTATTTGCATGCCATAAGCTTACACATGAATAGGTATGCATATAAATACATCATAATTTCATAAGACTAATCGCATGAGCATTACATCAATCCATTACAATGCATAACAATAACATGGGAGTCATTTTGGACATAAGGGTAAAACATGGATTCATCAATTTTGTAACATTGAGTCATAAGGCAAAATTCCTATTTTCTGAGGCATTTTATGAAACACCTTGCATGCATAACTTTAGGCTTAGGAATGAACATTAAAATAATACATCATGGCCATATTTTACACTTCAAAGTCAAGAATTCCAACCACATACTAACATAGTTTCCTGATATTTATTACAGATTTCAACTTGGAAATCAAACAACAACATACACATGGATATAATTCAATTCATAACATGGAATTCAAAGTTTATATTTGTAAAAGGGTTTCTTGAGCTCCATAGGTGAAAGGAACCATGAATCAACACTTAACATACCTTGATTCTTGATTTGGGGAAGATTGACGATTAAATCTTTGCGAATTGAAGCTTGACTTGAAAATCCTAATGTTGTTCTTAAGAAAGTTTGAGAGAATATGGGTGTATGTTAGTGAATTTGGGGATGAATTAAGTGTTTTGGACGTTTTTTATGTGAGCCAAAAGACCAAATTGCCCTCAAATACGCAGATTTAAAAGCTGAAAGTTCCAGGTACGGGGAGCGGAGCGTGCGTCGCATGATCTAGTCCTCCAGACTGGAGCGTGTGTCACCTTCTCTATCGCATGGTTTGAGCTGTGAAATGGACCGTGCACCACACGCATATCGTATGCTGCTACTATTTTGAAATCCTAACATGCCCTATACGGATTTCAAAAATTCTTAAACTCACCTACTATGTACTATTAACTTTCCCCATCATGAATCAACTTAAAAATTGACAAACGGAGGTCGGAAAGGTCATCAAATAATTCCTCAATGTTTGGAGGCTTAAACTAAGACTAAGTCCTTAACACTCAGCTAAAATTTTCTAAGTGTTGGATCTTTTTTAGAGCTTTAAGGAGCTTAATTTTACTTAGACTTTTGAGGGGTCTTATAATATCTCTCCCTTGGAAACATTCATCATCGAATGAGACTGACTGAGAGGACAGGAAGGATAACTAAAGTACAAATTGAACATGAACAAAGGAAACATGATTAGATGACTGAAATTACTGATTTACTAAAAAATCATACTGAGCATGTATATCTGATGCACGATTTCATGACTGAACTTGACTCATGAATGCATGACATGGGATTTCTAATAACTGAGTTTCTCACAATGAGAGTGCATATCTGATACATGAATAACTGACTCATGAATACATTACCGAATAGGCAATGGTAACGGATACCAAGTTTGTATATGAAATCTGAACAATTTTAAGGAAAGCTATTATCTTGAGCTGAGTCTGAGTTTGCGGAGAAGAGGTGAGGATTCTTGGTCCACATATCTGCTTCTATTTCTCAAGTGTCTCCCCCAACAGACTGATTTCGCCAAAGAACTTTAACTAGAGGGACTTCTTTGTTCCTCAATCTATGAGTCTGGTTGTCAAGAATTTTGACTAGAATTTCTTTATAAAAGAGGTTGTTCTGAATGTCTATGCCCTCTATAGGGACTAAAACTGTTGGGTCACCTATGTATTTCTTTATCAAGGAGACATGGAACACTGTATGAACTGAGGATAGATCTGAAGACAATTTGAGCTCGTAAGCTACCTTGCCGAAATGACTGAGAATTTTGAAGGGACCGACATATCGGGGACTAAGCTTTCCCTTCTTGACGAATCTCTTCACTCCCTTTATGGGAGAGATCTTTAGATAAACATAGTCACCAATTTTGTACTCGAGATCCTTTCTACGCACATCTGCATAAGACTTCTATCATCTCTGAGCAGCCCAAAGTCTTTCTCTGATCAACTGAACTTTTTCTAAAGCATCGAATACTAAGTCAGTCCCTATAATTGAGGCCTTAATAATAACTTTGAACCAACGGACTGGAAATCTGCATCTCCTACCATAGAGAGCTATGAATGGAGCCAGCAGAAAACTAGAATAATTGTTATTGTTGGATGCAAACTCAATCAAAGGCAAGTGGTCATCCCAGCTACCTTTGAAATCAATTGGACACGCTCGCAGCATATCTTCTAGAGTCTGAATGGTCCTTTCTGCTTGACCATCTGTTTGAGGATGAAAGGCTGTACTGAGGTGAACTAGGGTACCAAGACCCTTTTGGAATGCTTTAGAGAAGTGAGAGATGAATTGAGTACCTCTATCTGATACAATAGACAACAAAACACCATGTAATCTGACCAACTCCCTGATATAGAGTTTGGCATAATCCTCAATTGAATAAGAGGTATGGACTGGAAGGAAATGATCTGATTTGGTCCTTCTGTATACAATGACCCAAACTGAATCATGTTGATGACGAGTACGAGGCAAACCCATCACAAAGTCCATGTTCACTTCTTCCCACTTCTAAGTGGGAATATTGAACTCCTGCATTAACCCACTAGGTTTTTGATGCTCAATCTTAACCTACTGACATGTTGAGCACTTAGCCATAAACTCTGAAATATCTCTCTTCATCCTAATCCACCAATAGATCACCTACAAATCTCAGTAAATCTTAGTTTCCCCTGGATGAATCGAGTAACGCGCACCATAAGCCTCTGCAAGAATTTTTTGCCTCAAGTCATTTATACCTGGCATACACAGATGACCCTGACAACGCAATACCCCATCTCTCCCTTGGAGAAAACCTCTACTTTCTGAACTTTGACTGATTATTTCAACTTGACTAGACTGGAATACCTATCTTGCTTTTCCTTAACTTCGGAAACTAGAGATAAGATCAGAATTGTTTTGAACTCATATACTACCTTCTGCTGAGTCGACTAAGCGGACACCTAGTTTGGAAAGGTGATGAACTTCCTGAGCTAACTTCTTCTTACTGTCCTCAACATGAGCAACATTACCTATAGACAGTCTATTGAGAGCGTCGGCCACTACATTGGCCTTGGTCAGATGATAAAGGACACTCATGTCATAATCTTTCAAGAGCTCTAACCAACTTCTCTGATGAAGGTTAAGATATTTCTAAAAGAATATGTATTGAAGGCTTTTATGATCTATGAACACATCTACATGAACACCGTACAAGTAGTGCCTCCAAATCTTTAAGGCAAAGACTACGGCTGCTAACTCGAGATCATGAGTTGGATAATTCTTCTCATAGGGTTTAAGATGTCTGGAGGCATATTCTATGAACTTACCATGCTTCATGAGAACACAACCCGAACCTACTCTGGATGCATATAATACCCCGTACTTCTACCTAGCTTAAATTCATCCCAAAGATGCCAAAGACATGATTTAAATATGAATACACTTTTATATATTTGGAATTTTCAAGATTTTTACTTTTTATAATGTGGAAAATTGAATAAGCTTTCCATCGATACCAAATTCGCCTAAATCCGACAATCGAGTAAGAAGTTATAGTGATTTAAAGTTTCAGTCACAAAACACCGTCATTTCAGCCGGTGGCGCGTCACGCCATAAGCCAAAATGATGTTTGTCAATTTCCAGTAAGACTCTGTGATTACACTGCATCTCGGAGGGCTCCTAAATCCCAATTGTCCTTTTTCCAGTAAAGCACCACGATGTCTCCGCGTTACGCCAAACTTCTAGGTTGCAAACAAAGTGGCTACGCGATAGCTCCGCGTCACGCCATCTCCCAATTTCTCAGTTGTCAAAATCCAGTGATATGGAATGATAGCACCACTTTACGCCACCCTGTCAGATTGGAAAATTTTGAAAAAAAATTAATGTTTCGTTTAGGGCTAAATGGGTCTTTTCCCATGATTTTATTTCCCCCAGATATAGTATTTAAGCCCTAAAATTATTTTAGGTCATTCATTACTGAATTTTTCCCCAAAAATAAAAAGTATTTATTTCTTAAATTAGCAAACCCTAGTATCAAGAAATCAAGATCAATCTCAAGAATTCTTCTAAGAATTTCAAAAAACTCACAATCAAGGTATGTCAAGTGTTCATTCATGGATTCCTTTCATCCATGGAGCCCAAGAATCCAATTTTAAATTATGAATTGTGATGTTTATGTAGTATATTGATTATGTTCATGTAGTTATTGATGTATGATTCCCAAGTTGGAATCTTTATGTGTTGTTCATGCAACTACGCTAGTATGGCGTTGAAATTCACGAAATTGAATTGAATTATGGAATCATGTTGTATTAATTTGATATAATGACTAAGCCCTAAGTTATGCATACTAGGTGTTTGATAAAATGCATAAGAGAATAATACTTGTGCATTATGACTCAATAGAACCTAAATGATGAATTCATGTTACCCTTATGATCAAATATGACCTCCATACGATTGTTGTGCATTGTAGTTGCTTAATGGAATGTTCACGATATTAGACGTTATGAAAGTTTATCATGTTTATATGAATTCCTATCCATATAAAATATTATGAATGATAAATGCTTTATGAAATCCCTCAATGGTTGTATTGTGAAATGTTGACAATAGTCATGTGTTCAAAAAGTATCATGTCTTGTCAGTTTCATGCTATCGAGTTCTGGGGGTACTTGTACCCGACAATTTAGTTGTATGCCTAGAGCCATAGTCAGTTTTCACGATACTCTCAGTCAAGCCATGATTACTAGAATTCAGTCAGTTAAAGAACTCAGGAAAACTTAATAATCTCATTAACTCAGTCAGTTGATAGAAATCAGTAACATTTTGTTAGTCAATGAAATCCAGTGAACTCTGTCCATCTCCTTCCAGTATGATCAAGTTCAATTTCTATTCAGATAGGAGTAGGATTCAACACCGAGTGAGCCCAAGGATGGTTACTCACCTGTTAGTAGAGGGTGTGATTCTTAAAAGCAGTCCTTGCGCTCCAGAACTAAGTAGCCAGTGTAGGTTGAGACATCAAACGTGCTAGATAAGGGTAGATGAGGTGGATTAACCTGTTAGATGAGGGTCCCACCATTCTTTTTAGAGTACCTGTTAGATAAGGGTCACTCACAGCTTGTCCTTACCAGTGGTGCGATATTGACACCCTTCTAATTGGGGTTACAGATTGGACTCAAACTCAGCTCTAGTAGCTTATTAGGGGCATGTCGGTTAGATAACTACTTTCCATAGTCTCAGTCTCAGTAAAAGAACTCAGATAGTTTTTTAGAATCAGGACTGACCAACATAATCTTGGCGCGTCGCGTTGCCAATCACGTTGGTCAACATTTGTGCAGGCTGCCAGAGCCAAAACTTCTGAGGCTCGACGCGATCATGGAGTGATGCATCGTGTATCGCTTCGTAGCCATCAACACACCGTGTCACTTATAGTGTCGACACCCAGTTCTTTTTCTATCATTAAATGACCGCATCTTCAAGGGCAAAAGGGTCAATTTCCCACCCCCTATGTAAGCCCAAAACCACGTAATTCAGCTATATTTCACCCAAATTATAGTGGTTTCTCTTCATTACTCTCAAGAACAAGTTACGGTTTCAATTGGGGATTTAATTAAAGAGAATTTCACCATTTGTTTTCAAAAACCTTCCATCCAAGGTATGCATAGTGTTGATTTAAGGATTCCTTTCATCCATGAAGTTCAAGAATCAAGTTTTAAAATCTTGTATTATGAATATTTTATTGTGGGTTGATTATGTTCATGAGATTTTGATTATATGATTTAAAGGTGGAATCCTTATATGTTTTTTCATGAAACTACGTTAGCATGCAATTGAATTCCATGAATTGAGTTGTTCATGATGTGTAAATTGATGATTAAACCTATGCCCTAAGATGTTCATGTAAGGTGTTTGATAAAATGCCAAAGAGAATAGAAATTGTGTGTTATAGTTCAATTGTAACCCATATGATAAATGCATGTCTTTCCCTTAAGTCAAAATGACTTCCATGATATTGATGTGCAATGTAGATGTTTCTTGGAATGCTCATGATGTTAGAGTATGAAATTATGATACTTATTATATGCATTCCTACCATGTACAAGTTTATGATACCTATGTGCTTTATGAAATCCCTAACTTATTATATTGTGGATTGTTGATGTTGGTCATGTAGTCAAGAACGTCATGCCTTGTTAGTTTCCTTCTATCGAGTCCTGTGGGTACTTGTACCCAACAACTTAGTTGTGTTCCTAAAGCCAGTGTTATGTTTTCATGATACTCTCAGTCAAGCCATGGTCAATAGAACTCAGACAGTCATATGACTCAGGAAAGCTTAGTAATTTAGTAATCTCAGTAGTATTCGGTTAGTCAATGAAACTCAGTTAACTCAGTCCAGTTCAGTTCAGTTAATCATGTTCAGTGTCTATTCAGATGGGAGTAAGATTTAGCATCGAGTGAACCCAAGGATGGGAACTCACCTGCCAGTGGAGGGTGTGATTCTTAGAATCAATCCTTGCGTTCCAGAACTACATAGCCAACGTAAGTTGAGAAATCTAACCTACCAGTTGAGGGTTGATGAGGTGGCTTACCTTCCTGTTAAGGGTTCCCACCGTTATCATTTGAGTACTGCCAGTTAAGGGTCACTCACAGCTTGTCCTTACCGGTGGTACGGTATTGACACCTTTCCAATTGGGGTTACAGATTGGACATCAATTCAGCTATATTGCTTTATTTGGGGCATGTAGATTAGATGACTACTTCCCACAGTTACAGTTTTAGTCTCAGTATCAGTAATAGAACTCAAATTGTTCTACAGAATTCAGGATTGTCAGATACAGTCAACTCAGAACAGTACGGAACTAAGCTAGTTCTTTCAGAACCTAGACTATCAGATCCAGTCATTCAATATCAGTTATCAGTAACTCATGTTATTAGTATTCGGACTCAGTAGTCAGTATCATCATGAATTCAGTTACAGTCAATTATTCATGCATGTATTCTCACATTTATGTTATACGGTCGGTTAGCATAGTTCATGCATTTAAACCCTTGCATTTATCCTACCTTACATGCATACCAGTACATTCAATCGTACTAACGCATTTATGCTATGGTGTTTTATACCATAGGTTCAGAAGCACGAGTTCTAAAGCATCCGTAATATTCCAGTCTCATCAGTTAGAGTTAACAGTAAGTCCTCATCCTTCAAGGACATGATCATTACTTTATTATTTCATTACTTAGTTTATCTCAGTAGTTGGAGTTAGTTAGGGATATGTCCCATCAACTCCTTATTCAGAAAGTTCAGTTAGTTAGAGGCTTTTCAGACTATAGTATGTTCAGACAGTTTATTTTATTTCATGTTTTTGTATTGATATATTGTACTCTCAGATATTATGTTTTATCCTTTTGAACCTTATGACATGTTTCAGTCTATTATTTCCATATTTTACATGATGTTATACAGTATATAGGTTTAAATATTAGTCATGGGTTACCTTGTAGTCCTTCGGGGTCATGAACACCATGTAGCATTCCAGTTACCATATTCGAGGTGTTACAAACTTGGTATCAGATCTAGGTTCAATAGTGTTCTAGGAAATCTGAAAGCCACATCTAGTAGAGTTTTGTGCATGGGTGTGTTGCGCGCTAAACTTATATGTAGGAGGCTATAAGATGTTTAGGGATAATTTCCCATTTTTTCAGTATTCATGTCATGACAGTGAGTGTAATCTTAAGTTAATCTCTTAGTTTAATCCCCTTCTCTTCCGTTTACAGAACATGACTCCCAAGTAGAGAACTGGGAATCAGTCAGCCCCTCAGCCCGAAGATCCTTTGGGAAAACATGTCTCTCATGCAGAGTTCAGAGATGCATTCACTACTCTTGATCAGTCAGTTACTGCTCTAAATGAACGACTAGCTATTATTTTGGCCAACCCAGTGGCCAATTCAGCCGCAGTCAGGATTCGGGACTTCACCCGAATGAATCCTCCATCCTTTTTTGGGTCTAAGATAGACAAGGACCCTCAAGAATTCCTTGACCAGGTTTAGAAGATTACAGACATTATGGGGGTGTCAGTTGTTGAGAGTGCTGAGCAAGCAGCATATCAGTTGCAGGATGTTGCTCACACATGGTTCAAATAGTAGAAAATAGAGAGGGTTGTAGATGCAGGACCCATTGAGTGGGAGAAGTTTTTCACCTCATTATTAGATAGATTCTTTCCCCAAGAGTTGAGAAAAGCTAAGGTATAAGAATTTATCAACCTTGGGCAGGGCAACATGACGGTGAAAGAGTATTCTCTTAAGTTTACTCAACTAGCCATATATGCTCCCCATGTAGTGGCAGATAGCAGGGCCAAGATGAGCAAGTTTGTTTCTTGGGTGAACGATAGTGTGGTCAATGAGTGAAGGTATACGATTTTGAATATTGACATGAACATAGCTAGGCTTATAACTCATGCTCAGCAGATAGAAGAGCAAAAAATTAAGATGAGAGAGAAGTAGAATAAGAAGGAAAGGACAGGTAGTTTTAACTTTGCTCAGCCTAAGTCAGAGGGAGGAAACCGTTCTCAGTTTTGTCCTAAGTCATTGGTTCCAGCTTCTTTTTTAACTAGTTCTCCAACTCCTAAGTTCAGGGTTGGTAATAGAGATAGGGTGCCAGGCTCTAAATCTCAGGGTAGCGTTAGCAATGCCCGAACTAATCATCTTTGTCAGACTTATGGCAAACACCATCAGGGTATTTGTAGAGTTGGCAGCGATATTTGTTTCGGATATGGCAAGCCAGGCCAAAGAGTCAGAGACTGTACTTAGATAAGTTCCCAGGGTCAGCAGAACCGTTCCTCAGCTCAGTTCGGTCTCTCAAATCAGCAGGGTGCCACTTCCTGTGTTACTAGTGGGCAACGCCCAAACAGACTTTATGCTCTCCATTCTCGGCAAGATTAGGAAAATTCTCCTGATATGGTTACTGGTACGTTACAGATCTTTCACTTGCATATTTATGCTTTGCCAGATCCAGGAGCTTCCTTGTCTTTCGTTACTTCTTATATAGCAGTTGATTTTGGAGTCAGTCCCGAGATTCTAGCAGAACCCTTCTCAGTCTCTACCCCAGTGGGTAAAACCATCATAGCCCGACGGGTATATAGGAACTATCCGGTTATGATATTTTAGAAAGTCACTTCAGCAGACTTAGTCGAATTAGAGATGACTGATTTTAATGTCATTCTTGGCATTGATTGGCTTCATTCCTTCTATGCCACAGTCGACTATAGAAACAAAACTGTTCAATTTCAGTTTTCGAATGAACCCATCCTAGAGTGGAGAAGTAATACTTTAACCCTTAGAGGTTAGCTTATTTTCTACCTTTGTGCACGAAAAATAATGTCTAAGGGATGTGCCTATCACCTTATTCATGTTATGGACTCTAGTTCCAAAACTTCCAACCTTGAATCAGTCCTAGTAGTGAATGAATATTTAGATGTCTTTCCAGAAGATCATTCAGGAATTCCTCCCGAAAGGAAAATAGACTTCGGCATTGATCTTCTTCTAGATACTCAGCCTATATCTATTCCTCCATACAGAATGGAACCAACAGAACTCAAAGAACTGAAAGAACAGTTAAAGGATCTCCTGGATAAAGGATTCATCAGACCCAGTGTGTCCCTGTGGGTCACACCAGTCTTATTCGTGCGAAAGAAAGATGGTTCTCTCAGAATGTTCATTGATTACCGTTAGCCCAATAAAGTCAGTGTCAAGAACAAGTATCCACTTCTCAGAATCGATGACTTGTTTGACCAACTTCAGGGTGCCAACTATTTCTCTAAGATAGACCACAGATCAGGATACATCAGCTCAGAGTCAGAGAATGTGACATTCTAAAAATAGCTTTCCGTACTCGGTATGGTCACTTCAAATTCCTAGTCATGTCCTTTGGTCTAACCAATGCACCAACAGTTTTTATGGACTTGATGAACCGTATGTTCAAGCAGTAATTGGACATGTTCGTCATAGTCTTCATAGATGATGTCCTCGTCTATTTTCGCAGTGAGCATGATCATGCAGAATATCTCAGGACAGTACTTCAGACTCTCAGAGATCATCAATTGTTCGTCAAATTCAGTAAATACGAGTTTTGGCTAAGGTCAGTAGCATTTCTTGGTCATATCATTTTCGGTGATGGCATTTGAGTAGATCCTCAAAAGACCGAAGCAGTAATAAACTGGTCTCTCCCTGTCTCTCCATCATATATCCGGAGTTTCTTGGGTTTGGATAGCTATTAAAGATGGTTCATTGAGGGATTTTCTTCTATTTCATCCCCTATGTCCGGATTGACTCAGAAGAAAGTTAAGTTTTAGTGGTCAGATCCTTGCGAGAAGAGTTTTCAGGAGTTAAAGACTCGACTCACATCAGCTCCAGTCTTATCTCTTCTAGATGGTTCAGATGGGTTCGTAGTGTATTGTGATGCATCCAGAGTAGGCTTGGGTTGTGTAATCATGCAGCATGGTAAGGTCATAGCCTACGCCTCCAGACAGCTTAAACCCCATGAGAAGAATTATCCGACTCATGATCTTGAGTTAGCAACCGTAGTATTTTCCTTAAAGATTTGGAGGAATTACTTGTATAGGGTGCATGTAGATGTGCTCACAGATCATAAGAGCCTTCAGTACGTATTTTCTCAGAAAGATCTCAATCTTCATCAAATAAGGTGGATAGAGCTCTTGAAAGATTTTGACATGAGTGTCTTTTATCATCCGGGAAAGGCCAACGTAGTGAGTAGACTGCCTATGGGTAGTGTTGTTCATATTGAGGACAGTAAGAGGAAGTTAGCTCAAGAAGTCCATCAGCTTTCCAGACTAGGTATTCTCTTAGTCGATACAGAAGATGGTAATATATGGGTTCAAAGTAGTTCAGAATCATCTCTAGTTTTTGAGGTGAAAGAAAAGCAAGATAGAGATCCCAGCTAGTCAAATTAAAAGAGTCGGTCAAGGATCAGAAGATTGAGGTTTTCTCTTAAGGGGGAGATAATATTTTACATTGTCAGGGTCGTTTGTATGTTCCAGGTGTCGATGACTTAAGGCAGCGAATTCTTGCAGAAGCGCATGGTGCACGTTACTCTATTCATCCAGGGGCACAAAGATGTACCATGACTTACGGGAGATCTATTGGTGGAGTGGGATAAAGAGAGATATTTCAAAGTTTGTGTCTAAATTCTCTATATGTCAGCAAGTTAAGATAGAGCATAAAAAACATAGTGGGTCCATGCAAGAGTTTAATATTCCTATTTGTAAATGGGAAGAAGTGAACGTGGACTTTGTGACGGGTTTGCTTCGTACTCGTCATCAGCATGATTCAGTTTGGGTCATTATAGATAGGATGACCAAGTCTGCTCATTTTCTTCCAGTCCATACCTCTTATTAAGCTGAGGATTATGCCAAACTCTGCATCAGAGAGTTGGTCAAATTGCACGGTGTCCCGTTATCTATTATCTCAGACAGAGGTACCCAGTTCACCTCTCATTTCTAGAAAGCATACCAAAAGGGTCTTGGTACCCAAGTTCATCTCAGTACAACCTTCCATCCTCAGATAGATAGTCAAGCAGAAAGGACCATTCAGACTTTAGAATATATGCAAAGGGCATGTGCAATTGATTTCAAGGGTAGTTAGGATGACCACTTACCTTTGATTGAGTTTGCATACAACAACAGTTATCATTCCAGTATTCAAATGGATCCATTCAAAGCTCTCTATGATAGGAGGTAAAGATCTCCAGTTGGTTGGTTCAAAGTTAGTGAGGCTTTATTTATAGGGCCTAACTTAGTATTCGATGCCATAGAAAAATTCCAGTTGATAAGAAAAAAGCTTTGGGCTGCCCAAAGCTGACAGAAGTTTTATGCAGATGTGTGCAGAAAAGATCTCGAGTTTGTGATTAGTGACAATGTTTATCTAAATATCTTTCCCATGAAGGGAGTGAAGCAGTTCGGCAAGAAGGGAAAACTCAGTCCCCGATATATCGGTCCCTTCAAAATTCTCAGTTGCTTCAGCAAGGTAGCTTATAAGCTCAAATTGCCTTTTAATCTAGCCTCAGTTCATACAGTCTTCCATGTCTCTTTGGTCAAGAAGTGCATAGGTGACCCAGCAGTTGTAGTCCCAATTTAGAGCATTGATGTTTAGAACGACCTCTCTTATGAAGAGATTCCAGTCAAAATTTTGACTATCAGACTCGTAGACTGAGGAACAATGAAGTCCCTCTAGTCAAAGTTCTTTGGAATAATCAGTTCATTGAGGGAGATACTTGGGAAGCAGAAGCAGACATGCAAACCAAGTAACCTCACCTATTCTCCCCTAACTCAGATCTAGCTCAAGGTAACAGTTCTCTGTAAGCTTTTAAGTTTTCTGTTCAGATTTCGGTTACAACTTGGTATCTTGTTCATGTTCAGAATTCCATTATAAAATTGGTATTAAATACCATTGCATATTCAGTCATGCATTCATGTATCAGTTCAGTCGTATAATCATGCATCAGATATGCATTCTCATTGTGAGAAACTCAGTTCACCATAACACTCAGTCATGCATTCATAAATGAGTAACGCGTACATCAGATATGCATGCTCAGTATGATATATTCAGTTATCAGTCATGTCAGTCATGGAATTATGTTTCAATTCCTCATGTTCAGTATTTACATCAGTTTATCTGTTCTCCCCTCTCAGTCAGTCTCATTCGAGGACGAATATTCTCAAGGGGGAGATATTGTAAGACCCCACAAAACTTCTAAGCTTAATTTAGTCCTTTAGGCTTGTCAAGGGGTCCCAGACTTAGAAAAATTCCAACCAAGTTCCCATACTTAGCCTATTTTTGGCCTTCAAAACTTAGCAATCTCATTTCGCCACCTTAATGTCCTTTAATGGTCCATGTTTTTGTTAATTCATGATCAAGAAGGTCAGTAGGTATTTTCGGACAAGTTTTGGATTTTTTAGAACACGTTTAGATCATGTTCAAAGTCCCAAAATAGTGGACCAACACGATCTTAGCGCGCCGCATTGCCAATCACGTTGGTCAACATTTGTGCAGGCTACCAGAGCCAAAACTTCTGAAGCTCAATGGGATCATGGCGCGACACATTGAGTATCACCTCGTAGCCATCAACATGCCGCGTCACTTATAGAATCAACACCTAGTTCTTTTTCTATCATTAAATGACCGCGTCCTAAAGGGCAAAAGGGTCCATTTTCCACCCCTATATAAGCCCAAAAACACGTAATTCAGCTATATTTCATCCAAATTATAGTGGTTTCTCTCCATTACTCTCAAGAATAAGTTAGGGTTTCAATTGGGGATTCAATTGAAGAGAATTTCACCATTTGTTTTCAAAAACCTTCAATCCAAGGTGTGCATAGTGTTGATTTAAGGATTCCTTTCATCCATGAAGATCAAGAATTAAGTTTTAAAATCTTGTATTATGAATAATTTTTTGTGAGTTGATTATGTTCATGAGATTTTTATTATATGATTTAAAGGTGGAATATTTATATGTTTTTCATGAAACTACGTTAGCATGCAATTGAATTCCATGAATTGGGTTTTTATGAAGTGTAAATTGATGATTACACCTATGCCCTAAGATGTGCATGTAAGGTGTTGGATAAAATGCCTAAGAGAATAGAAATTGTGTGTTATAGTTCAATTGTAACCCATTTGATAAATACATGTCTTACCCTTATGTCAAAATGACTCCCATGCTATTGATATGCAATGTAGATGTTTGTTGGAATGGTCATGATGTTAGAGTATGAAATTATGATACTTATTATATGCATTCCTACAACTTACAAGTTTATGATACCCATGTGCTTCATGAAATCCCCAACTTATTATATTGTGGATTGTTGATGTTGGTCATGTATTCAAGAACATCATGCCTTGTCTGTTCCTTCTATCGAGTCCTTGGGGTACTTGAACCTGACAACTTAGTTGTGTGCCTAAATCCAGTGTTATATTTTCACAATACTCTCAGTCAAGCCATGGCCAATGGAACTCAGTCAGTCATGTGACTCAGGAAAGATCAATAGTTTAGTAATCTCAGTAGTATTCGGTCAGTCAACGAAACTCAGTTAAATCAGTCCAATTCAGTTCAGTTAATCATGTTTAGTGTCTATTCAGACGGGAGTAGGATTTAGCACTGAGTGAACCCAAGGATGGGAACTCACCTGCCAGTAGAGGGTGTGATTCTTAGAAGAAATCCTTCCATTCCATAACTACGTAGACAGCACAGATTGGGACATCTAACCTACTAATTGAGGGTTGATAAGGTGGATTACCTACCAGTTAAAGGTTCCCACCATCCTCATTTGAGTACCTTCCAGTTGAGGGTCACTCACAGCCTGTCCTTACTGGTGGAACGGTATTGACACCCTTCTAATTGGGGTTACAGATTGTACCCCAATTCATCTCTATTGCATTATTTGGGGCATGCTGGTTAGATAACTACTTCCCACAATTACATTTTCAGTCTCAGTATCATTAATAGAACTCAAATCGTTCTACAGAATTCAGGACTGTCAGATACAGTCAACTCAAAATAGTACGAACTCAGCTAGTTCTTTCAGAACCTAGACTGCCAGATATAGTCACTCAGTATTAGTTATCAGTAACTCATGTTATCAGTATTCATACTGAGTATTCAATAGCATCACGAAGTCAGTTACAGTTAATTATTTATGCATGTATTCTCACGTTCATGTTATACAGTCGGTTAGCATAGTTTATGCATATAAACCCTTGCATTCATCCTACCTCACATGTATACCAGTACATTCAATCGTACTGACACATTTGCGCTATGGTGTTTTATACCATAGGTTTTGAAGCATGAGCTCTAGAGCATCAGTAACATTCCAATCTCAGCAGTTAGAGTTAGCAGTGAGTCCTCATCCTTTGAGGATATGATCATTACTTTATTATTTCATAACTTAGTTTATATCAGTAGCTGGAGTTTGTTGGGGACATTTCCCATCAACTCCTTATTTAGATAATTGAGTCAGTTAGAGGCTTTTCAGACTACTGTATATTCAGACAGTTTATTTCAGTTCATGTTTTGGTATTGATATACCGTACTCTCAGATATTATTTTTTATCCATTTGAACTTTATGACATGTTTCAATCTATTATTTCTGCATTTACATAATGTTATAAGTATACAGGTACAGATATCAGTCATGAGTTAGCTTGTGGTCCTTCGGGGTCATGAGCACCGTGTAACATTCTGGGTACCAGATTCGAGGTGTTATATTAAGCCATTATTAGAAATAACTAAATTGATTTAATAATTATAATTTCAATTAATCTCATATTAATTACATGATCATTTAAGTGTACAACCTACTGCAACAAATTTAACCTGTTGCAACAGATAAGTCATCTGTTGAAAATTATCAAACAGATATACACATATATTGCAATAGATTGGTCATCTGTTGTAACAAATGTCTTAATCTGTTGGAAATTTTATACAGATGACCAATCTGTTGCAATATATGACTTTATCTATTTGTTATTTCCAACAAATTACTAATTTGTTGCAATAGATGACTAATCTGCTGCAACAGATGTCTTGATTTGTTTTGTCATTTTCAACATATTACTAATTTGTTGCGACAGAAGATCAATCTGTTGCAATAAGTGTCTTTATCTACTTGGTCATTTCCAATAGATTACCTATTTGTTACAATAGATAGGCCATCTGTTATCAATCTATCTTTTACTTTATTGTAATTGTAAATAATCTTGTGTTGTTATTTAATTTTAGTCTATGACCTTGCTCTCAACCAAACACTTTCTTTCTTGTAATTGACTCTTTCCACATCTTAAAAAAATAGGCAGAATGAAAAAAAATAAGAATAAACTCAGTCGATCAAATATAGATTTTCTCATTCATTACATAAAATTTTTTTACAACATTAGGTAGATCCGATAAAATAAATTACATATGATAAAAAAATATATAACCTAATTATTATTATTATTATTATTATTATTATTGTCAATCATAAATCCATTGGGCAGCAGATGATACAAGTGAAATGGTCGTCTTAGATTTCGATGGCATCATTCAAAGTCACTACGTGAAGAATCAAGCTTTGGTCCCATGGATGGCATGGAGTCATAGTTGTAGGGGTTATTTTGAGCATGCCATCAAACAAACCCATGTATGGAAGATTGCTTGGAGCCTTGAAGACTAGAGGACTCACGGGTTTGGACCACATTTGATGGGCCACTTTTATTAAGGTCATTTTTGTCACTTAGCCTCAAGGTAATTTTGGTCTTTTAGCCTTTTCTAAATGACTCTCCATTTCCACCAACCTCATTAAGGGCATTGGAGTCATTTTATCTTTCTTTTGTAATATACTATATATAGTCTATTTTAGGTCATTTCTTTTTAGTTAATGAATGATGAATATTTGAAAGACTTATTCTCTCTTTGGAGAGTGCAACACCTTAGTATAGTTCTTAGTAAGGGCTTGGAAAAGTCATCCTTAGTATAGGGCTTGGAAAAGTCACTATTGTTCTTTGCTTGGAAACGGTGGATCTTGAGGTGAGTGATTCCCTTGGCGGTCACCGTAAGAGCATGGTGTTGTTGTTACATTAATTAGGGGTTTAGTGTTTGAATCACACTTTGTTCCTAAGTCTTGTAACAAATCTATATCTCACTATATATCCTTTTATTCTTGTAATCTTGTTATTGTTTGTAGTGAACTAATTTTGTGTCTTGTTGAATCCAAAAATTTGTGTTCTTGTTGTCATCTTGTTCTTCACGATTTGTGGCTGTTTTGGGTGTCAAATACACCTTTGTTTCTTTTATTCTTGTTGTATTTGTCGAATCCGAGTGAGGTATCCATTTGGTCCATGATTTGTGAACTGTTTTGGAGGGTGTATTGGACTGTTTTGTGGCTGTTTCATGTTCCTCTTGTTTGTCTTATATCAGCAGACCCCTCAACCTTCAAATCCTACGAAGATCCCTTTCTCTCACGTTGCCCAACTCTCACTCGAGTTCATGAACCACCCTTTCAAGTTCCTACAAGGTGTCAAGCAGAATCGCCATGTACCAAATCAGATCAGTCATATCTAAAGCATGCATGAACAAATAACATAAAACACTAAACCACATATACCACCAACTAGTAGTTTAACAAAAAAAATATGAAACTTAACTGGAAAATAGATGTATGTTAATAATTTTTATATTAGAACAAGAAAATAAAACATACCTCAACGACCGAACAAGAAATTTATTTTTGAAAGAGAAGTGATTGAAACTATAATGAAGGTTTTATGCAAGACAAGATGCAAGAGATAGAGAAGAGGAAACCTATTTATAAAAGATTGAATGAGTGAGTAGTGCAATGTGTTAGTCAAAAAAATCACGACCGTTCACCTCTTTTTTAATAATTATATTTCTTAATTAAATCAAACTTGGTGACTTTTCGATTGTGTAAATTAAAAAAAATAGATTTAAATACAGAAAAGGTGAAAAGTCATAACTTTTCATCTTTATGGTATTTTAGTTATTTAAATTAAATAGCTATAATATTGTGTTTATCATATTTTTTTCATATTATTTATTTACGAATCATTTTTTTAATTAAATGATTGAAAAGTCATGACCCTTGAGTTCTTTCAACAGATGATCTATTGGTTGCAACATATGGTCCATCTGTTACAACAGATGACCCTTCTGTTGCAACATATGACTCATCTGTTGGAGTAATTGATTCATTTTTACAACATATAGTTCTTCTGTTGCCACAGATTGTTCATTTGTTGCAACAAATTGTTCATTTGTTGAAAAATAAATCAATAGCATGATTAATTCAATAGAAACAATAACAAATCATCATTTATCAATACACCACTTTTATCATGAGATTAATTAAAATCGTAATTGAACCTACCAATGCATCTTTAATCTTAGTTAAATCAATATAATTATTTCTAATGATGGCTTAGTTTGAATCATTTCAAATAAAATTGATCAATAGAATACTCTACTCAAGACGAACATGCTTAGTTGATCGTATAATTACCATGCTATTAATTAAAACTGTAATTGAACTTATAAATTCATATTTTATTTTAGTTAAATCAATTTAGTTATTACTAATAATGGTGTAATTTGAATCAATAGATGACTAACATGTTGCAATAATAGATGAGTAATCTGTTGGAAAAGAACAAACAGTTAAAGACATCTATTGAAAATGACCAAACAGATATAGAAATCTGTTGCAGCAGATGACTAACCTGTTGTACTAACTAACTCATCTATTAAAAATTATCAAACAAATATAGACATCTGTTGCAACAGATGACTAAATTGTTGCAACATATGACTCATCTATTGGAAATTATTAAATAGACAAGATGTATGTTGAAAAGAAATAAAATACTAAAGCTCAAATATTTTTAGGAGAACTCAAACACTTGTCCCCTTGTCTAAGGTCTTGTATTAAAGACTTGTCTTCAATTTTAATTAAATTAATTTAGTTATTATTAATAATTGCTTAATTTGAATCAACAAATGACTAACCTGTTATAAACATCTGTTGCAACAGATGACTAACTTGTTGCAACAAATAGGTCATTTGTTAGAAAGTAATAAAAATACTAGGGAACTCAAATATTTTTAGGAGAACTCAAATGTTTGTCCCATTGTCTTAGGGACGTCTTTAATTTTAGCTAATCAATTTATTTATTACTAATAATTGCTTAATTTTAATCAACAGATGACTAACATGTTGCATCAGATGATTCATCTGTTGGAAATTATCAAACAGATAGAAAATTTGTTGTAACAGATGGGTCAACTATTAGAAAGCAATTAAAATACTAGGAAACTTAAACGTTTTTAGGAGAACTCAAGCGTTTGTCCCGTTGATCCTTTTGCATTTGATGTATGATATATTATTTTTGTCTTCTTACCTATTTCATGAAATTTCATATGTTTTACTTATTCTTTGTGCCCCTGTTGAAATTTTGGAATTTTTTTAGGTCAGAATTTGTTGGTATATCACTTGGACATTACTTCATAGGTGATTTTATAAGTAAAATTATGATTTTTGTTGAATTTCTTATTTGGTGTATCTGCTACTGCTACAATGGATAGAACCTACAACAGTAATCCAATATATGAGTCATCTGTTGTAATAAGTGAGTAATATGTCGCAACATATAACTAATTTATTGCAACAGATGACCCATATGTTGGATTCATGTTATAACACTATAATATGAATCCAAAAAATGAGTAATCTGTTGCAACATATGATGCATCTATTGCAACAGATTACTCACATGTTGTTGCAATATATGACTAATCTGTTGCAACAGATTAGTCATATATGTTGCAATAGATTACTCATCTGTTGCAACAGATTAATCATATATGTGGCAACAAAGTACTAATCTATGCAACAGATTAGTCATATATATTGCAATAGATTAGTCATATATGTTTCTACAGATTACTTATCTGTTGCAAAAGATTAGTCATATATGTTGCAATAGATTACTAATCTACGCAACAGATTAGTCATATATGTTGTAACAAATTAGTAATCTATTGCAACAGATTAGTCATATATGTTGCTACAGATTAGTCATATATGTTGCAATAAATTACTAATCTGCGCAACAGATTAATCATACATGTTGCAACAGATTACTAATCTGCGCAACAGATTAGTCATATATGTTGCAACAGATTAGTCATGTATGTTGCAACATATTACTAATCTGTACAACAGATTAGTCATATATATTGCACCAGATTACTCATTTGTTGGATTCACATTACATGTTTTATCCATTGTTGAAAAAACAGTAGTAGCAGATACATCCAGATAAGAAATTCATCTAAAAAATACCAAACATAAAACAAATTAACAAAAAACATAAAAAAAAGAAAAAAAAACACCAACAAATCAAGTTCCTCATTTTCGTCATAACTAAAAAGCCCTAATGTTTTACCTGTGAAAATCGAAAAGAAACGATGAAGAACTCAAAGTTGTTAGCGCGGGAGAATATTGTCACGTCGACTGACGGTTAAAAGTCAAAAAGGAATGGACAAGAACTCAAAACTATTTGTCGCCAGAGGTTGAAGTTGCACAAAATTGAAGGGAGAAATTTGAAAAGTTGTTGCTTGAGAGAAGTTAGAGAGAGAAACTATTGAGAGAAAAAGAGAAGAGAGATTGATTTGTAGAGAGAGGGAAGTTTTGTGGGTGTGGGTTGATTTATATTTTTGAAAAGATTAAAAAGTTTGGAAAAGATTAATCAAGTCCACAATTAACTTATTCAAGTTTCTTAATTATATTTGACCCTTTAAGTTGGTCAGTGTCACCAATCCTTCATTCTAGACTTAAAAATACCTTTCCTTCAATTTTCTCAACTTACTAGTTACTACAGTTAATAGAAGATTCTTGGAAATAGATAAATAATATATCAATAGAAACTAATACGTAGTCTGTACTATGTATTTGCTTTAACATATACTTATGATTTAATTATATATAAACAGTGTAAAAAGAATAATTAAATTATCAATGAACGTTAACCTATAATAGCGTGGTAGTTATCTTTCTAATAGTTATTAAAAAAATTTATACTACTCAAAATTGGATAAAATATTTTCTTAATATCCATTTGGCTCGAATTTTTTTTTAGCTTCAACTCCGAATAACATTTTCTTTTAATCTTAACCAAATATTATCTAACTCCTTAATTTATGTATGGTATATGATTTTTAGTATACTAGTTTAATCGCACGTGCCTCGCACGTGTAATGTTTGATTATTTAAAATTAAATAATTTTATCTATTGCGGAGATATTTAATGAAGTGTAAAAAGTTCAAATTAATTTTCAAAGATCCTTCACACTTTAATATAATAATGTAAACATAAACATATATTTTAGTGTAAGCACATATATATATTACCACCATAAGTTTCAAGTTATAAATAGAATTGTACAAATTTCTTTTTTATATAAATTAAAATTCTAATTGATTTAAAAATGTTAAATATTATAATCTCTTACCAACTTTTATTTTTTCACAATTAACTTAATTGTTCAAAACTCACCACAATATATCAACCAAAAGCTTGTAAAAACAAAAACAAAAATCAAAAGCTATAACAATTTTTATTTATTCTAAGAGAAACATTTATTACTAAAAAGGAAAAAAAATACCAAATTTGTAATACTAACGTTATAAATAATTTAATTGACTTTAATAAAGATGTAATCAATGTATAAGGTCTTTTATGATATATATAATTCAAATAAGGAAATGTTTAAGGACTAAATGAATTCAAATAAGGAAAGATTTTATCATAAATATATTTTATTAATTTTAACTCTTAAATATTAAAAAAAAAATGAAAAGACGATTTTGTCTAAAACAAATACTTTTAATGAAGGGCAAAAAGTTCAAACAATATTTCTAAGGCCCTTCACACTTTTAATATATTATAGATATAGATATAGATATAGATATAGATATAGATATAGATATAGATATAGATATAGATATAGATATAGATATAGATATAGATATAGATATAGATATAGATATAGATATAGATATAGATATAGATATAGATATAGATATAGATATAGATATAGATATAGATATAGATATAGATATAGATATAGATATAGATATAGATTATAGATTATAGATTATAGATTATAGATTATAGATTATAGATTATAGATTATAGATTATGGATTATAGATATAGATATAGATTATAGATATAGATATAGATATCTCCAATCTAGCAGACAAGATTTTTAAAAGTTAAAAGTTTACGGACCACTCCTAATTAGTGAAAACAAACTTTATATGAGCAAAAAATATCAATGTAGCTTAACCATAAAGTAAAAAATTCAAATTTCATTATCACTTTCAGTTTTAATGGTCCATAGAATATCATTTATTTTTATTTTAGTCAAATATTATTTAATGTCTTAATTCCCGTTTGGAACATAATTCCAATCAACATATGGCAAATAAAATTTTAGTGATCCACTCTCAACAAATAAAAACAAATCCTAAATGAAAAAATAATCCAGTAGAATTATTTCAAACAGAAGTGAAGTGTGCAGTTGGTGAGCCTTCTTTGTTTAGGAAGGCCTGTTCAATTTCAGTCATATGTTATTTTACTTTGGTTTAGGTCCACTGGGGACCTTGTCCTAGGTTCAGACAAGTTTTTAATGTCTTACATAGTAGAGATTTCGTAGACTGAGAAAGATGTTTAGATGTTGAAGAGCTTATTTCCATATTGTCGAATAGATTTTTAGATTTATGACCATGATTTCGTTTATTATAATTCCGCATATTTTATTCATTATTTGAGTATTGTGCATGATTAGAGATGTAGAAGGGCGACTGGGCCTCCGTGGTTCGAGATGCTCGTCATGGTCAGGGCCCCGGCTCGGGTCGTGACAGACTCACCAAGGATAAAGATGTAGATGAGATGCTCGGAGATCACTGTCGCTGCTGAGATTGAGCACCTGAACCTACATTGTGAGACAATGTAGCACACAGGAATATATGTGGATCAGTACTTTGAGGATGTACTGAGCATATGGGGTTTATCCAATAATTAAAACAACAATATCATCATTCTTTATAGAAATCGTGCATGCTGTTATAACTGACTCACATAGCTTAAATAACTCTAAAAAATGTAAATCTCATAAATTGTGAATAATGGAACACGTAGTATAAATCTCATGAGTCAATATACTTATTTCTGAAATCAGTAGTCTATTCCCCTCTCAAACATATAGATTATGTGGTAAAGTACTCACCTCTGTATCTGAAAACTAAGACTATAACTTTACAACTGAAATCTCAAGTAAAATAATATTTGAATAAGTCTGTGAGTCTTTACACTTAGTATCTAAAAATCTTTACTGGCCAGGATATCTTTCAAAGCTATAGGGAACAATAACTCATCTCAAAGGAACATACTTTACTTTAGGAACTGATTATTCACTTTTACCAGCAGGGAAAAATACTTTCTTCAAGGGAAAATATACTTTAAGAAACTACTCTGAAAATCTTACTATTAGAGAGGTTCTCTTAATCGACATAAACCATGCGAGCTACATGGAGTCCAATGTTTTGTCCTTCTAAAGAAGAAATCTCACGTTGGGAAAAGGCATCATACTCTTTCCAGGGATATAACCTCAACTTAGTGATCACTATCTCGGCCTCGGGCCCATAAATCTCAATCCTATGGTGGCACGTAGTTTTAGGGTATGAAACCATATTAACCTACCCGACTCGGTGGTAAATACTACTCCCTTTAGTTAGCTACGCTCATCTCATGAAAATCCACTTTAACATAATCTCATGGTTCATAAAGAACCCAACTATAAAATCTATAATCTCATTTAGTGAAGTGAATTTCAAAGATACTATGAACATCAAGGTCAAAACTTTCTCAATAATCTCAAAATACTCAAATCATGGGTGCTTATAGCAAAAAAGTTCATAAAATTGCAATCTTAAATAGGGCTTAATGGTTCATAATTCAACCTCAAGTTAAGACGTATCAAAATGCATAGTAGATATCATAAAGATTCATAAATCATATAGAAATCTGAAAATTTCCAGAAATATGCCTATTAATCTCAACATACTCATGTACTTCAATCCCTAAAATATTGAAACCATTATAATCTCAAGGAACAACAACATAGGGTATAAACCCATACTTCAATTTCATAAGAAAACATATAAAACCATATATTTTTGTAATTAAAATGAATTTTGGGCACAAGGACAAAAGGATTGCCCTTATTCAAACCCCACATACCTTAGATTATGAATTTAGATGAACAAGCTTGCTTGAGACTCTTTTTCGTACTCTTGGGTGAGGGTTCTTGAAGCTTTTGACTTGGGAATCTTGAATCTTAACTCAATTTGCAAAAAATATGGTGAAATCTTGGAGAAGGAATTGGGTTTTGCTCTTTAGGGTTAATCTTGAGAGAAACCTATTTCTTGTTGCTTTGGATCAATCTGAAGTTCTATGCTTCGTTTTGATATATCTAGGTGTTAAAAAGGGTGGAAAAGGACCAAAAAACCCTTTTAAAAATGGCTTTAAAATGCTGAAACGGACCTGCGATGGCTCGTGCGATGGTCCGTCGCTGTCTAGATGGTCCGTCGGCGCACTTGGACCAGAATAGGTACTAACTGCCTTAGTTACGACGGCTTGGGCAACGGTCCGTCACTAGCTCGACGGTCTGTCGGCCTGGCCGTCGCACTTGGCTAATGACTAGTTATCTGCCTCGATTGTGATGGCCAGAGCGACGGTCCGTCGCTTGCACGATGGTCCGTCAACTTGCCTGTCGCTCCTGGGCAGTTCGAACAGTTCTCTGTAAAATGTCCATATCATTCTACTCAGACATCGGATCTTGCCGAAATGGCTATCATTGGAAAAATAATTCAATTTTCCACATGATAAAAAGTCAAAATTAGGGAAATTCTACATGGTTTAAACATTACTCACTTAGGAAGTTATTTCTTAATTGTATAGACATAAAATTTACGCTTAAGGAAAGTTTGGGGTATTACAGGGCTCCCTCTTAATCTAGTGCTTCACCCCCAGATGAGCTTAGTGACATGAATCAGCAAAACTCAAGCTCCCATATTGAATTGCAAATTGGAGCAGAGTCTACACCAATGCCTACTTCTCAGTCTATCCCAGAGATATAGAGTGATACTATTTCTTTTTCACCCCTAGTGGCACCACAATATTCTATTGCTAAATGCAGGCCTAGAAGAGATATTAGCCTCTTCAGAAGTATGTTAAAGATGATTTGGTTTCTTATGCATTGAGTGTATTCGAAGGTATTGATTCTGGTGAAGATATTTCTTCTTACTCAGAAGAAGTTAGTTGTGATGATTCCGGCCGATGGATGATTGCTATACTAGGGGAGATGGAATCACTTCATAAGAATGGAACATGGGATTTGGTAAGATTGCCTAAGGATAATAAAGTCCTTTACAAGTGGGTATTCAAAAAGAAAGAAGTAACATCGGGAGTTGAATATGCTAGGTACAAAGCAAGACTAGTTACTAAAGGTTACTGTCAGGTTCGAGGTATTGACTTCACAGATGTGTTTTCTCCAGTTGTAAAGCATAGTTCGATTCGAACATTGCTTGGTATTATGGCCATGCATAATCTTGAGCATGAGCAGTTGGATGTCAAAACTGCATTCTTACAGGGAGAACTTGAGGAAGACATCTATATGCAGGAACCAGAGGGTTTTGTAGTCTCAGGAAAGGAGAACTATGTATGCTTTCTGAAAGCAGTCTCCTAGGCAATGGTATAAGAGGTTTGACTCTTGTATGACCTCTCATATATTTCATAGGAGAAACTATGATAGTTGTTTGTACTTCAAAGAGGTAAATGATGGTTCATTTGTGTATCTTCTCTTGTATGTTGATCATATGTTGGTTACAGCAAAGGATATGAGAGAGATAATAAAAGTTAAAGCCCAACTCAGGAAGGAGTTTGATATAAAAGATCTAAGAGCAGAAAAGAATATTCTTGGCATGGAGATTCTTAGGGATAGAAATATTTGTAAGTTATACTTGAGTCAGAAAGGATATATTAAAAAAGTATTTCACAGGTTCAATATGTAAAATACCAAGCCTGTTAGTACTCCATTGGCAGCTCACTTTAAACTCTGAGACACTTTATCTCCAAAGACAAATGATGATCATGACTATATGTCTCGAGTTCCATACTCTAGTGCCATTGGGTATCTTATAGATGCGATGGTGTGTTCCCGACCAGATTTATCGAATGTTGTCAACGCAGTTAGCAAATACATGGAAAATCCTATCCAAGAACATTAGAAAGAAATTCAGTGGATTTTCAAATACTCTCATGGATCTGCTGATGTTTGTTTGCAATTTGGGCAAAATAGAGATGGAGTAATCGGGTATGTTGATTCTGATTTTGCAGGAGACCATGATAAAAGGAGGTCCCTTACAGGCTATGTTTTCACTATTTGTGGTTATGCTATCAGTTGGAAAGCTATTTTATAGACTATGGTTGTTTTGTCAACTACTGAGGCAGAGTACATGGCTGTTACAGAGGCTTTCAAGGAAGACATTTGGTTGAAGGGTCTATTTGGTGAACTTAACAAAGACTTACAAATTACTACGATCTTTAGCGACAGTCAGAGTGCTACCTTCCTTATAAAAGATCATATGTTTCATGAGAGGACAAAGCACATCAATGTTCGATATCATTTTGCGCGTGAAATTATTGCTCGTGGAGATATTGTGGTAAGAAAGATTAGCACCCATGATAATCCTATTGATATGATGACCAAGACACTACCAAGTGTCATGTTTGAGCATTGTTTAGACTTGGTTGATGTTAGCTATTGAAATGTGTCCTTAGGGGCTTTTGTGGAAGAGCTGGAGAATTTGTCTTGAAATAGATTTCAGTTCTGAATTAGAATTCGTGTCAAGGTGGAGATTGTTAGAGTTGTGACCTGAATTATGTTGAGCCAGACCTGAAACTTTTGAGGTGCGACCCATATTTGTGACATTCAATAAGGTTTATGGTGGTAGCATAGGGATCGGACCGATAGTGCATTTAGTGGGCCTAGGACCTTTATGCTTTTGGGTCTAGGACTTATTTTTATGCATGTATTATATAAGTGCATTTAGTGGGTTATTTTGTGTATTCAGAAAATACTGATTCTCCACATTGTACTCCTCTCCTTTCATTATAGTGAAACATCCTCTGCCTCTTCCTGTGGTTTTTCCATCAAGAGTTTTCATGCAAATCTGTGTGTTCTTGTTTATTATTTTGCTTGTGGTTTTCTTTATTTCTGCCGATTTATAACACAAGTGATATGGCTAGTGGACCCATTTCGCCCATGGATGCAAGGAGATTACGTGATGATAGTGATTCTAATGACAGTCGATGATTTTGTTGTAAATTGTCTTAGATATTCAATTATGATGATGTAATTGTGTGGTTGGAGTGAATCATAGAATATTGAAGGTTTTGTGTTTGAATTTTATTTTGGAGTTTGAAGATACTAGTTAATGTTGAAAATGTGGAGTTTGAAGATTCTAATGTTGAAAATTTAATTTTGAAGTTTAATGTTCAAGGTATTTTTGACATGCTTTTCAATTACAATATTTAATTAGTCATGAAGTGTTAATGATATATGAATTGAATAAATATTGAATTATAGGTTATGTCTAAAGGAAAAATTAAATTTGAGCTAAAATTAAAATCTATAATTAGTTATTGAAAATTGATGGGCCCCACTAAATTAAAAAAAATTATGGAACCGACGTAATTTTTAAATAAAAAATTATTATCAAAAAATTAAATTTAGAGTAACGGGGGTGAACCGCCGCAAAATAACCACCATAAATTAATTATGGCGTCCAGAAAAAAACTGCCGCAAATTGATTTTGACGGCTCGTATTGTGGGGGTTTTCGGAATCCCCAGAATCGAAATTTGCAGAGGCTTAAAAACCTCCCACAAACTTTAAAATTGACCCCCGCAATTTGATCCATTTTTTGTAGTACTATGACTAGAAACAACTTAACTTTAAAATTGACCTTTAACCCTTACTGAAATGATTGATAGTATCATGAGCCGAACTAGGCACTGGCCGTGACGAGCATCCCGAACCATGGAGGCCTGGGTGCCCTTGTATATCTGGTGATCATGCACTATACTCACATAATAAAGAATAAAAATGTGGAATTATAATAAACGGAATCAAGGTCATATTCAGAATTCTATTTAACAATACGGAAATAAATTTATCAACATCTATACCACATCTGTTTCAGTCTGTGAAATCTCTACTACAAATGAAATAAATATACTGTCTGAAACTGGGACAAGTCCCCCAGTGGACCAAACCAAAATAAATAACAAGTATCTGATATAAATAGGCCTTCCGAAATAAAGAAGGCTCACCGACTTCACACTTCACTTCTATCGGGATAATTCTACAGCTTAGCAGGACCACTACACTGAGCCTCATACCCTGAAATATAGGGGGTCAATACAGTTGTACTGGTATGTGAAACAACTCAAAATAACATGTTTTATACAAAATAGATGCGAGCATTTCATAAAAACAATGATCATAATACGTAGGTAAAATACGTGGGCATATTTTAGTAACTCCAAAATACTTCTTTGAAACCATGAAACACTCTTTAACTTAATCCTAAGATTTATGGTACACCCTACATTCTACGATTCCACGGGCTATATGGAATCCACCCTTAACTCGGCGGACAAGCCTCCAATCCAAGTATGCCGCAAGAATTGGAGTCCTAACTTGGCCTTGGAGTGTAAGTTTATTACACTCCAAGGCTCCTCTTCACACTTAAAAAGATTTAATTCATTGGAAGGCTCAAGTACCAACTCACACACGACCATTTTCATGAACATAGCTTGGAGTTTTTGTAACTCCCGAGCTTGGCTACGTATGAATGGTCGTGAACTTGTTGGACAGCTTGGTACACTCGTATCACATTTTGAAAGACTTTGTAAAATCATATAAACTCTGTGACACTCTTTGTTTTACTTCTGCGCTAGGTGGTATACCCTAGACCTCTGAAATTTCATGGGCTATATGAAACCTGCCATTAACTCGGCAGCCAAGCCCCCAACCCAAGTGTGCCGTAAGGGTTGGAGTATCTGGATCTACTACGCCACACGACTGTCGCCAGCGTACAATAATAATCTACTTGTATCGGCAAATACGGTTTTAGGCTAAGAGTTACTTGAACTCAAGCCTTCTTCGGGTAACCACCTAACCCTCTTTATGCTCATTTTTAACTCTTTAAAACATGCATTCTCTGAAAACATACTCTATTATGGCATACATACTTATGGTATCGTCATACCATTGACTTGCAAGTTACATCTCTGAGCCATTGTTAGTTTATTATAATCTTTATTTTCAAAATATTAAGTTTAGGACCACCATATTGATAAATCAGTTTGAAGAACCCCTTCTTTAAATATTCATGTAAACACATATATGCAACTCTCTTTGACAATATTTTAATGATACAAGGCGGTCATGTCAAAAATTCTTAATCTTATGCAAATCTTTCTCTCTTTAACAAAACACATTTATGTCAAGAAACTCCCTCTCAAAATCTGTAAATCATGCTCAAAATACTAAGGTATTTGAGTAAACTATTTTCAAGCCATAAATCATGCATTTCAAATCCTTCACATTAATATCATAAACTTAAATTTATCACAAGAGAGGGATTTCATAAGTTGTGCTCTCAAACAATCTTCAATCTAAATCTTCATACATATACATATACATATAAATCAATTTAAAGGGGGGAAAAGGCCTAAAGACCAAATCAACAGTACAATAAAACATTCATAATGTATAATAAAATCATGTATTTCAAAACCCCTTTGCTAAATTCATGCTTGATAATTTTTAAATCATGTTCTAGTGTTTACAAGCCCATGTAGTTTTTAGGATAAATCCCACGTACCTTAGATTATGAACTTTGGATGAACACTTTATTTTGGGACTCTATTTGTGCTTTTGATGGATGATTCTTGAAGATCTTAGTTTGGGGATTCTAATTCTTGAATTAATTTTGGAATTTAAATGGTGAAATTTTGAGGGATCTTGAATCTTAGGTTGAGGCCCTAGGGTTTGATTCTTGAGAGGATTTGAGAGAAATGAGTGTATTTTTGGTGAAATGGTGTTTGAATTCAGTGTTTATGGAGTTATGGGGTGAAGGGAAAATACCAAAATACCCCTCCAAAACCGTTTAGGAAATGCTGAATTTTAAAGGTGACGACCTTGGCTGATAGGTCGTCACATATGTGATAACTTATCACACCAGGTCGTCACTCAGAGGCTGATTTTTGTGATTTACTTCCTTGGGATGACGACATGGCTGATAGGTTGTCACATGTGTGATAACTTATCAGCTCAGGTCGTCACTTGTCGACAGACAGACATGCTGAAGTAAAATGGGTATAACTTTTTACTCCGATCTCGGATTTGGGAAAAATTGATATCGTTGGAAAGATAATTCGAAGATATTTCATTTGATATATAGTAGTCCACCTAGTTATTCATATACAAGGAGTTATGGTCAATTGAATCTGACTCAAGTTTTGACGCTCACTTAAACTCGAACGATAGGAAAGATTTCAACTCGTCCTTGAGTTTAGGGATATCTATCATATCAATTTATGCTCAAATAGGTTTCCACGCTATATAATTGATTAACATGCCAAATTTTCATAGTATCTATGGCTTTTGGATCACCTACGCATAGAAACGATGATTTTTCATTCTAGCCCGAAATGTGGGGTGATACATTATCTCCCTTTTGGGATCATTCGTCCCCAAATGATGGGTAGGAATGTTGAATTCCTAAAGGTATAGAATAATGTGGACATGATATGTCTTCTAAGAAAGAATATAGCTGAGCTGAAATATTTAAACTTTTATCATGAAACTGAATTTCGAGTTGACTTGACTTGACTTTACTTGCTTTAAGGAGCTGATTCATGCTTAGAGTTTAGGATTTCCTTGAAGTGTTCATGATTCAATCATATATATTGAATTGAGAAGTGATAACTTATGGAACTACGAACCATGAGGCAACATGACTTAGATCGTAATAGGGTACTGTACTGCCTGAGCTAAAATACTTGGAAGTATTTGAAATTATGCTCTGAACTGTTATGAACTGACTCATGACTACGTAGCTGAATCTGAAACATGATGCTTTGTAAAATCGCGATTTTCTGAACCGAAATGCTACACGGTGCTTATGACCCCGAAGGACCACAAGCTAACCCATGATTGATATTTGTACCTGTACACTGCAATATATGACGTAATAATGCGGAAAAACATGAACAATAGGCTATAAGGTTTAACTGAATAATATATCTAACAAATGTAATATCCATATGGGTGGAAAATACCCAAAAACAACTGAAGTCTGAATTAAATCTGAACTAAATATGAAAGCCTCTAAATACTATCTGAGTAAGGAGTTGAAGGAACATGTCTCCAACTAACTCCGTCTAGCAAAACTGAACTAAAATAATAAATGAAATAAAATAATATCGTCCTTGAATAGATGAGGACTCATTGCAACTCTGCGACTGGAATACTACTGTTGATCTGGAACACGTGCCTCTAAACCTATGGTGTAACATAAGAGAAAGCACCATAGCACAAATGCATCAGTACATCTGAATGTACTGAGTATACGAGTCAAGTAGGCTAAATGCAAAGGGTTATATGCATGAACAATGCTGACTAATATGAACGTGAGAATACATACATACATAAGCAACTATAACTGAACTCGTGGTGATACTGGCTATTGAGTTTGAATACTGACGACATGACTTTACTGATACTGAGATACTGAATAGATGAATGACTAGTTCTGACAGTTTGAATTATGAAGAACAGGTTTGATTGACTGTGTCTAACAGTCCTGAAACTGAATACTTATAACATATGCTATGAGAACTGACATAATTGATATAACTGTGATGATCGACAAGACCGATGTAACTGATACTGAGCAACTGTATTTAACAGTCTAAGTTCTGATAGAGCTATCTGAGTTCCGTTCTATATAGAGTAACTGAACTTGAGATCAGTCCTATCTAGCGGGTGATCTTTAAATCTGATAATTTTGATACTGATTAACTATAGTTGAGATCAGTCCTGTCTAATGGGTGATCTTTAAATCTATTTATAATGATAAGGATTGACTGTCTCTAACAGTACTGAATCTGTAATACTGAACTGAGTTGACTGTATCTGACAGTCCTAAATCTGTAACTAAAACTGTGGGATGTATTCATCTAACCGACATGCCCCATGCTAAGTTGACTGGGGTCCAATCTCTGCCCTGACTGGAAGGGTGTCAATATCGCATCACCAGTAAAGACAACTATTGTGGAGTCAGTCCTAATCTAGCGGGTGACTCCTAAGATCAGTCCTATACATATAAATGTGCTAACGGGTGACCCCTGAGTATGCCAGTCCTATCTAATGGGTGACATCTCGTACCTACGCTGGCTAGGTAGTTCTGGAACTTAGGGATTGCTTATAAGGTCTCCATCCTTTCTAGCGGTTGAGTCCCCATCTCTAGGCTCACTCGGTGCTGAATCCTACTCCTTTCTGAAAGACACTGAACTGGATAACTGAGCTAAACTAAATAAATGAACTGAACTGATTAGCTGAATTGATACTGATTAACTGAACTGATACTAGTGGTATTGTTTAGTGAAGCTAAACTAAGTTTACTGAGTTCCCTTGACCGAAGGAACGTACAGAGTTCTGAGGACTGACTGAGAGTACTGAAATTACTGAGATCGCTAGGAATACTATTGTTACTAAGATCACTGATATTACTGAGTACTGAGGTTACTGAACTACTGAGACTACTGAGATTTTTGAGTTTTCCTGAGTCACATGATTAACTGATTCTATAGACCATGGCTTGATTGAGAGTATCGTGATAACATGACATGGCACTAGGCACACAATTATATTATTTTGGGTATAAGTACCCCCAGGACTCGATGGAAGGAAATTGACACACATGGCTGACTTGATCATAAGAATAGAGTCCACAATTCACAATATCATAAGTAGGGGATTTCATACTACACTTGGTTCTCAACATCTTATACATGAAAGGGGATGCGCACAACCTGTATATACTCGTGTTGCTTCAATATCATGCTCATTCCATATCACAACAATAACATACAACAATAACGTGGAGTTCATGTGGAATCATAAAGAATAGAACATGGGCTTGTCATTTAAGCACTATTAAGTTATAAAAACATGGATTCTATCATTCTTGGCATTTTATCAAACACCTTACATGCACAACTTTGGGCATAGGTGTACTTATCAATTTGACAATCTTAATCCATCCAAAATTCATGGGTTTCAACTAACCTACTCACATGCTTCATGAAAAACACATCAAGATACAACCTTGAATCCAAACAACAATCATCAACATGAATATAGTCATAACACAACAAGAAAATCACAATTTATAATTTAAAACATGATTCTTGAGCTCCAAGGATGAAAGGGATCCATGGATGAACACTATGCATACCTGACTCAGGGTTCTTGACATTTTTAAACTTGAAAGGTTTGAAATCCTTTGATTCTTGAAGAGGATTGGGTCTTGTTCTTGGGAATTAAATTCAGAGAGAAACCCTAGTTTTTATTTGTGGAACAACAATGAGCAAAATGGTTGAATTCAGACTCATCTGGGTATATAGGCGAGTGGTAAGTGACAAAAATACCCCTGTTAAAATTACCTGGAAATAAACTGAACGTGGCGTGTGACGGTCCGACTGATGGTCCGTCATACACTTGATGGTACGTCACTTAGCCCGTCATACGTGGACCAGAAATGGGGTTCACTGGATAAGAGTTGACGGCTTGGATGACGGTCCGTCACAACTTTGACGGTTGATGATAGGCGAATTTACGCACCTATATCAATATATTTTGCCCATATTTTAGCCTAGTTTTGAGAACAAATTATATATTTCATGCACTTTTAGTCTTTTTTCCTGTAAATGAGCTAACGAACATGATTAGTAAAGTTTCAGGTATAAATGATGCATAATTCAGCATTTTATGGCTTACTTGACGCTAAAGAAAGCTCACGAAGGAAGGGAAGGGAGTTTACACGCCTAAGGACCAACGGTCCGTCAACTCATCCGTTAGTCCTTATCCAATACGTGGCTCAACTGCCTTGGCTGTGACGGTCAAAGTGGCGGTCCGTCACTTATGTGGAGGTTCATCAACTTGGCCATCATACTTGGGAGTTTTCGACAGTTCCAAGCAAAAAGTCCATAACTTCCTCGTCTAATGTCGGATTTGGACAAAATTGGTACCGTTTGAAAGCTAACTCAATTTCCCACGTGATAGACAGTGAAAATATCAAAAATACCATGTGTACAAAGATAGGTTTGAATTTCAAAGTAAGTCCTAGCATCCTTGAGATGATTTCTAGCTATGAAAAAGGCACGGGGTATTACAAAATGTGGCACTAATATTGGTTTGGATTTTTTGGGGTATTACATGCTTTGACTAAACTGAAATCGCAACTTACATGGATGGAATATATTATCTCTTGGGATGGTCATATGCATGAGACTTCGGATAGTAGGACTGGTTGAAAAGGTGTAAACCCACAGTAACTTGTCTATCTGACTGTTAAACTGAATTACTGGCTATACAGACTGAATTTTGCTGGACCCTCATACTTAACTGGAGTATCTCTTCAACACTCTTTCTAAAGAAGTCCTAGTAGCATTAGGGAGCAAAGAATCTTGGGCATGAGTTACACAAGACATCCAACTAAGGAATCACAAAAATAACACTACTCCATAGCATGAAATATAGACATATAACTCATAAACTAGGATAGAATTACCATGCCTTAGGCAATGCCACTTCTTACTTTCAAGCTTTTAGCACACTCCTCAAGTACTCCCTTAACCATTATATCCCCTTAATTACCATACTCATTCAATTCATCTTAAAGTTCTCATATGGGCATCGACAAATCTTTCTACTAATATCTAAAGTAGCTTAAATCCTTTCACCGTGATCAAGCCTAACTCTAAATCACAAAATACAACAGGCTACACCACGATATTATTCTAAACCATATGATTCAACCTTCTATATATTTTTTTTTATCATATCCTAAGCATAACGTGCCCTACCACTTCAATGACTAACTTTGAACTCTTACTATCGATTCACTAGCGCATATTGCGTTCCTCCACTTACATCCCAACATGTCATTCAAGCCTATCTTTATAACTTTATATGAACTTCAAGGCAACATTAATCAAGATGTACTTCATATATTCTCTAAACCACCATCAATACAACTACCACGCGCTACCCCAAGAATATACACACACAAATTTTCCATTAACCATCACATGTATCAAAAACTTGGCCCCAAATTTCACTTCACACTTATGGACTTATCTAAAATAAGCATACAATGATCTTCCATTGACAAGAAACATTCACTCATCACCACTATCATTACATAAGGAGTCACCAAAAGGTTAGAACATAAAACCTTGAAGCATGGAAGGATATTATATGAGACTTGACACTTAACTTAGGCCTGAGGAATAACAAACCAACACCAGGGATTTATCAAAGTAAATCTGAATTGAGGGCATACATGGCTATAATTTGATTTTTTGCCAATCATTAGGAGTATAGCATGAGTTAGAGGAACTGAGCACACTATAAAGCATGAGTACATGAGTCATGAGATGCATGACCTCAATTTGGAGTTCATAGCATATGGAATGTGATTCCGACTACTGAATGAACTGGAACTCCTCATTTTGGAACTAGAAAAGTACATGATTCTCTATCATATGCATGAACATGAACTATGATCATGGAACCAAAACGTAAGGCATGAGTAGGTATTGGGATAGTTGAAAATTACTGAGATAAGAATGGGTTGAGTCCCACCCTCACTTTTTGATGTTCTATATCATACTGGCAATACTATTAAAATCTGAGAGTCTGACTTGGTTACTTGTTCTATTATCTCCCCCTTAGATTTAAGCCATCATCTTAAGTTTGAGAGATCCCTTACTAGACTCTAAACTAAACTACACTCACTGCACTCTGGGGTCTGGAATGCGACAATACACACAATTAATAGAACTTAAGCCGAATAACCACACCTGAAAGTGGAAAAACCATTGTTAATACTACCTTCTGAGATACACTCTATCTTTCTATAGCCACCAATAGTCATCATATAATACTTGAACACTTACTAACTTCAAATCTTCATGAATATCCCCATAGTTGAAGTGGACACCCTCTAGTGCTTCTACTCTTATTTCTATTAGTTCAACCTTCAAAACTCAAACTTAGATTCTAACACTTAACATGGATATCACCAAGCCTTTGATGAACCATACTTCTTCCATCATAGCCTACCAATATCGCGACCCCAAACTTATATCTCTCTACCATGAGGATTAAGATCATATCAAAAAGCTCAACACTATCAGTTAAAACTCCTTAACTTATCCATTAAGAACACCATGTACCATCTACTAGTATTTCTCCACCTAGCAACTCAACGGTACTACTAGTCACACGCAACATGTAGTAGCCTTAGAAAAATACCACAACCTCATATCACCTTGGGCATACTTCTACATCATACATACAACATCATACTTCATTACGAATTAAATAAACTTAAGCTCTTGCATACACCTTTCAAGCCTATTAGATCACTTCCATATAACTAGTATCATTAACCAAGAAATCATCACATCCACCTTCATGGACATCAACTGTTCAAACTTAATGTCTAGTGCTAAACATGATTTACAAACCAACCTTACACATAATTCTCGCAAAACATACATCATTAATCTTAAGCCACTATTCTTACAACCACATTCTACATTTGAATTCAAGTCTATAGTCTAGCATCAATCATCTACCATCAATGAAAAATGCAACATAATATACTAGTCCACCAAATTGGGACATCCTACCCAAATACCTTATTTTATCTAGATACTACCCACGACTAAAATATCTTTACTACATTACTACTACACCTCAAAAATCTACTACATACCTTCTCACAAATAGTACTAGTTTACAACTACCAACAAAAAGAAGGTCAAGGGGTAAAGTCATATAATAGGCACGGTCAACCTTAATCTTATATCATAACCCCATACAATATTATCTACTTATATGGATTTCTAACATCACATTTACTTACCCCAAGCGTATATTTAGTCTACCTTCAAAATCCACAAACAACCATGAGTCTATAATTATAATTTACTGGCTAATCTAGCCATTTTCATACTTCAAGCAACAACAATTCACCTTAACTAATAACTCCTTCCCTACATTTTACTAAACTAACACACAAGGACGTATCACTTCATTACCAACTCAATCTCATGCAAAAAAATTTGTCTATACATATATTCAATAATCCTCCCTTACCACTTTTCTTGCAATTACGCCTCTAAACCCCCAGTTCCAACCAACACAAGAACAACAAGATGAACAACAAGTTGCTAGTGATCGAAATAGACCTCACACGGCTTCACTAGACTTTGAATTTTGTGTTTTGAACAAGAAAATGAGAGAAATGACAAGGCAACTATGCTAGTGAATCGAAAGAGCCCCATACGGATTCACTAGACTTTGAGTTTCAACAACACAATGATAACAATATTACAAGAGATAGAAACTTGACACACAATAATCAATGATCTAAGAATACATATCTTACTCTGTATAAATAAAAATCTGAGTCAAACACTCCCCCCACGGACTACCATACAATCCACACATGCTACTAGCTACCATATTAGTCTATCACTATAAAGAGGTAAATCATCCTCAAACATTGGTTATTTAACTAAAATAGTTATTTACACAAAAGTCACCCTCACTCTGACTTCTAACTTTATGACTTCACATCACCAGTTTCTTGGTTTAATCTCACTATCAATAGGTCATGACACCGACACTTTAACTCATACTACTATTCGGGTGAAAATACAGTTCCAATAATTCTGCTACACATCATTCCCTCTTAAGCATGACATTTGCCACATAAATTTTTGAAAAGGACTGAATACACTTAATACTGCAGGCTGTAAAGCACGATTTCATCAAAATCAAAGTTCACACAGGAGTCAATACACCCTGAAGCACTAATGGACTCTTCTCAAGTCCTTGTATAATTATTTTTTAATCTTATATGGCTCAATCAGAAAGGACCATACCATTTGTACTCTAAACTTCTGCACTTGAATCACCCTAATAATGAGACATGTCTGAGAATAATGGAGTAGGGAAAGAATTGGGATGACTTTACTTTCATATGGGCGACACCATAGCATGAATTAGAGTATGGAAGAGGGACATTCTAACTCCATAGCATGAACTAGAACATGAAGAAAGAGAGACATTCCTAAATGCCTAATAGCCTTCTTCTTATAAGTGTGGTGCGCTACACACCCATAAACAAGACTCTACATGACGCAATTTCACAGACACCATAGGACCATGAATCGTGCTCTGATACCAAGTTTGTCATGACCTGAACTGGGGCCCTGGTCGTGATGGACATCCCAAACTATGAAGGCCCGGACGTCCTACTCCATCTGGTAATCATGCACAACATTCATATAATAAAAGAAAATATGTAAATATAATTTAATATGGAAACATGGTCAAAACTCTTGGTTCAATTTAACAATAAGGACTGAAATCCGAAATCAACTAAACAACATTTGGAACAGTCTGCGAAATCTCTACAACATAATCAAGTGACAACTGTCTGAAAACTGGGACAAGGCCCCAGTAGACAAAAACAAATGGAAAAACATAATATGAAATAAATCGGCCTTCTGGAACAAAGAAGGCTCACCACTGCACAGATCACTTCTCTCTGAAAATACTCTACTGCTTAGCTGGACCCCTAGATTGAGCCTCCAAACCTGGGAGGTAGGGGGTCAATACAGATGTACTGGTAAGCAAAGAAAATTCAAAATAATAATTTATATTCAACATATATGAGAGAAATTTAAAATAGATCATAAACATATCGTATAGTAAGAAATCACATGGGCATTTTGAAAGACTCTGTAAAATCATATAAACTCTGTGACACTCTTTGATTTACTTCTGCACTAGGTGGTATACCCTACAACTCTAAAATTCCATGGGCTATACGGAATCTGCTATTAACTCGACAGCCAAACCTCCAACCCAAGTGTGCCGCAAGGGTCGGAGTCTCTGAATCTACTACACCACACGGACGTCGCCAGCATACAATAATAATCTACCCGTATCGGCAAATACGGTTTTAGGCTAAGAGTTACTTGAACTCAAGCCATCTTCCGGTAACCACCTAACCCTCTTTATGCCCATTTTTAACTCTTTAAAACATGCATTCTCTGAAAACATACTCTGTTGTGGCATAAATACTTATGGTATCGTCATACCATTGGCTTGCAAGTCACATCTCTGAGCCATTCTTAGTTTATTATAATCTTTGTTTTCAAAACATAAAGTTTAGGATCACCATATCGATAAATCAGTTCGAAGAACCCTTTCTTTAAATACTCATGTAAAAACATGTATGCAACTCTGTTTGACAACATTTCAATGATACAAGGTGGTCATGTCAAAAATTCTTAATCTTATGCAAATCTTTCTCTCTTTACCAAAACACGTTTATGTCAAGAAACTCCCTCTCAAAATCTCTAAATCATGCTCAAAATACTATGGTATTTAAGTAAACTATTTTCAAGCCATAAATCATGCATTTCAAATCCTTCACATTAATATCATAAACTTAAAGTTATCACAAGAGAGGTATTTCATAAGTTGTGCTCTCAAACAATCTTCAATCTAAATCTTCATACATATACATATACATGTAAATCAATTTAAAGGGGGGGAAAGGCCTAAAGACCAAATCAACAGTACAATAAAATGTTCATAATGTATAATAAAATTATGTATTTCAAAACCCCTTTTCTAAATTCATGCTTGATAATCTTTAAATCATGTTCTAGTGTTTACAAGCTCATGTAGTTTTTAGGATAAACCCCACGTACCTTAGATTATGAACTTTGGATGAACACTGGCTTTTGGGACTCTATTTGTGCTTTTGATGGATGATTCTTGAAGATCTTAGTTTGGGGATTCTAATTCTTGAATCAATTTTGGAATTTAAATGGTGAAATTTTGAGGGATCGCGAATCTTAGGTTGAGGCCCTAGGGTTTGGTTCTTGAGAGGATTTGAGAGAAATGAGTGTATTTTTGGTGAAATGGAGGTTGAATTCAGTGTTTATGGAGTTATGGGGTGAAGGGAAAATACCAAAATACCCCTCCAAAACCATTTAGGAAATGCTGAATTTTAAAGGTAACGACCTTGGCTGATAGGTCGTCACATATGTGATAACTTAACACACCAGGTCATCACTCAGAGGCTGATTTTTGTGATTTACTTCCTAGGGATGACGACATGGCCGATAGGTCGTCACATATGTGATAACTTATCAGCTCAGGTCGTCACTTGTCGACAGACAGACATGATGAAGTAAAATGGGTATAACTTTTTGCTCCGTTCTTGGATTTGGGCAAAATTGGTATAGTTGGAAAGCTAATTCAAAGATCTTTCATTTGATATATAGTATGCCACCCATTTCTTCATATACAAGGATTTATGGTCGATTGAATCTGACCCAAGTTTTGACGCTCACTCAAACTCGAACGATAGGAAAGCTTTCAACTCATCCTTGAGTTTTGGGACCTCAATGATCTCAATTTATGCTCAAATAGGTTTCCACACTACATAATTGATTAACATGCTAAATTTACATAGGATCTATGGCTTTTGGATCACCTACGCATAGAAACGATAATTTTTTGTTCTAGCCCGAAATACAGGGTGTTACATATCAAGTCAAGAAAAACTACGGGGTGTTACATTATCCACCCCTTGGGATCATTCATCCTCGAATAATGATGCGGAACACAGGTAAGCATGATTTTTCTCAGCGAATAGAAGCTAAAAGGAATAAGACAATGATTGTACCTTCCATTTCATCATTCACCGAATCAAACAGAGTTGGGTATCTTGCTCGCATATCATTCTCTGACTCACAAGTAGCTTCCTCAATTTTTTGATTCCTCGATAGAACCTTCACCGATACTATTTCCTTGTTTCTCAACTTCTGGACTTGACGATCCAGAATGGCAACAGGTTCTTCTTCATATGACAAGGAGTCTTTCACATGGATTTACTCTATGGGAAAAACTAAGTAATGGTTTCCAATGCACTTTTTCAACATGGACAGATGAAATACTGGATTCACAGAACCCAGACTTGAAGACAATTCTAACTCATAAGAGACTCCGCCTATCCTTCTCACAATCTGATATGGTCCTGTATAGAGAGGACTCAACTTACCTTTCTTCCCGAACCTCATGACTCCTTTCATAGGGGAGACTTTTAGAAACGCCCAACCACTAACCTCAAATTCCAAATCCCTTCTTCTAACATCGGCGTAGGACTTCAGACGACTCTGAGCTGTCTTGAGTCATACACTGATGATTTTCACCTTCTCCATTGCCTGATGAACGAGATCAGGTCCAAATAACCGTGTTTCACCCACTTCATACCACCCAATTGGTAATCTATATCTCCTCCCATAAAGTTCCTCAAAAGGTTCCATCTTAATGCTGCCATGGTAGCTATTATTATAGGCGAACTCTATTAATGGCAAATGATCTACCCAACTACCTTTAAAATCAATTATACATGCCCTCAACATATCCTCAAGGGTCTGAATGGTACGTTCAGCTTGCCCATCCGTCTGAGGGTGGAATGCAGTACTTAGGTTCACTTGGGTACCTGAACCCCTTGAAAAGATCTCCAAAACTGCGAAGAGAATTGCGTACTTTTATCGGATATAATGGATACAGGTTCCCCATGAAAATGGACTATCTCCTCAATGTATAGCTTGGCATAATCATTTCCCGAATAGTTAGTCCTCACAGACAAAAAGTGAGCTGACTTGGTCAGCCGATCCACAATCACCCAAATGGAATCATATTGATTTCGGGACCTTGGAAGCCCATGATGAAATCTATGTTGACCATCTCCCACTTCCATATAGCCAAAGCTATTTCTTGGGAAGTAACACCTGGTCTCAAGTGTTCCACTTTAACTTGTTGACAATACAAACACTTGGATATGAAATCAGCCACATCACGCTTTATGTTATTCCACCAATATATAGTTTTAAGATCATGGTACATTTTTTTAGAGCCTGGGTGAACAACGTACCTTGAAGTATGAGCCTCGTCAAGAATTTTTTTTCCGTAATCTATCCAAATCTGGAAAACATAGTCTACCCTGATATCTCAAAATCCCATCACCGCCAATTTCAAAAGACATCACCTTCTGTTGACCCACATCTTTCTTGATTTGCATCAAGACGGGGTCTTGAACTTGCTTCTCCTTAAATTCTGCACAAAGGGAAGATTTAGCTATTTCATGCACAACTACCCCTTCATCTTCAAAATCCAGAAGTCGCACCCTTAGATTTGCAAGCCGGTGAATATCCTTCACCATTTTCTTTTTCCTTCCTACACATGAGAAAGGCTGCCTATAGATAATCTGTTGAGGACGGAGGCCACCATATTCGCCTTTCCCGGATGGTAGTGCAGGCTCATGTCATAATCCTTCAAAAATTCTAACCAACGCCTTTGCCTGAGATTCATCTCTTTCTGTGAAAAGACATACTGCAAACTTTTATGGTCAGTGAAAATATCAACATGTACCCTATAAAAATAGTGGTGCCATATTTTAAGTGTGAACACCACAGCCGCCAACTCCAAGTCATGGGTGGGGTATTTTTTCTCGTGCACCTTTAACTGTCTAGATGCATAAGCTACCACCTTACCATGCTGGATAAGCACACAACCAAGTCCCAGTCAAGTCGCATCACATTACACAAAAAAAAATCCCTGTGCCCCCAGGAATGGTCAAAACAGGTGCAGTAGTCAACTTGTCCTTCAATCTTTCAAAGTTATTCTCACAAGAGTCATACCATACAAATTTCACCTTTTTCTGTGTTAACCTGATAAGTAGAGCGGCTATGGAAGAAAAACTCTATACGAGCCTTCTGTAATACCCCGCCAAACCCAAGAAGCTCTGAATGTCAGTTAGAGTCGTGGGTCTGGGCCATTTTCTCACTGCCTCAATCTTTTGGGGATCAACCTTAATTCTCTCACTAGATATAATATTCCCCAAGAAAGCAATAGCATTAAGCCAGAATTCATACTTGGAAAATTTTGCATACAACTTATGATTTTTGAGGTTCTGAAGATGATACGGAGGTGATTAGCATGATCCTCCTCACTCTTAGAATAAATCAAAATGTCATCAATGAAAACTATGACAAACAGATCTAGAAATTAATGGAACACCCTATTTATTAGGTCCATGAAAGCTACAGGGGCATTAGTCAATCCGAAGGATATGACTAAGAATTCATAATGGCCATATCGGGTTTGAAAAGCTGTTTTGGGAATGTCAGCCTCCCTAAACTTCAAATGATGATACCCCGAACGAAGGTCTATCTTTGAAAAACACCTAGCACCCTGAAGTTGGTCAAAGAGATCATAAATTCTAGGAAGAGGGTACTTGTTTTTTATAGTGGCCTTATTTAACTGACGGTAGTCTATATACATATGGAGGGAACCATCTTTCTTACGCACAAAGAGCACAGGTGCACCCCAAGGAGAAATACTATGACGGATAAAGCCTTTATCAATAAGATATACTAGTTGTTCTTTCAATTCAGCAGGAGCCATTCTATAAGGCGGAATAGAAATTGGAGGGGTATCCGGCAATAATCAATACCAAAATCTATCTCCCTATCAGGTGGTATTCCTGGGAGATCATCTCTAAAGACTTCTGGGAATTCATTAACCACAGGGATGGACTGAAGAGAAGGACTTTCAATATTAGAATCTTTTACCCAAATAAGATGAAACAAACAGCCCTTAGATATAAGTTTGCGGGCTTTGAGGTAAGATATGAATTTCCCTCTAAATGCTAAAGAATGTCCCTTCCATTCTATTACTGGTTCATTCAGAAAAGAGAAAGTAACCCTTCGGGTTCTACAATCTAGAGTGGCATAACACGAATGGAGCCAGTCCATTCCTAGAATAGCATCAAAATCAACCATATCAAGCTCTATGAGGTCTACCAAGGTATCACGGCTACAAATAGACATAACACAATTTTTATATACTCTCCTAGCCATAACAGAATCACCTATAGGAGTGGAAACAGCAAAAGGTTCTGCAATAACTTCAGGATCAAACCCAAAATCGACTGCCACATATGGAGTCACATAAGATAAGGTAGATCTGAGATCAAGTGACACATATACATCATGAGAAAAGATTCGTAACATACTCGTGACTATATCTAGTGAGGCCTCTGCCTCCTGGTGATTTGACAAGGCATATAACCAGTTTTGTCTTCTTCCAAAAGCTAAACTAGCATCTTTTGGAGGTGGTAGTGGCGCGGAGGAATTAGGTTGGGATCTAGTACCTCCCATATTATCTCTAACAGTGGGGAAGTCTTTCTTGAAATGGCCTTATTTACCATAATTATAACATACGCACTCACCATAGATACACTTTCTTGGATGGTTCCTTCCACAGTGTCCACAACAAGGATATGACATATATGACTGAGCCACACTCCCTTGCGACTGAGTATCCTGCACTCTCGGTCCATGGCTAGGCTGGAAATTCTAAAACCATCGGTCAGCTGGAGGTCTGGGAGCTAGGGAGCTTTCTGCAGGCTAAGCATTACTCCAGAACTTTTTCTTCTGCCACCTATTACCCAAATTACCACTCTGCGACTGACTGTGGTTTTGGTCTGCCGGTCTGGCCCTCTTGGCCTGTCTGTCCTTCTCCCTTGATTCCAAAACCTTCTTCTTCTGCTCCTCCACCTATTGCATATGAATAGACAGTCTGGAGAAGTCCATATCCCTGTTCAACATTTCCCCCTTTCACTCTAACACCAAGTCATCCGAAAGACCGGATGCAAACTTCCTCATACGGGCCCTCATATTTCCTGTCAACCCAGGAGCATAACGGGTTAGTTGATTGAATTTCATAGTAAGCTCCTTGACACTCATCTTTCCTTGCTTTAAGTTCATGAACTCTTCAGCTTTGGACTCCTTTTAACTCCTGAAGAAAGAATCGGTCCAGGAAGGCTTCCATAAATTCGCCTTACATCGAAGGCTCTGCATTCTCACCCTTCGAATCTTCCCACTCGTTGTACCACTGATTCTCTACCTCCTTAAGTTGGTAAGCCGCTAGTTCATCCCCTTCTACTTTATCCACAGGCATCACCCTAAAAATCTTTTCCATCTCATCCACAAACTCTTATGGATCCTCCTCTACCTTTCTACCCATAAACTTAGGTGGGTTCAACCTCATAAACTGACTCACCCTAGTAGTCTTGAATACACCAGATGCAGACCCCACATCCTTTGACCATCGAGTCTGTAAAGCCACCAACTGTGCAAGCATATGCATAGACTGTCTGAACTCAGCATTTCATATCTCTCTCGGGAGGTTGGGTGTGGTTAGTCCCATTACGGGGAGCCCTAGGTGCATGGGTGGGCTGGTCTGAACAGGAGAGACTCCCGGAGCAGCAACAAATTCGAGAGTGTGAGCCCTATTGCGTGTCCTCATCCCATGGGTGGGACGGACCTCATCAGTTTGGGCGTTCTGATCATTAGAGCGACGAGGAGGCATGATGATTTTCTAAAATACAAGAGACCATTGATTAGGGGACATTTAGACTCTACAGCACGAACTAAATCACAAAGAAAGGAGACATTCCTAAACACCTAGTAGCCTCTTGTTTATAAGTATGGTGCACTACACACCCATAAACAAGACTCTACTTGACGCGATATCTCAGACACCCTGAGACCATGAACCGTGCTCTGATACCAAGTTTGTTATGACTCGAACTAGGCCCTGGCTGTGAAGAGCATCCCAAACAATGGAGGCCCGGACGCCCTTATACATCTGGTGATCATGCACTATGATCATATAATAAAGAAGAAAAATATGGAATTATACTAAATGAAATCATGGTCATATTCAGAATTTTGTTTAACAATACGTAAAGAAATTTATCAACATCTAGACAACATCTATTTCAGTCTGCGAAATCTCTACTACAAATGAAATAAATATACTGTCTGAAACTGGGACAAGGCCCCAGTGGAACAAACCAAAATAAATAACAAGTATCAGATAGAAATAGGCCTTTCAGAATAAAGAAGGCTCACCAACTGCACACTTCACTTCTGTCGGGATAATTCTACGGCTTAACAGGACCACTAGACTAAGCCTCATACCCTGAAATATAGGGACTCAATACATTTGTGCTGGTATGTGAAACAACTCAAAATAACATGTTTTATACAAAATAGATGAGAGCATTTCATAAAGACAATGATCATATTACGTAGGTAAAATACATAGGCATATTTTAGTAACTCCAAAACACTTTTTTGAAACCATGAAACACTTTTTATCTTAATCCTGACATAGATGGTGCACCCTATATTTCTACGATCCCACAGGCTATATGGAATCCTCCCTTAACTCGGCGGCCAAGCCTCCAATCGAAGTATTCCGCAAGGATTGGAGTCCTAATTTCTATTCTAGTATGCCAGTTTCTCAGGGACAAGTATACATTGGCTTTAGCCAATCATATCACATGAATCGGCAAATTATGTTATTTCGGTGATGAGCCCTTACACTCAAACGCCTTCTTTGGGTAACCATCTACCTCTCTTTAAACCCAATTTTAGTTCTTTAAAATCATTCATCATGCATTTAAAACATTCATCATTTATTCTGTTAAGGGCATACTATAATCGGGTATCGTCATACCCTGACTTGCAAGTCCATATCATATCAAATTCACAGCTCATCGTATTCAAAGCATGCACATGTCCACCCAAAATTTCATAACGTCACAATAGGTCCATCACTTTGAAATCTCAAGAAAACTTATGCATTTATCATCTCTTTGCAAGATTCAAAACATGTGAGGGTCATGTTTATTTAATCAATCACATGCAATTCTTTTATTTTTTACAACAAGAATGTAGTTATAGCAAGAAAATCCCTCTCATCATATATAAGTCGTGTCAAACACCATGATATTGAGAAAATCACTTTAAAAATCTAAAATGCATGCATTCCAAATCATTCACAATGAAACCATAACTTTGGTCCACAACAAGTGAGGGATTTCATACTCATGCTCTCAGTCAAATCTTATAAAATACACAAAATTCATATATATATATAGTTACAATTCAACTTTTATGCAAACTAGTTCAAGACAACATGTATTTCAGTCAAAATAGTTCCATGATGCATAATCTTCGAAAATCATATCGTATACTTCATTATAAACCAAAATTTTGGGACCTTTAATCTTAATAAAATATTTAAACTTATGCCCAAGGTTATTATAGTAGTCCCACATACCTTAGATAACTTAGGAGGAAGAGAGGAATCTAAATCACACTTAGTTCTTGGAATGATGAACTCTTGATCTTAGAAGAAGGAACTAGGATTTTGCCTTTGAGATAATAGAAGTATTTTCTGAAGAAATCAAGCCTAATGTTCTTAGATTATCATTTAATCTCATGTTTGGATGGATTAGGGTGAGGAAAAAGACTCAATTGCCCTTAAAAATGCAAATAAAATGATGCAGAGCTAGGCCTCCTTTGTGTCGCGACCCCCAAAAATGGGGAATGAGGCTCGCGTTGTGTCACGCCTCGAACCAGGGCCCTGGTCGTGACGAGCATTCCGAACCATGAAGGCCCGAAACACCCCTATCTATCTGGTAATCATGCACATAATTCATATGATAATAAGATATGTGGAAGATACATAATATTACGAAAAACATAGTCATAAATCAAATGAAATCAACAAAGGGGAAATAATGTCCCACAACATCTATCGACATTTGAACAACCGTCTGTGAAATCTCTAATACATGACTGAAACAAATTACTGTCTGAAAACTGGGACAAGGCCCCCAGTAGACCCAAAACTACTAAATGACAGACATCAGGCCTTCCAAAATATAGAAGGCTCACCACTTGATTCTGCAAATCTGTCGGAAGAGATCTACTGATTATCTGGACCCCTAAATTGTGCCTCCAAACCTGGGAGGGAAGGGAGTCAATACAAAAGTACTGGTACACAGAGAAATCAAAAACAAAATATAATATTTTTTTCCAAATATAGGTGAGAGCCATTATAAAGCAGTTTCATATCAAATCATTTGAAAACACATGGGCATAATGTAATAGTTTTCAACAACTATGTAATGCAGCTGAGCTAGGTGGAATACCCTAAATATAACATTTACACCAACTGTCAAATCTCGGTTGCCGCCGAGATTAGAGTATAAGTGAGGAAAAGACACACAAGATCACACAGCAGGGTGTCTAGACCCAATAAAGTATAGTAATGCCCAGGATCACTTAGCCTGGGATCCTAACCATAGTCCCAATTTGGGAATGACATAAAGTCAAGTACACAAGATCACTTAGCCTGGTACCAAATCCCCATGTCGGCAAACACGGTTTTCAGTGATGAGCCCTTACACTCAAACACCTTCTTCGAGCATCCACCTATCTTATGTAAAATCAATGTATCAAACTCCATTTAATTCAATCACATATCTTATTTTGTAGGGTATCGTCATACCCGATTTGCAAGCCATCAATATCACATCATTCTTTCATGCAACCATTATATTCAGCATATTTCAACATAAAAAACCCTCTCATTGCAAGTCAAAACCATGACCATTTTCAAAATATTTCATGTCACGCTTGTCAAGATGATTTCAAACATTTCACATCATGTGAGAATTTAAAACGAGATCATATAAAGAGAGGGATTTCATATAATTCATTCTCTTAAGTTAACATCTTTTCAAAATACATGCATATACATATATCATATATCAAACCACTTCGGGAATAGGCCTAAAGACCAAATCAATAGCATAAAACGTTTAAAACGGGATTATATTCATAATTTCAAAAACCTCATTTTTAAAACATGAATTTTTAAGCCCATGAGATTTTTGAGATAACCCCACGTACCTCTATATGAGAAGATGGTAGGTTCTTCTTGAAGCCTACGTTCTGGGGATTCCAAATATGCAATTAGTTTCAAAAACCCACAGTTGAATCTTTAGTTGTTTGGGTTTTTATTTTGAAACCCTAAGGAGAGTTCTTGAGCAATTTTGATGAATGAAGGTGTATTTTGGGGTATTTGGGAACTGAATTTCGTGTTTATGGCTAAATAAGGATGGGAAAAGGACCATTTTGCCCCAAAAACGGAGTGTTTAAGTCACTTGAGTAATAATATATGCGGCTCACACCTTATCGTATAATATAGGTTGTGCGGCGCACTTTTTATCGCACACATTAGGTTGTGCGTCGCACACCTTATGGCATAAGTTAGGGTGTGCGTCGCACACCTTATGCTGCACGACATACTCCACTTTGTAAACCCATAACTTCTTCCTCGGGTGTCGGATTTTTGCAAAATTGGTATCGTTGGAAAGATAATTCGAACACACTACATAATTTATTAACACACTAAACTTGCATTGGATTTATGGCTTTTGGAACCTTTACGTGAAGGAAATGACGATTTTCATTCTCGTCCGAAATGCGGGGTGTTACATTATCTCCCCCTTGGGATCATTCATCCCCGAATGATGGGTAGGAACTTGTTGAAGCTTAAAGGTATGGAATAATGCGGACATGATGTGCCTTATAAGAAAGGACATAACTGATCTGAAATATTTAAACTTCTATAATGAAACTAAATTCTGAGCTGACTTGACTTTTCTTGCTTCAAGAAGAAGCTGATTCATGCTGAAAATTTAGGATTCCCTTGAAATATTCATGATCCAATCATACATATTTAAATTAAGAAGTGATAACTTATGCAAGTACGAATCATAAGACATCAAGACTTAGATCGTACAAGGGTATTACACTATTTGAGCTGAAATACTTGAAAACTTTTGAGATTATACGCTGAACTCTTATGCACCGAGTCATGAATAGATATCTGAATCTGAAACATGATGCTTGGAATGAACTGAACTCACAATTTATATGGATGGAATAGATTATCTCTTCGGAATGGCCATGCGCACGAGACTTCGGATAGTAGGACTGGGTGAAAAGGTGGAAAAACTATAGTAACTTGTCTGCCCGACTGTTAAACTGAATTACAGACTGAATTATACCAGACACTTATACAGTATAAGTTATACTCAACTGGAGTATCTCTTCAACACTCTCTCTAAAGAAGTTCTAGCAGTAATAGGAAGCCACGAATCTTGGGTATGGATTACATAAGACATCCAACTGAGGGAAATCACAACATTTACACTACTCTGCAGTCTGGAATATAGACATATAACTCATAAATTAGGATAGAATTTTCAGGCCTTAGTCAATGCGACTTCTTACTTTAAAGATTAGCACACTCCTCGAGTACTCCCTTAATTGTACTATTACCCGTAGATACCACATTCATTCGATCCAACTTATTTGTTCTCGTATTTGCATTTATAATTCTTTCTACTAATGTCTATAGTAACTTAAATCCTCTTCACCGTGATCAGGCCTAACTCCAACTCGCAAAATACTACATGCCACTCCACGATACAAGTCTAAACCATAAGATTCCATCTTCTATATCTCTTAAAAGATCACACCCTAAGCCTATCATGCCTTACCACTTCAATGGCTAACTCTGAATTATTACTACGAAGTCGCTAGCGCATATAGCGTTCCTTAACAAAAATTCCAACATGTCATTCAAGCCTATCTCTATAACGACATATGATCTTCAAAGTAAACACTCATAAAGACACACTTCACATATTCTACTAACCATCTATCGATATAGCTCCCACACTCTACCCCAAGAACATACACACACACACCTTTCAGCTAACCATCACATGCATCAAGGACTTGCACCCAACCTTACTTCGCACTTATGGCCTTATCTAAAATAAGCATACTATGATCTTCCACCAACTAGAAACATTTACTCATCACCACTATCATCACATAAAGAGGAGTCACTAAAGATTAGAACATAAGATCTTGAAGCATGGAAGGATGTTATATGAAACTTGACACTTAACTGAGGCCTGGGGAATAGCAAATCAACATCCGGGATTTATCAAAGAAAAAAAAATCTGAATTGGGGCATACATGGCTATGAACTATATTCCACCTATCGTAAAGAGTATAGCATGAATTATGGGAATTGAGCACACTATAAAGTGTGAATACATGAGTCATGAGCTTCATGACCTCAATTTAGAGTTCATAACATATGGAATGTGATTCCGACGACTGAATGAACTGAAGTTCCTTATTTAGGAATCTGGAAGAGTACGTTATTTTCTATCATATACATGAACATGAACTATGATCATGGAACTGAAACGTGAGGTATGAGTAGGTATTAGGATAACTGAAAAATACTGAGACCGGAATAGGTTGAGCCTCACTCTTCCCTTCTGATGTTCTATGTCATACTGACATCACTACTAGAATCTGAAAGCCTGACTTGGTTATTCACTCTATCACCTCCCCCTTAGCTTCAAGCCATCATATTAAGTTTGGGAGATCCCTTACTAGACTCTAAACTAAAGTACACTCACTGCACTCTGGGGTCTGGAAAACTCCTATACACGCATATCATGGCACTTAACCCGAATGACTACACCTGAAGTGGAAAACCCATTGTTAATACTACCTTCTGAGATATACTTTATCATTATATAGACCCAGTAGTCATCATATAATACTTGCACACTTACTAACGTCGGGTCTTCATGGGTATCCCCATAGTCAGAGTGCACACCCTCTAGTGCTTTAACTCTTATTTCTATTAGTTCAACCTTCAAAAACTCAAACTTAGAATCTAGCACTCAACATGGATATCACCAAGCCTTCAATGAATCATACTACTTCTGACATAGCCTACCAATATCGCGACTCCAAACTTACATCTCTCTACTATGAGAATCAAGATCATATAAAAAGGCTCAACACTATCAATCAAAACTCCTTAACTTAGCTATTTATAACACCATATACCATTTAACTAGTCGTTCTCCACCTAGCAACTCAACGGTACCACTCGTCACACAAAACGTGTAATAGTCTTAGAAAATACCACAACCTCAGATCACCTTGGGAATACTTCTACATTATATATGCAACATCATACTTCACTACGAATCAAATAAACTTAAGCTCTTGCATATACCGTTCAAGCCTATTAGATTACTTCTATAAAACTAGTATCATTAACCAAGAAATCATCACATCCACCTTCATGGACATCAATAGTTCAAAACTTAATGTCTAGTGCTAAACATGATTTTACAACCCAACCTTACGCATGATTCTCACTTGGATACCTTGAAATAGACATCAAGAAACACTAGTACACTAGAACTTCCAAACAACAAATACTTGATCTTGACCTTACGGTCTTCCTTATCATAACTCATTAGCACGTACTATTTTAACACATCAAGCCTACTAATTTTTTTCCCACAAAACATACATCAATAATCTCATGCCACTATTTTTACCACCACATTCTACATTAAATTCAACATATAGTCTTGTACCAATCATCTATCACTACTGGAAAATGCAACATAATATGCTAGTCCATAAAATTTGGGACATACTATACAAACGCCTCAAAAATCACTACATACCTTCTCACAAGTAGTACTAGTTTACAATTACCAACGAAAACAAGGTCAAAGGGTAAAGTTACATAATAGACATGATCAACCTTAATCTTATATTATAACCCCATACAATCTTTTCTACTTATACGGATTTCTCACCTCATACTTACTTACCCAAACATACATTTAGACTACCTTCAAATTCCACAAACAACCATGAGTCTATACTTACAACATACTGGCTAATATAGCCATTTTCACACTTCAACCAACCGACAAATCACCCTAACTAACAACTCCTTCTCTACCTTCTACTAAACTAACACACAAGGACGAATCACCTCTTTACCAACTCAATCTCATGCAAACAGATTCAGCTATATATATATTAAACCAACACAAGAACAACAAGTTGCTAGTGAATCGAAATAGGCCTCACACGGCTTCACTAGACTTTAATTTTGTATTTTGAACAAGAAAATGAGATGAATGACAAGTCAGTTATGCTAGTGAATCGAAAGAGCCCCACACGGCTTCACTAGACTTTATTTTTTTTCAACAACACCTTGATGACAAGATTACATGAGATAGAAATTTAATATGCAATATCCAATGAACTAAGAATACACATCTTACTCTGTATAAATAAAATCGGAGTCAAACAATTCCTCCACGGACTACCATACCATCAACATATGCTACTAGTTACCACATTAGTCTATCGTCATAAGGGGTAAATCATTCTCGAACATCGGTTATTCAACTAAAATATTCATTTACACAAAAGTCACCCTCGCTCTGACTTCTAACTTTGTGACTTCACATCACCAACTTTTTGGTCTAATTTCACTACCAATAGGTCATGACAACAACACTTTAATGCATACTACTATTCGGGTGGAAATACAGTTCCAACATTCTACTTCACATCATCCCCCCTTAAGCAAGACATTTGTAACATAAATTTGAAGGGGACTAAATGCAATTAATACCTCAAGCTGAAAAGCACGATTCCATCAGGATCAATGTTTACATCGGAATCAATACACATTGAAGCACTAACGGACTCTTCTCAAGTCCTTGCACAAATTTTAACTCTTATATGGTTCAATCAGAAAGGATCATACCATTTAGACTCTAAACTTCTGCACTTGAATCACCTCAATAATGAGACATATCTGAGGACATTAGAGTAAGGAAAGAATTTGGGATGACTTTTTTTTTACTTTCGTATGGGCGACACCATAGCACAAATTAAAGTATGAAAGAGGAACATTCTGACTCTATTGCACGAACTAGAACATGAAGAAAGAGAGACATTCCTAAATGCCTAGTAGCCTCCTGCTTATAAGTGTGGCGCGCTACATACCCATAAACAAGACTCTACCCGATGCAATTTCGCAGACACCCTGGGACCATGAACCATGATTTGATACCAAGTTTGTCACGACCCGAACCGGGGCCCTGGCCGTGACGAGCATTCCGAACCATGAAGGCCCGAAACACCCCTATCTATCTGGTAATCATGCACATAATTCATATGATAATAAGATATCCAGAAGATACACAATATTACGGAAAATATGGTCATAAATCAAATAAAATCAACAAAGGGGAAATAATGTCCCACAACATCTATCGACATCTGAACAACCGTCTGCGAAATCTCTAATACATGACTGAAACAAATTACTGTCTGAAAACTGGGACAAGGCCCCTAGTAGACCCAAAACTACTAAATGATAAATGAACTGACATACATCAAGCCTTCCAAAATATAGAAGTCTCACCACTTGATTCTGCAAATCTGTCGGAAGAGATCTACTGATTATCTGGACCCCTAAACTGTGCCTCCAAACCTGGGAGGGAAGGGAGTCAATACAAAAGTACTGGTACACAGAGAAATCAAAAACAAAATATAATATTTTTTTCCAAATATAGGTGAGAGCCATTATAAAGCAGTTTCATATCAAATCATTTGAAAACACATGGGCATAATGTAATAGTTTTCAACAACTATGTAATGCGGCTAAGCTAGGTGGAATACCCTACATATAACATTTACACCAACTGTCACATCTCGGTTGCCGCCGAGATTAGAGTATAAGTGAGGGGAAGACACACACGATCACACAGCAGGGTGTCTCGACCCAATAAAGTATAGTAGTGCCCAAGATCACTTAGCCTGGGCTCCTAACCATAGTCCTAATTTGGGAATGACATAAAGTCAAGTACACAAGATCACTTAGCCTGGTACCAAATCCCCATGTTGGCAAACACGATTTTCAGCGATGAGCCCTTACACTCAAATGCCTTCTTCGAGCGTCTACCTATCTCATGTAAAATCAATGTATCAAACTCCATTTAATTCAATCACATATCTTATTATGTAGGGTATCATAATACAACAATATTGCACCTTAAGCATATGTGCTTGTGAAGCAGTTTATTTTACTCAACGTCAAAAAACCAATTTTGTAACGAAAACCAACTCATGAACTATGCCTACCCATGTTTAAGGTGTCTTATGTTAACGTTTATCTTCAAGCCATCAATTTTATTGAGTTGCATCTATTGCAAAAAACACGAGTAGCGAGACAAGAGGAGTGTTAGTTACCATATTGTACGAGAAACTTGGAGCAATGACCAACGGAACATCCAATATTACAAACACGGTTACTAGTTGCAACCTCAGTATCAACTGATTCATCTGTGTTCGTAATTAAAACGCAACCGGCCAAGCACTTAGCTAGGCACCACGGTTTTTTTCCGCACTTTAACACACACTTTGCCATGCATATTGGGTCAAGTTTTTCTTGGGCCATAGCATTATGCTCTGTCAACACAAGCATTGCAAGGAACAACACCATTACAACCTTCAATGCCATTGAAAGAGAGAGGAATAGTGAGTTATATTATACGGTATTCTTATTTTGGTTGATGTGAAAATAAGGTCCTCAAAGTGCACTATTTATAGAGCAAAGGTATAGTGTAAAAGAAAAGATTTTAGATTGTACTTAGATCTAGATAAGGTGTGATAATGTGTGTGATGGAGGATTTAACACCCCTTCGTTAGAAAATTACACCATATAGATAGGTAAAACAATTACATTAATGTATATATGGAGGAGTGATGAGAATAAAGATTGAATGTAAAATCTCATCCTTCTATAGTAACTTATTAAATGTTGTTTACTTCTTTTTTTTTTCCTAAAATCTCAACTCCAGACAAGTCAAAATCAGACAAAATATTTTTCCCTTAATATCCTTTTTGCTCTACTATTGTTTGCCTTCAAACTCCGAATGGTTTTTTGAAAATTTTAAACAAATATTATCTAACATCTTAATTTGTATATGGTACATTATTCCTATTAAATAAACTCCAATATGTGGTAAATAAGATTAAAACAAACAAAAGTTTAGTGATCCATTCTTAACAAGTCAAAACAAATCAATGTGAACGGATAATCTAGTATAATTCAATCATAAAATTCAATTTTTATTTATCACTTTCAATTTTAGTGGTTCATAGAATACATTTTTTAAATTTTAATCAAATATTATCTAACGCCTTAATTCGTGTATGGTACATAAAAAGAATATATCTCTAATATGTAGTAAATAAGATTAAAAATAAAATTTTAGCGGTACACTCTCAACAAGTGAAGACAAATCCTATATGAACAAATAATTTAATATAATTCAACCATAAAAATTCAAATTTCATATTTATCACTTTCAAGTTTACTGCCCCATTCTATGGGAAATATGTTAAACATGTTAATATTATTGAACAAGAATCCATAAAACTATAGCTTCTCAACTAGTTTTTTGTTGGCTTGATACTTAATATATTCTATTTTTTCTTATGTCTATGTTTTTACTGAAAAAAAAAAAATTGTGGCTAAAAAAGATGAGATAATTTCAGTGACCTCCCTAGTATTTTAGGTTCATAATACTAACATTCGTCGTATTTATAATATTATATTTATCTTCTTCTTTTTTTCATTTTTTAAAACGGTTTCGAATTGTATTGGACAGTGTCATAGCCTTCCTTGTCTGAGGTTTCATTTGAGATCCTTTTGTTTAAAAATTACACCGTTAGATAGGTAAGACAATTACTTTTATGTATATATAGTGTTATATACTGAATTTTCTTGACTTTATCGTGTGTTTACTTGTTGATATTTTAACTTTGCCGTTGAAAATTCTGACGCAAATAAATAGGAAAGGTTCAACGAAAGGAATGATGAATTCAGTGAAAACAAAATTTACAAAACAAAATTTACATGAATTAGTATGGTCCACATTCTCAACAAGTAAAATAAAAACTCAAACATGTAGAAGAGTACATCAACGAGTGAAAAAAACATACTATCAATCATGTAGAAGAGTTCCACCTCAACAATAAAATTTCTAAATTTCTTTTACTTTGTTTTATTTTTGGTGGTCTAATATATTCTATCAAACGTGTGTTAAGTATGTGCAACAATTGAAGATGAATTTCATCTTTTATGTGTTTTGACCATCTTATTCTTCCTCATACGTAGTTGTTAGTACATGTTATTTGTGAGTTGTGGGGTTGGTCGACACAGTACCCAATGCGTTCGAGAATATTTTCGGTGAGTTTGAGACTTTTAGAGGTTTTTAAAACCATGAGTTTGATTGCAGTCAATATTTCATGTTTCAGGTCTCAGATGGTGACTTGGACAGTTTATTAGATCCAAAATATCGATTTTGGATTAGTAACATAGTTAGTTTGGGTCCGAGTCTTCATTTTGTATTTTGACCCTTTTGATAAAAACTAATTTATATAAGCCTAAAGGGGTCATGGGGCTGAACTATTGTAAACGACCTCTTTTTATAAACCTGATGTTCTATTGAGCCTGAAACATCAAAAATAGCCTAGTAGCATATCTGTTTTATTTCTGTGGGGTCCCGAATAATTTCTGGGGGTTCAATCGGGACAATTCTCAAAAAACATCAAACTGTTGGTGCATTTTTTCTAGTGTATCAGGCCCTTCATCACGATCGTGGGCCTCAATTGTCTTCATCGCGATCAGGTGGTGGTGGTGCCACGATGAGCAAACAGTGGACTGGGTCGAGTTTGACCATCGCAGTCGCGAGTGCCTCCTCTCATGATCGCCATGAACAACTTAAATGCCGGTCAATGTTGATCCTCGTGATCGCATGGTGGGGATCGCGATCGCGAGGTATTGTTCACCTGAAAGTAAAAAATTACCAATATAGTTCAACCATAAAACAAAAATTCAAATTGCGTTTATTAGTTTCAATTTTAGTGGTCCATAGAATAACGTTTATTTTATTTTATTCAAAATTTCAAATATTGTTTAACATCTCAATTCGTGTATGATACATAATTCCTAATATATATCTCCAATATATGGCAGATAAAATTTTGGTGATCCACTCTAAACGGATAAATCAAATTCTATTTGAACAAATAATCCAGTAGAATTCAACCAAAAACTAAGTTAAATTTTGTCTTATTACTTCAATTTTAGTGGTCCATAGAATAATAATTATTTTAAAAATTCAATCAAATATTATCTAATACCTTAATTGGTGTGTGACACATAATTCCTAATATATATCTCCAATATATGATTAATAAGACAAACAAATTAAATATTTAGTTGTACACAAGTGAAAACAAACCCTATATGAACAAATAATCCAATATAATTCAATTATAAAAATTTAAATTTTATTTTTTCTAAATTTTAATCAATTATTATCTAACACCTTCATTCGTATGTGGTACATGATTCCAAATATGTATCTTCAATACATGTGGTAAATAAGATTAAAAAACAAATGTTTAGTGGTCCACTCTCACGTGAACACAAATCCTACATTCTCAAATAATCTAATATAATTCATTCATAGAAATTCAAATTTCATTTATCATTTTTTTATTTTAGTGGTCCATTCTAAGAAAAATATGTTAAATGTATCAATCTTATTAAACAACAATCCTTAGATAATTATATCTATTTCACTTAGTGATACCCTATTTCATTTGCTTAAAATAATTTTTTTTCATGCTACATTATTCAAATCAGATGATATATGGAGGGCTAGTATCTAGCTCACTCCATCAATCAGACTTAGAAGCAGATGCTCTAGCAAGATAATGAACCGACTATTTCGTTAATTTCTTAAAGAAGAACAAAAAATTGATAACTCTCAAATAAAAGTTCCATGATCAAAGACTATAGAATCAAAATAAAAATAATTCACCAAAAAAGATTTCAGAACTTCCTTCGCTAATAGATTATTTGTTAATTTGAATTGCATGATGGGTGTTTGTAGTTGTAGAAGAAATTTCCAATATAGTTGTAAAAAAATTAGTTTGATAGGAACCTCCTCTTCATCTAAATGTTGTGCACTTCATTTTTTTTACTCCCTCCGTTTCAAAAAGAATGACTTAGTTTGACTAGGCACGTAGTTTAAAAAAATAAAGAAGATTTTTGAATCTTGTGGTCCTAAATTAAAGCTATATCAAATGTATCAAATGTCGTTTAATCTTGTGGTCTTAAACATGACATGTGGAAAGGTGAATTAAAAGTATTGCCAAAAAAAGAAAAGGATCATTCTTTTTTAAACAGACTAAAAAGGAAAGTGGGTGAGTTATGGTTTCTTTGCTGTTTCCTTTCAGCTTCCAACATGATGGCAGTTGGTACCACATTTGATCCTCGCAGAGATAAAAAAACCTAGGTGATTTCTTCTCATCTGTCCTAACCATGATGGACAGATATCTTGCGGAATGAGTCAAGTAGCACAAAATCTGGTTATCATGGAAACGATGGAGCCATAAATGGTTAGCATCCAGCCTATTATATTTGCATAGGAATCACCTGCTCATATGGCGCCACCCTTGTACTTCAAAACATAAATTACAGTAATTACATAATTGTGTCTGTCCTCAATTGCTGGTAGAGGTGACTATTCAATTCTATCAAAGAAGATAGCCATTGTGATGCCACAAGTAGGGTCCGAAGAGGGTGAGGTGTATGCATAACTTACCCCTACTCTTCTGTGTGGTAGAGAAAATTGTTTCTGATAAATATTCTATCAGATGACACTGAACATGATTAAAGTGGCATGAGTCTGTAAGAACGATATTTCATTCAATTTGGGATTTTATTTTCTCGTTATATGGTACATATTATAGTGTACAGATCGTTATCCGACAATGAAATTATGCGTTAGTATATATTGATTTTAATGCTTCACGGTTTACAATACATATGCCGAAACTCATTGCCAATGGATAAATAAAAACCGTTTCAACATCAAAAACAACAAAAAGTAAAGCAAACATATAGTAACGGATTCAAAATTGTAATCATGTATCGCCCATTGGTTCTATACCTGACTCATAAGGAGAAAGGTTTTATGGCGCTTTGCTAGGGGCTAACACTCTAGAAATGAAAAATGTCAAAATAGGACCAAGGATAGATATTATTAGAAATGCAAAAAAAAACATATTTGTAAAGCAAGGAAGAATTACATCACATCACTAATAATCTTACCATATCTATTGTTGTCATGTGACCAGGAGGTCACGGGTTCAAGCCTTGAAAACATCCTCTGGCAGTAATGTAAGGTAAGGCTGCGTACAATACACACTTGTGTTAGGGCTTTTCCCCGAACGCTGCGCATAGCAGAAGTTTTAGTGCATCGAGATTCCCTTTTATCTACATAATATTTAACCAAAAATTATCTAACACCTTAATTGTTTTATGGTTCATAATTCCTAATATATATCTCCTATATAGTAAATAAGACTAAAAAAATAAACTTTCAGTTATCCATGAGTGAAAACAAACCCTATATGAACGAATAATGCAATAGAATTCAATTATAAAAAAGGGAAAAGGCTCAAATATGTCACTGAACTATCAGAAATGGCTCATTTATGTCATCTGTTAAAAGTTGGGCTCATTCATGCCATCGCCGTTACAAAACCGGCCCATCCATGCCATTACTTATTAACAGATGGTTTTTAAAAACAGTTTTGCCACGTGGCAGCTTATTAGAGGGCCACGTCATTTTTTATTTTAATTTTAAAAAAAAAAATTAAAAAAAAAAATTATTATTTTTTTTGATCCATTAAAAAGAATCCACGCAACTTTTTTATCCATTGAAAATTAGTTTGATCTATGCTTTTAAAATTTGATTAATTTTTCATGAATATATTCTTAAAACATTCTCGTTCGATTCGTTTTTTTGTCATTTTTACTTATTAAGATTGTTTTCATATTTTACCTTTAATATTAATTATTTTTTCTTCAAATTAATTTCAAATACAATAGTAAACATCATTTAATAAATATATATTAATAAAATAGCTATTTTAATTGACGGGCGAGTACCTAAAAGGGAACGGAGAGAGTATACACTCCACGCTTTTTATCACTTTATTTATTTATTTATTTTAAAAGATTCACGTTAACTAAAGCTTTTGTCATTTTTTCAGTTGAAACTGAAGGGATATATAAACATCAAATATTATTATTATATTATTAATAGTTAGCTTCTCATTTTGCCAACTCTACGTATATTATATATGTCGGCATATTGTTGTCTTCCTGTTTTGGCAATGATAAATGATGATGCATAAAGTGTTACGTACAAATGTTGAATGCTGATTAGGGACGGCTCAACCCTTTAGGAGAAAAGGTGGTCGCCTAAGACCCCAAAATTTGAGGGACCTATTTTTGTTTAGTAATAATAAATTACAAATTTTAAGAAATATATTAAATACTATTTATAGAAAAACGAAAAATTTTATATAAAAAAATAAAACGCAAGGCCTCCGTTTGATTTTTGCCTTAGGCCATAAATTTGCTTGAGCCGCCCCTAATGCTGATGATGTCATTCTATGCTTAATAAAAAAATAAAAAGTTACTCATATTCGGCTGACAAAATATTTTATGTATGCTAAGACATACTATATGCTTAATTAGAATAGCTTTTGGTTATAAATTTTAGTAGTAGATTTTAAAAAAAAAATTCTTTAAATATTTGTTTGATCATGAAAAATTAATCAAATTTTAAAAACATAGATCAAATTAATTTTTAATGGATCAAAAAATTGGGTGGATTCTTTTTAATGGATCAAAAAAAAAAAAAAAAGAAAATTAAATTTAAAAAAAAATGGTGTGGCCCTCTAATAAGATGCCACGTGGCAAGGCTGTTTTTAAAAATCGGCTGTTAAAAAGTAATGGCATGAATGAGCTAGTTTTTTAACAACGATGACATAAATGAGCCCAACTTTTAACGGATGATATAAATGAGTCATTTCTGATAGTTCATTGGCATATTTGAGCCTTTTCCCTTATAAAAATTTAAATTTTATTTTTTTTAATTTTAATCAAATATTATCTAACACCTTCATTCGTATGTGGTACATGATTTCTAATATATATCTTCAATATATGTGGTAAATAAGATTAAAAAATAAAAGTTTAGTGGTCCACTCTCAACACGTGAACACAAATCCTATATGCACAAATAATCTAATATAATTCAACCATAAAAATTTAAATTTTATTTATTATTTTCAATTTTAGTGGTCCATTCTATGGAAAATATGTTAAACATGTCAATATTATTGAACAATAATCCGTAGACAATTATATCTATTTCACTTAAAGATAATCCTATTTCAATTTATTTTAAATAATTTTGATCAGCATGTATTATTCAAATAAGATGACATATGGGAGGGTTAGTATGCCACTTCATCAATCAGACTTAGAAACAGATGTTCTAACAAGATAATGAGCAACTTGATTCATTGATTTCTTAAAAAAATAAAAAAATAGGTAACTCTCACAGAAGAGTTTTACAATCAAATACTACTGAATCAAAATAAAAACAAATCGCCAAAAAAGATTTCAGAACTTGCTTCACGAATAGATTATTTGTTTCCACAATCAACTTTTGTACTAAATTGCTCCTTTAACCAAGTAAGAGCCTCAACACCCCATGATCTTAGCCAACAAAGGGCTAGCAACATCCAAAAGGATATAGTTTTTCCAGCAAAATTGCAGGGGTTTATTTGCGGGGGTTAGTTTAACCTCTGTAAATTATGTGAAATGTGGGATTAAAAATTTGTTGCTAAATTTTATAAATTTGCGAGGGTTTTAACTCTCACTATCCATAAAAAAAAATAGCGCAAAGTAATTTCATAAAATAAAACCATTTTCCCTCTCTTTCATTTTCCTTCAAAACAGCCATCTCTCTCTCATTTTTTCCAAAACCTCCAAATCGATACTACACCAACTTTGATACCAATCGGGCCGGCCTTGCTAATCTCTACCAGGAAACTTCTATGTTGAGTTTTGAAGGCGTTAAGATTCAAGGTGGTCAAAGTATTGTTGGTAAGCTCATCAGTCTCCCTTTCCAGCAGTGCAAGCATCACATCAACACTGTCGATTGTCAGCCTTCTGGTCCCGCCGGCGGTATGCTCGTCTTTGTAGTACTTCTATGATGCTTGTATGGAGATGGTGATTTGTATTACTTCTTAGAGCTATAATAAGGTTTGGGAGAAGTATAACTATAAGAGTAAAAATAAACTGAAATAGTGGGAGTGTCTGTTAGTCTATTTTAATATGTTGTAGAAGGTCGCGCGTGTGAATATTTTGGGTGGCAGAAGAGGAATAATAGAGTACTAATGTGATTGCCATTATTAAACAAGTAGTAGTTCTCTTGTTTAGGCATAAACCAACTATGCATACTGCTTTGGCGGCCGTCTCTTTTTGCCTAATTTTTTAGGATTCATCCGGCATGGGTTCAACATATGTTATTTTAATATGTATTTAAATAATTTAAGTTATTAACTATTTTAATTTATAATATTTTTTATGTAATTTTTAAATTAATATACGTTACTTTTTTTGTCCAAATTTTTGTGGCATCGATAGTTAATTATATTTTAAAAATAATTTATGTTTTTAATTATTGTAATTTATAATACTTTTCTTCTATTCCGATTTCAGTAACACTAATATAATTTCAAGAGTCGACCAAATATTTCATTGTTTGAAAGAAGACAATTTAATTTAAAACATCAAGAGTTAATTTCGCATTTTATGTCTATTTTTTTTTTATTAAATATTATTTATTTTCTTAATACCTACATGACTCATAATAATTAATTAAGAGTGATTGATTATGTTATTACTATAAAAATTAATATAATTTTATCATATCCAATAGTAATCATCGATAACTCACCGGAGTAGTATATTAATTAAATACGGAATGCTATATTTTGCATATGCAAAATATGATATTATTAAATATTATTGGATAGTGCATTATATTTATCATTCACAATGATAAAATTTTACTATATATTTTTCTTTATTTCTTTTTAAATTGATACATATTGACCCAACACAAATTCTAAGAAAATATTCATTAGAATTTTTTTTTATTAAAATAAATTTATTAATTTTGTACTTTAAAAATTTAAAGTTAAGTTTAAATATTAGTTCTTTTATATTAAAAAAATAATTTTAAAATTTAAATTAACTAAAATAAATAAATAAAAAGATTCATTTTCTATATAAAAGTTAATTAAAATAATAAAATTGATTTACTATAAATATTTATTTACAATTATTTGTCATGATTTATTCTGCACCGATAAAATTTTGAGAGTTGAATAAAAAATTTATCTATTTTTTAAAAAGTATTTTAACTTGCTAATTATTGTGATTTATAATAATTTTTACGTAATTATAGAATAATATATTTACTCCTTGTGTCCCAATTTATGTGGCTTCATTACAATTTTGAGAGTCAATTAAAATTTTTATATATCTTTTAAATATTTTAAATTTCTTTTTCTTTTGTCTTAATTTATGTGGCATTGCTAAAATAATGAGAGTAAATAAAATTTCTATATGTCTTTTAAATATTTTAAGTTATTAATTATTGTGATTTGTGGTAACAAATTAGTTTTGAACATGATAGACAATTAAATAAATAAGAAAAAATTACGTTCAATATGTAGTTATAGTTAATTAATATAAATTAATAGAATATATTAAATATTTAAACCATTATAATGAAATCATAGAATTATTATATATTGGGACATGATATGTAATTAAGTGGAAGTAGTTGGATTTTTTGATAATTACATGAGGTGGTCGAAACCACCTCTTCTATATAATAGAAAAATATGGGGTTAACTTCAGCTTTGGAAAATACACCAAAAAAAAAAATACCAAAACCAAGCAAAGAGAGAAAAATAGTGAAGAGCGGTGAGGTATTTAACAGACTGTGATTTAAAAATAGTTTGTGAAGGGAAAAAATAGAGTGAGCAATATTTTTAATAAGGTGTGGTAGTCACTTCGACTACGATATAAAACTTCTTACTAGGTATTTTAGTAAGGTGGGAGTCAAAAGTGGATTATTTCTTTTCACTTTGAGTATTATATTGTGACTACGGTGTAAAATTCCTTACTATAGTAATATCAGTTGTTCCTCTTGATCCGTGGTTTTTTTTCTTATTTAGAAGGGTTTTCACTTAAAAATTTTGGTGTCATTATCGCTCTTATTGTTCTTGTTGATTAATCGTTGTATTGTTGTCATATTTATTGCTCTTTATTACCACAATATTATTATCGTGGAGGGATTTATTTCCAACAACTGGTATCAGAAAGCGGATTTTATTCATTCACAAAAATAATATTTGTGGTTGGTGGTACAATACTCGATAAAAATAAAATGTTCAGAGTAAAGTACGAGGTAGCAAAAATTCATCGGTGAAGTTACACGTTTTTCCCAACAAGTGGTATCAATGCCAATTGTTCTTTTGTAGTGAAAAAATTTACCCGATTTTTCCAATAAGTAATATCAGAGCCCAGGTTCGGGTGTGTCGGAGTAGTGAACTGCATGTTGTGAAAAGTTCCCGTGTGACTACAAGAAGGTTAGCCGTGATAACGGCAGTATAAGATTTGGTTGGTAGATCATGTGAAGTGACCTAGTAGTTGGAGATCTACAGGTGATGCCTTGTGTTAAAAGTCTTCCTGACGAGTGATGGTCAGGCGGCGTGTCCCGTTGGGTAATAACGGCGGTACAAGATGGTTAGTCGTGATAAAGGCGGTACAAGATCTGTTTGGCAGATTATGTGAATTGACTTAGTAGTTGAGATCTACAGGTGGAGCCTTGTGTCGAAAGTCTTCCTGGTGAGTAGTGGTCAGGCGGCGTGTCCTGTTGGGTGATAACGGCGGTACAAGATGGTTAGCCGGGATAACGACGGTACAAGATTTGTTTGGCAGATCATGTGAATTGACTTAGTAGTTGAGATCTACAGGTGGAGCCTTGTGTCAAAAGTCTTCCTGGCGAGTGGTGGTCAGGCGGTGTGTCCCGTTGGGTGATAACGACGGTACAAGATGGTTAGCTGTGATAACGACGGTACAAGATGGTTAGCTGTGATAACGGCGGTACAAGATCTGTTTGGCAGATTATGTGAATTGACTTAGTAGTTGAGATCTACAGGTGGAGCCTTGTGTCGAAAGTTTTTCTGGCGAGCGATGGTTAGGCGACGTGTCCCGTTGGATGATAACGATGGTACAAGATGTTTAGTAGATCTGTTTGGCAGATCATGCGGTACAAGACGTTTGGCAGATCTGTTTGGCAGATCATGCAGTACAAGATGTTTGGCATATTTGCTTGGCAGATAATGCGGTACAAGACGTTCGGCAGATCTGTTTGGCAGATCATGCGGTACAAGATGTTTGGCAGATCTGTCTGACAGATCTGTCTGACAGATATGCTGTTTTATCTCTTTTCGAATTTTATTTAAAGAAAATGGTTTTGACCTCTTTAAAACTATTTCAAAAGATTTAAGAAAACCTCAAAATAATTTTAAGAAAATTACAGAGTCACCACTTGATTTTTATAGAAAATATCAAGAAAACTTAATGATACTTCAAAGACTCAAAAACAGAAATAAATCTTTGAAATTAGAAAAACTGAGTAAGGGTTCAATTAACGCCCTAAGAAGGTTTTTAAGGCACTTAGGAGCGTCCGTTCAAAACGGTTAACCAAAAGATCATTTGTTTAGACTAGCTGAAATGAGGGTGGCTAACTTTACGAAAAGATTGGTTATTAAAATTATTTATTTACATGTTTAAAACAGGCATTTATTTATTCAAACAAGAAATAGTCTACTTGAATTTTTTTAAAAAAAATGCTATAATATATCCTAATCAATTCAATACTAATTTTGAGAGATGAGAAAACAATCAAGTAACATGCTAATCGGAAAGTTTCTACTTAATTCGTATTTTTTTTTTAGAGAAATTATGAAATATTCTATTTGGATTAAAAAGAAGCTTGTCTAAACTATGTTGCATATTTGAATTTAAAGAGGAAATAATTTCGATTTTTGTGGAAAAGAAAAAAATAATAATAATTTTGTTATGAATAGTAACTTTGCAAAATGCCGAGGGAATACCATGTAGAAATGTCATCAAATAGGAAAAATTAAGATTCACAAGAAAAACTATTTTTTATTATTATTTTATTTTACTTTATTTATCTTTTTTTTTTTAGTTTGAAGAAAAATTGCTATCCAAGTAGACTATTAATTACATGAATAAAACAAATGTTATTTCGAAAACGAAGTGTTTAATTTTTTAAAGACTTGATTTTAGGAAGAAAGAATCGACAGACCCACTTTAATCCATTTAAGCGTGATAAATCAAGTGTGAAAATTAAAATAAAATAAAATAGCAATAATGTGGGGAAACACTAGATTAATCAATTAAAGTTAGTACAAATAAGAGTAAAAGTTAGAATTGGGCCTTTTGGGGTCATTAGTGGGCTGCCCAGCTTTGGGTTTCCCATTTTATGGACTTTAATCCATTTCCCTGCAATGTATATCAGCTGTATACTGATAGTATATCAGTTCCGATGATGCTGCGTTTATGTATATCTGGTGTATACATGACCATATTTCAGCCACATATGCATATATTTTGGTTTTCCACCTGTATTAATTTACAACTTTGGCTTCGAGGCCCCAATGAATAATTAAATAAATCGATAAATAAATAAATGATTACGATAAGTAAAGTAAAAATTTCCAGAAATTTTTGAAATTTTTTGGCATCTTCGTAAATGAGTTTTGACCCTTTTCTTCTTCTGGCGGTGATTTTTATTTTTCCAAAGATAGTTGACTCAAAGGGATAGGCCACATTGGCACATCATGGAATGCATAGAGAACAGAGTCCATGTAGGACTCGAGAGTATCCACAAGCGAAAGAAAGAAATAAAACAATTAATATATGTAAAACATTGATACCTAACATTTAAATAATAACGCAAAGTATCAACATAAAAACTAGATAATAATAAAAGAAAAAAAATTATTTCATTTTTACAAGAAATATTTCAGAACTTTGAAACAAACGACTCAAAATTTTATATTAATAAATAAAATTTTAACGACACATCCAAGTTAATGCATTGCTAACAAGTGACTAACATATTATTAGTTAGAATTAATCCTTACTTTTTATTAATAATCATATTGATATGTAGAGTTAAAAGTTAAGTTAATTTAAACATACCACATTGAAAATAACAACCAAATCGAAACAAATTATTGAAAAATAAAATTATTAGAGCAATATTTCTATATATATATGTAAAATCTGGCTTTAGGCCACTAAATTTTATTGAGACAAATTAGTAGACAAAAGAAGAAATCACATTTCCAGGCGCATTATGAATATGTAATGAAAGAAAACAAAACAACCAAAAACAACATAAGAAAAAATTAGACTAAGTGATTTCTTCTATGACCCTATTAACCATTAGAAAACATAATCTAAAATGACATTTTAAAATAGGCTTTCAGTATTTTCATAACTGATAAGCTTAAACTTCAACACTATCACTGTCAAATTGCTCACTATCACAGTCAAATTGCTATATCTTTTTTTTTTTAGGAAAGAACCAACAAACTGAATCCGAGAGTAACTACTTGAAATAACATTTGACTGTTAAACAAAGTAGGAACTAGGAACTAAATCATCGAAGGAGCACCAAATCGAGAAAACGCAATAACTAGCACCTCAAATCCGTCAATTCTTTGAAAACAATCACTTTTAACAAATGAACCTAGGCCGTCTACAGCTACTCTCGGCAAACAGTGTCATCGAAACATAACTACGGAATATCAAACGAAACATAACTACAAAATATCTCGGCAAAAAGTGTCATCGAAACATAACTACAGAATATCAAACGAAACATAACTACAAAATATCAAAACGAGCTAAAACAATCAACACTAAATAGAACAGAATATTACAGTTTTGAAGTAGCAAAACGGAACCACAACCGTCAGAATCAACTACCACGTCAAATCAGAAACTTCAAGTAGGCAACGAATTTCGCTAAAAGAAAAAACAAATATTTTTACTAAAAATTTGTTCTCCAGTTTCTTCTTCTCCTTTTTCCGCCCCCTTATCTATGATAGCCTAAGTTACTATTTATAGCCAAAAACCTCACGTTTGAAATTCAAAAGAAAGTCTGTTTTTGTTACAGAGAGTGGTTGAAGATTTGACAATCTGAAATGGATTTTGGAATTGAAAACACTCCATCTCAAATAAAAAGTCAACAATGATGGCTCCTAGGCCTGCAAAATTCAGAGATAAGATGTAAAGATAGAATTTTTCGTGATTCAAGAGATTTGTTGTTGAATTTTGCATTGAAATTGGTGTTATTGTTGGATGTTGTTGATATAGTTGGATCGCTGTTTGGTTGTTGTTGCTGGTTCGGGTCGAGCTCAGGTCGGAGTTGCTGATGTCGGTCGGTGTTGGTGCGATTCGGATTGTACACTGTTGTTTGAGAGTTGTACGCGGTTTTGCGGTGTTGTGGTCGTCTGTTTATTTTTGGTTGAGGAAATTGTACGCGTATTGTTTGTTGCTGGAGGAGAAAAAGAAATGGGAATGGGCCAGGTTGGTGGTTAAGTGTTGGGCTTGAATTGGTTTTAAGATGGGAAAATTTCAGAAATAGCAATTATAGAGCCTTCATTGTAAGATTTATAGCAACCCTTTCAAAATTACAAAAAATAGCAATATGTATTTTGTATTTGATTAAACTGTTGCTAGTTAAATACATATACAATTAAAGATTTTGTTCCTAATTTAACTCCAATTTGTTTCAGTTTTATAAGGGAAAAACGCTTCCTTAATTTAAGGAACATTTAATTTGATAGATTTCTTAACCTTTTACAACTCTTTTGTTACCACAACAGTTAAATTACATCTTCAAATTCAAATTTAAAAACGATTTTCATCATCAACTTCTCAATGCAAATAAAAAATACAGATTCAACTTCCAAAACGTTTTATGTAGCAGTCGAAGGTTTGAAAAAAAAATTATATTGTATATTAATTTTTTCATTTGTCGAAAAATACTTGTGTAGGTGATTTTTTTTTGTTTTTTCGACTTCAAATTTTGCCCTTATTGTTCTGTTAATCTAAATTTGAGATGAAATTTTTAATCATTAAATTTGAATTTTAGTTTAGGCTAACTAGTGTTTGACTTATTTTTTTTTAGAATCCGTTTTGAATTTTTGTATAAACTAATTAGTTGTTGTTATAGTACATATTTTAGATTATCCCTACATTAAATATATAAAAAACTATCATATGTACTTTATTTATACATAAATATGACAAGAATCATGTTTATCAAGAACAAAGAAGTACATGTCTTTATCTATAAACTTTACATGTCAGAGGAATGACACTTATGTATTTACAGAATACAACTAATAACAAAAAAACATATACATATGTACTTTATGAATACAAGTATTTTAGGTAACCAGAATATATTGCAACTGAACATCAAATACAAACCTTATCAATGAAAAATACAAATATCTTACACATATCTTAAATACAAATACATATTCAATATATACAAAATACATAAATTATACAATTTTTATCGATAATCAATCTTTGCACAAAATATAAATTTTACATATAACAGATATAAAATAAATACAATTAGAGGCTACAATTTCATATCTTAACAACACAATATATACTACAATTTCAAATCTTAAAGAAACAGAAAAATAAATACACACCTAATAAATTGTATATATAAAATACATCTATGAACATGTTTTCAAGAAAATACAAAATTTTACAAATAAAATCATACCGCCTCCACTTTCTCTTCTTCGGATTCAAAATCAGATGAAATAGGACTTGAAATTTTACTAGATTCACCTTTTTCATTCGGCTTTCTCTTTTTCATCGATTTTTAAATTTTTTGAGGTTTTGGGGATGAAGGTTTTCTCAAACTCTTTCGTTTTATTTTTTCCATAATATTTTTCGAATTGTTACGGTGCTCCAATCTCGCTTCTTCACTGCTAACACCTTTCTTAGGCTGAATATTAGTAGAACCCAAGTTAAAATCTTCATATTGAGTTAACCCAAAACTAAACGATGGAAGTTCATCGGATACTAAATCCATCGATTTACTACCCCTAACTAAACTACAACGATTTGCATGTTGTGACATTATATCGAAAAACCAAAGAATTCAACACAAACTCAAAAAAAAAAATCAAACCCTAACAGACCAAGAAGAAGAAGAAGAATAAAAAATTAAAAAAAAAAAATCGACAATAAAAAATATAAAAGAGTTTATATGGAAAATATAACATGCATTAATTGAAAAGAAAACTTAGCTTAATAGTTGGATGCAAAGTTTATCAACATTCAGAGAGAAAAAAAGGGAATTTGACATAAAAAAAAAAAAGAGTTGGAAGGAACTGAAATTGGTATATGGCGTGAAAAAAGGAGAAGGTAAAAGGGTGAGTTAAAGTCACACGCTTTTTTCAAGAAAAGGTAAAATATTGCTAGTTTTGTTATTATTTGTAATTTTGAAAAACTATTGCTATAAATTGTAATTAATATCTTAAGGTTGCTAGTTTATGTAATTTTTCCTTTTAAGATTGGGTATTGGGTAGATTATGTGTATTTGAGGTTATTTAAAAAATAACACCAATTAGTTTAAGAGTTGATCAATTTTATTTAATTTCCAATCAAATTAAAAATTAATTGGCCAATTGCATTGCAATTGTGGCCAATTTATTTTATATTATGACCGAATTAAATAAATTAACTAGATTTAATTAAAATTTGATGCGAATTAATAACTTGTTTAATCCCGAGCTTCTTGATTTAATAAAATCAAACACATATTTATCCGAATAAATTATTTTTGAGAATAAATTATATTCAAATCAAGATTTCAACCTTTTAAATTTATTTTCAAGATAGGCCTTGATTGAAATCTGATATTCAGTAAGTTAGGTATTTAAGTAACAAAATTATATAATTTCGTATAATTGAATACGATAATGTATAATTGCTACTTGAAATGACAAAATTACGAGCATAAATTTTTTTTTGAGAAAGTTTTTTATTTGGATGAAATAAATATTATGATTTTGTGTAAAATTGAAGAAATTCGAAATTAAACTTGGTCGTGGAAGGTAAAAATTAGGTGTCAACAACTTCCCCCGCCCTTTGGGTAGGATGAATGCAAGTAATCCTGGGCAAAATGAGGTTGACGTTCCTAATTTTTTGTCCGATTACAAATTCGAATCTGAAAGAGGTTGGCTTTCGCACGAGATTCATGGAGTTATGGCCGGACCTAGGTATCAGGTTTCCTACATATCTCAAATTACATGAGAATTCAGGCCACTTGTAGTTCATAAAGCACGATTTTCAAAAAGTTCACAAGCATCTCGATTTTGAAGTTTGATGAAACTGAAAAGCTGGGGAATAAAGGGATTTTGGGGAGGTTGGAATGCAGTCGAGTTTTCTACATAGATCCCAACCTACATATCCCTGATTCCCAGGGGATCAGAATGCTTGTAGTTCGACTCAATCGATAAAAAAGATAGTCTTTTATTTTAGACTATCTTTTGCTCAGAATGAGTGACAAATTGTTCGAGTTATGAAAAAGAGGCTTGTAACCTCTTAACCATTAACGTGGAGCTCTTCACATCCATAGGTAAGAATTTACCTAGACATAATTTCCAAAACTCTAGGTGTCTTATCACTCAGATTTAGAGAAAAAAGAAAGTTACCCTCAGCATGAGTTTAGAAATATCCCGAAAGTGAAGTTGAAACCGAAATATTCCAAAAATTCCCACATGCCTTCTAACAGGGGTATGATTGGATGGTGATGGTGATCATCTTTTAGCTCTTGTCCAGAGAGTTTGACGTCCATATCTAGACTATGTCCCATTTTGCTGCTAAGAAAGAGTTCCACGTTGTGTTGCATCCTATCTCGAGTCATCCGCACCTGTGATTTTGATTTGAAATTTTCATCCTCTCGGATGCTCTCGACAATATCTCAAACAAAAATTGTTAGTAATAAACATTACTCACTAAGAGGTTTATAGTCTTTTACCATATCTCTGTGTGAGTCGCTACCTGCAAAAAACGTCATCCTCTCATGTACCTGTCAAGAAAGAGACAAATCTTATGATAATTGAACCAACAACTTTCTTAGTTGTTGGAAAAAATAGTTGTTTTAACAGTTGGAAATTTTCTTCAAAGTGGGGTGGCCCTCTTGGACACCGATGACACTTTGCATAAAGCGGTCACTGCAACCGTGTAATCTTATGTTGATTTCTTATTATATGTGGAATGATAACCTCTCCGGTTACTGATAATGATTCTTCGCATATGATTTTGGGTAGGCCTTGCACGTCTTTTGTATCGATACGACTTATAGATTTTCTTTGAATTGTCAATCTTTGGACAATCTTGCGCATTATTTCATGATGGATATGAGGCAACTTACAGATGGCTTTTAAGTTGCTAGCTTTTGAGTAATCCTGCACATTATCCGACCTTGGATAAGAGATGACTTACAGATATTCTTCTAATCGCTAGATATCAGATATTCCTGCACATTATCCGACCTTGGATACAATATAACTTATAGATGTTTCTGAAATTAGGTGGTCTTTGGGTAATCTTGCGCATAATCGATCTTGGATATGACACGACTTATAGAGAACCCTTGGACCTATCAATTTTGATAATCTTGCATATTTTCCGGTAAGGATTTAGCTGTGACTTACGGATAACCTTCAAACTGTCGATCTTTGGGCAATCTTGCACACAATCCTATTAGGATGTCGTTGTGGCTTATGGATGACCCGTGGGCTGTCAACTCGTGGATAATCTTGTACACTATCCTATTTTAAATAATGTGACTTATAGATGGCCATCAGATTGTCAATTTTTTAAAAATCTAGTACATCGTACGTTTTCGGATAACGACTTATAAACATCCTTCTGAATCATGTGTTTTTGATGCATTTAGATGCTGATTTATAAAATGATGAGATATCCTCGATGCCAGCATTTGTGTCTTGCATATCAACAGATATTAAATGGCCCTCTCGGCTATGGAATGAAATGGCCCTCTCGGCAATGGCATGAAATGGCCCTCTCGACAATGACCATTTCGTATAATGGACCTCTCGGCAATGATATGAAATGAAACGAACTAAAAAAAAGTAAGATGGATAAATTAAAACTCGAGACTTATTGTTCAACAATCAATTCTTAATGTTCACTGTGTCAGCAAGTTATCTTAGCAATCAAGTCTTATTGTTCTGAAGGGTATATTATTGTTGCTTTTTTTGCTTCAGTAGGGGACTAGAATAGCGAGGTTCAATAGTGATTTTCTGCATCAATGTGATATATATACTACAGCATATCCCTGGGGCTGAGAATTTTCTTCTGTTTCATAACTATGGATCTGATTGTTACGAAATGGACGAAAAATTACACGGTATAAATAAGGTCAAATTTTGTTTATGTAAAATTACACGGTATAAATAAGGTCAAATTTCGTTTATGTATATATAGTAGATGTTGAATTTCCTTAGCCTGAACATTTTCGTCTACGTATAAAAGAAAAGACATATAATGACCATTTTTTTGGGGTCAAATGTTTCTTTGTAGCTAAACAAGTAGATATCATACTAGTGTCCTTAACCAACCAAGTAGCCTTAGAAGAGCACTGTCCAACATATTGTTGTAATAGTTTCTTGTCTGATACCAAGTTCCTTAAGAAATCCTTAAAGCCAAATTGCATCCTTCAAAGCCTCTGTAATAGCCATGTACTCTGGCTCAGTTGTAGACAAAGCAACTGTTGACTGTAAAGTAGACTTCCAACTAACTGGCGCTTTTGCAAAAGTAAACACCTAACCAGTAGTTGACCTTCGTTTTTCCAGATCACCTGCATAATCAGAGTCACAATATCCAACTACACATGATTTTTCTTCCTGCTCAAAAACTAACCCAACATCCACGGTATTACGAATATACCACAAAATCCATTTCACAACTTGCCAATGCTCTCTTCCTGGATTATGCATATATCTTCTCACAATCCCAACAGCATGTGAAATGTCAGTTCTTGTGCAAACCATTGCATACATCAAGCTACCAACAACACTTACATATGGTACCTTTGACATATATTCTCTTTCAACTTCATTCTTTGGAGACATATCAACACTAAGCTTAAAATGGAGAGCCAATGGAGTGCTAACTAGTTTTGTTTTTTCATCCATACCAAATCGATCTAGCACCCTCTTCAAGTATTCTTTCTGAGATAAACAAAGTTTCTTTGAATGTTTATCCCTTTTTATCTCCATGCCAAGAATCTTCTTCGCATCTCCCAAATTCTTCATTTCAAACTCCTTAGTTAGTTGAGCCTTCAGCTTCTCAATTTCTGCCAAATTCTTGGAAGCTATCAACATATCATCAACGTCAAGCAGAAGATATATAAAGGAATCATCCTTAAGCTTGCGCAAATATACACAATGATCATGTTTGCTTCTCACGTACTTCTACCGTAATATAAACTTGTCAAATCTTTTGTACCATTGTCTAGGAGACTGTTTCAACCCGTACAATGATTTTTAAAGTTTGCACACCAATTTCTCTTTCCCTGCAACTTTGAATACTTCAGGCTGAGTCGTAGATTTTCTCTTCCAAATCACCATGTAAAAATGTTGTTTTTACATCCATCTGAACTAGTTCCAAATCCAACTGCGCTACCAAAGCCAACATGATTCTAATGGAAGAATATTATACAACTGGAGAAAACACTTCATTGTAATCAATTCCTTCTTTCTGAGCATATCCCTTAGCCACCAATCTTGCTTTGTAGAGAACATTATTTTGGTCAGAAAATCCTTCTTTCTTTGCATATACCCACTTGCACCCAATAGCTTTCTTACCCTCCGGGAGGTTGGATAGATTCCACGTATCGTTCTGATGAAGGGACTTCATTTCCTCATTCATTGCAACCTTTCACTTATTTTCTTCACAACTTTGGATAGCTTTTTTATAAGTTGCAGGAGTATCGTCAATTATGATTGAGGTTGCACATGCCATAGTCTCTATGAGATGCATAGGCTTCTTTATTGTTCTTTTGAGTTTTTAGGTTGCTATTGACTCAAGTTACTGATCAGTTTCTTGAGTTGGAACCTGCGCCTCAACTGGCTCTGCTTCCAAATCATCATTTGTTTCTTCATCTGCCTTTTGTGGAGGAAAACTAAATTTTCCCTCAAACTCCATCTGCTTTGAAAAACTATCAGTTACTTTTGTATCTTCATCTATATTTTTTTCATCATCACGGATTCATCAAAAGTAACGTATCTGTTGCATATTACTTTTATTATCTCAGGACACCATAGACGATATCCTTTGACTCCAGAAGTAATTCCCATAAAGATAGCCTTCTTAGCTCTTGGATCCAATTTTGACTCTTTCACATGATAGTATGCAGTTGAGCCAAATACATGTAAAGAATCATAATCCACAATAGGTTTTCCATACCATTTTTCAAATGGTGTTTTCCCACCAATTGCAACAGATGGTAGACGATTAAAAATGTGGCACATATATGTTATTGCCTCAGCCCAGAATTCTTTACCCAAGCCAGCATTGGACAACATACACCGTACCTTCTCCAGCAAAGTTCGGTTCATGCGTTCTGCCACTCCATTATGTTGCGGTGTAAGTCTGACAGTGAAGTGTCTGATGATGCCATTATCTTCACAGACCTTGTTGAAAAGATCATTTTTGTATTCACCTCCATTATATGTGCGAAGACTCTTGATCTTTATGCCTGTTTGATTTTCTATCATCGTCTTCCATTTGACAAAACTTTCCAACACTTAGTCTTTTGTTTTCATGGTATACACCCATACTCTTTGGCAAAAGTCATCAATAAAGGTTACAAAATAGTGTTTTCCACCTAATGAAGGTGTTTTGGAAGCACCAAACATCAAAATGTACATAATCCAAAATACCTTTAGTATTATGGATAGTTGTACAAAATTTAACCCTTGTTTGCTTTTCCTTCACACAATGCTCACAAAATTCCAAGTTTCCAGATTTAACGCCCTTTAACAATCCTTGATCTGATAGAATTTTCAAGGATTTTCCTCCAGCATGTGCCAAGCTCATATGCCATAACCTGGTTGCTCCTACCTCTTTATCAACACTGGATATTACTGTTGTTGTCCCAATAATTGTACTGCCATGATAATGGTACAAATTATTGTTCTTCCGAATACTCTTCATTACCACAAGTGCACCGGAGTATATCTTCATCAATCCATTTTTTGTAACAACTTTGAGCCCTTTTGAATCAAGGGTTCCCACAACAATGAGATTCTTCTTTAAATTCGGTACATATCAAACATCTGTTAGTGTTCTGATTACTCCATCATGGTTCCTCAAACGTATTGAACCAATGCCATATGCAGTAAGAGGACTATTTTTTGCCGTGTGGATAACTCCAAATTCTCCTTCTTCAAAATCAATGAACCAGTCCCGATTAGAATACATATGATAGCTACAAGCCGAGTGCATCAGCCATACATCTGATGTTTTTTATGACTCTGCTGTAACTAATGAAAAATCTGAGTCATCACAATCAGCTACATTTGAATCCATTACAGTCTTTCCTTTGTTAGGTTTGGCCTTATTCTTCAATTTTGGACAGTCCTTCTTCCAGTGCCCTTTTTCTCGACAAAAGGCGCATTAATCTTTGCTAGGTCTAAACTTTAACTTGGATTTTTTCTTCTTTGTTCTCATTTGATCTTGAGAACGGCCTCTCATTGCTAGTGCTTCTCCTTCCCCGCTCTTCTGTTTCTCTTTCTTTCTGTGTTCATAGCTATACAAAGCTGCACAAACTTCTTTCAGAGAAATTTCATCCCTCCCATGAAGTAGAGTATAGTTTCAAGGTGCTCGTACCCATCGGGAAGTGGCCCCAACAACATCAACACTAGATCACCATCAATAAAAGTTACATCCATATTTTGCAAATCTGTAACTAATTTATTGAAACAGGTGATATGATCATTTATTATGGTACCAGAAACATAGGTGAAGTGAAATATTTTTTTTCTTCAGAAAAAGTTTATTCTGAATATTTTTATTCAAAAATTTATCCTCCAATGCCCTCCACAATTTACTTGCAGAAGTTTCCTTTCTGAATGGATACTTCTGTTCTCTTTCAAGGAAGGACCGAATAGTACCACAAGCAACACGGTTGATGTATTTCCAATATGCATTTTCAATATTTTCTGTTTTTAATTCTTCTAGGGCAAGATCTAATCCTAGTTGAAAAAGGACATCTTCAACCTCACATCTCCACATCCCAAAGTGTCCTGTTCCGTCAAAAATTTCAACAGCAAATTTTGCGTTTATCTGAATTCTTGCAATAAGCGAAGATACCAACGACGTGTTATTGACACCTTGATGTGGACACCTTTGTCATGTCCGAGCTGGATACTTCTTGATTTTCCTCTCCCATTTTGTACTATAAATACTATTTAATAGCTGGCTACACACAGACCAAGATAATTCTTTTCTGGTGTGAAAGATCAGACTACACTGCAACCACCGAGCATACTAAGAAAAAAACTTGACAACACAGACCCAAGATAATACTAAGAAAAAATCTTGACAACACAAACCCAAGAAAATATCTTTTCTGTTGTGGAAGACCACAAAGCATACTCGAATCCCAAAAGCGGACTGGGTAGAGTGCAATTATTGCACAACTACTACCCCAAAATAAAAATCGCTAAAAAATAGTAAAAGAGAAAAAATAAAAAGAATACTAAAACACAACTGACCAAATTTTATTCCGCTCCAAAAATACAAGTAAAATATTACAAAAGAGAGAATACTCAAAATGCCTTAAGAAGATGAGAAGACAATTGTGAGAGGTGTGTTTAAAATTGTAACATTTAGGTTTCTTTTATAGGGAGGAAATTCCCCCATTTTCTTATTCTTCCTCATACGTAGTTGTTAGTACATGTTATTTGTGAGTTGTGGGGTTGGTCGACATAGAACCCAATGCGTTCGAGAGTATTTTCGGTGAGTTTGAGACTTTTAGAGGTTTTTAAAACCATGAGTTTGATTGCAATCAATATTTCATGTTTCGGGTCTCAGATGGTGACTTGGACAGTTTATTAGATCCAAAATATCGATTTTGGATTAGTAACATAGTTAGTTTGGGTCCCGAGTCTTCATTTTGTATTTTGACCCTTTTGATAAAAACTAATTTATATAAGCCTAAAGGGGTCATGGGGCTGAACTATTGTAAGCGACCTCTTTTTATAAACCTGATGTTCTATTGAGCCTGAAACATCAAAAATAGCCTAGTAGCATATCTGTTTTATTTCTGTGGGGTCCCGAATAATTTCTGAGGGTTCAATCGGGACAATTCTCAAAAAACATCAAACTGTTGGTGCATTTTTTCTAGTGTATCAGGCCCTTCATCACGATCGTGGGCCTCAATTGTCTTCATCGCGATCAGGTGGTGGTGGTGCCACGATGAGCAAACAGTGGACCGGGTCGAGTTTGACCATCGCAGTCGCGAGTGCCTCCTCTCATGATCGCCATGAACAACTTAAATGCCGGTCAATGTTGATCCTCGTGATCGCATGGTGGGGATCGCGATCGCGAGGTATTGTTCACCTGAAAGTAAAAAAATACCAATATAGTTCAACCATAAAACAAAAATTCAAATTTCGTTTATTAGTTTCAATTTTAGTGGTCCATAGAATAACGTTTATTTTATTTTATTCAAAATTTCAAATATTGTTTAACATCTCAATTCGTGTATGATACATAATTCCTAATATATATCTCCAATATATGGCAGATAAAATTTTTGTGATCCACTCTAAACGGATAAATCAAATTCTATTTGAACAAATAATCCAGTAGAATTCAACCAAAAACTAAGTTAAATTTTGTCTTATTACTTCAATTTTAGTGGTCCATAGAATAATAATTATTTTAAAAATTCAATCAAATATTATGTAATACCTTAATTGGTGTGTGACACATAATTCCTAATATATATCTCCAATATATGATTAATAGGACAAACAAATTAAATATTTAGTTGTGCACAAGTGAAAACAAACCCTATATGAACAAATAATCCAATATAATTCAATTATAAAAATTTAAATTTTATTTTTTCTGAATTTTAATCAATTATTATCTAACACCTTCATTTGTATGTGGTACATGATTCCAAATATATATCTTCAATATATGTGGTAAATAAGATTAAAAAATAAAAGTTTAGTGGTCCACTCTCACGTGAACACAAATCCTACATTCTCAAATAATCTAATATAATTCATTCATAGAAATTCAAATTTCATTTATCATTTTTTTATTTTAGTGGTCCATTCTAAGAAAAATATGTTAAATGTATCAATCTTATTAAAGAACAATCCTTAGATAATTATATCTATTTCACTTAGTGATACCCTATTTCAATTTGCTTAAAATAATTTTTTTCATGCTACATTATTCAAATCAGATGATATATGGAGGGCTAGTATCTAGCTCACTCCATCAATCAGACTTAGAAGCAGATGCTCTAGCAAGATAATGAACCGACTATTTCGTTAATTTCTTAAAGAAGAACAAAAGATTGATAACTCTCAAATAAAAGTTCCATGATCAAAGATTATAGAATCAAAATAAAAATAATTCACCAAAAAAGATTTCAGAACTTCCTTCGCTAATAGATTATTTGTTAATTTGAATTGCATGATGGGTGTTTGTAGTTGTAGAAGAAATTTCCAATATAGTTGTAAAAAAATTAGTTTGATAGGAACCTCCTCTTCATCTAATGTTGTGCACTTCATTTTTTTTACTCCCTCCGTTTCAAAAAGAATGACCTAGTTTGACTAGGCACGTAGTTTAAAAAAATAAAGAAGATATTTGAATCTTGTGGTCCTAAATTAAAGCTATATCAAATGTATCAAATGTCGTTTAATCTTGTGGTCTTAAACATGACATGTGGAAAGGTGAATTAAAAGTATTGCCAAAAAAAGAAAAGGATCATTCTTTTTTAAACAGACTAAAAAGGAAAGTGGGTGAGTTATGGTTTCTTTGCTGTTTCCTTTCAGCTTCCAACATGATGGCAGTTGGTACCACATTTGATCCTCGCAGAGATAAAAAAACCTAGGTGATTTCTTCTCATCTGTCCTAACCATGATGGACTAAACCTGTCAAACGGGTCGGGCTGGCCCGGCCCGAACCGGCCCGAACCGGCCCTACATATCAAACCGGACCGGTTTGACCCGGCCCGGTAAGCCCTAGGGCTTTAGGGTTCCGGGTTCCGGTCCGTTTTTTTTTTTAAACTGGGCCCGGTTAACCCGGCCCGGACCAACCCGATCCAGGCCCGCCGGTTAACCGGCCCGGCCCGGCATTAAAAAAAAAAAAAAAAAATTATTGGGCCAAACTAGCCGTTGGCCCAACGGCTATATTACCGTTTTTGGGTCCAAACGGCTAGTTTGGGCCCATTAACTTAAAAAAAAACAAAAAAAAAAAAAAAAAATTTTTAATCCCCAAAATAAATCTATAAATACCCTACAACTTCAAATCATTTCTCACACAATTTTTCACTCTCTCAAATCTCATTCTCTCTCAAATCTCAATTCTCAATTCTCAAATATTCAATATATTTAATTTCTTAAAGTGTTCAATTTAAATTTTTAATTTTTCGTTTACAAAGTACGAGCGGAAGTTTCTAAAGTCGCAATCTTCGGATACTTCCAAAATTTGGTATTGTCGTTCCATCTCTTACGTTTAATTTTTATTTATTGTATTAATTGTTTAATATTTAATTTTATTATATTTGTGTATTTTGAATATTTTTAGTTTAATTTAATTTATATTATGGATAAATTAAAAAACCTCGCTGCTAAAGGTGTTAAAAAAATTTGTCCCGGAAGCGGTAGTGGTAGTAAAAAGCGAATTACTAGCGGTAGAGGTAGTTCAAGTAATAGATATACCCGTGTGACTTCGCCTCCGGTACCGCTTGGTACACCTTTTGAGGAAGAAATAGGTGTAGGTGCTCACGATATGGATTATGTAGAATTTCAGGAAAATTACGGTATAGAAGAAGAAAATGAAGTAGATGCAGTTAATGTAGACGAAGATGATGAAAATATTGCTGAAACACCCGCAGTAGGACATGCTAACGTTAGATCTGAATCAGTTAATCTCCCTTTCCGTCCTCCCAGTGCCCCAAAACCCCGTAAAAGAACTAGTATTGCATGGCAATTTTTTGAACGTATATCAGATATTGAGGTGCAGTGCAATATTTGTCAACAAAAATATAAGCATAGAAGTGGCGGTAAGCAAGGGGGTACGGGTACGTTAATGAGACATATAGCTGAAGATCACACTAGAGAGTTCAATATTGCAAAAGGTGGTGGGGATGTTGGTGGGTCAACGCAAACTAGAATGGACCCAACAACCGGTCAAGTAGCGAAAAAGTATAATAAATTGAGGGACAGAGAAGAAATAGCTAAAATGGTAGCTGTGGGTTGTTTGCCTTTTAGTTTTCCTTCTTCTGATGCCTTTATTCGTTATATACAAGCAATTTATAATCCTATGTTTAATGGTATTCCTAGAACTACTTGTCGGTCTGATATTTTTAGACTCCATTCACAATATTGTTTTTATTTATCAACATTCTTAAAAAATATTCAATGTAGATTGTCCCTAACTTCCGATCTTGGTCATGCTGTAAATAAAAATGATTATTTAACCGTTACTTGTCATTGGATGGATAGTAATTTCATAATGCAAAAACGTATTCTTGCTTTTTTATATGATGAAGATCGGAAACATACTGGACAATTTATTGCTGATTCTATTATTAAAATTGCCGGATATTATGGTATAGAAAATAAAATTTTATGTATTGCTTTTGATAATGCTTCTAACAACAAGACTGCTATAACAAAAATAAAATCTACGCTATCTCCGCCCTTTCCTGAAATTTTTCATGTTAAGTGTGCATGTCATATATATAATTTAATTGTAAAAGATGGTCTTGACTTTTTTGAGGTTTATATTGAAAAAATTCGTCTTGCTGTTGGTTTTATTCAAGGAAATAATCGTAGATCTAGAATTAAAGAATTTAAAGTTAAATGTCAAGAAAATGGACTTGCACCGATTTTGATGCCTGAGGAAATTGATATTAGATGGAATTCTACGTATGAATTTTTAAAAACTTGTTATAAATATAGAATTCCTATTACACTAGCTTTTAACCAACATTGTGGTTCATTTGCTGATTCTGCTGATTGCATGCTACATAATTCTGATTGGGTTATAATTAATGATCTTGTTAAGTTCTTAGAAAAATTTTATGTAGCTACGGTTGAATTTTCCGGTGCATACTATCCTACTGTTTGTAATATTTTGGCATATATAGCCGATATTTCTGGTTTGCTCCGACAATATAAAGATAAAGAAGGTTATAAAGAAGCTGTTGGCGCTATGTTTACGAAATTTAAAAAATATTTCTTCCCGATTCCCCCTATTTACTTGGTTGCTGCTATGTTAAATCCGTGCATGAAATATAATCATATGTGTCACTTTAGTACTCTTATTTATACTAACTTAGAAATAAATACTAACCATGATTCTGAACAAGTACAACCTGATTTGTGGACGGCTACGGCTGATGCAAAGGATTATATAGAAAAATTATATGATCACTATGCTGATTTATTTGATTCAGCCGTACCTACAAATATCACTCCAACTGTCGCTCCTCATCCTCCCGAGGAGCCATCAGCTTCTAAAAGGCCGGCACATAGTGGTTTTCCTGATTCGTTTTATGATTTAACTTGTTGGAACAGTGTGGATGAGAGAGCTTACACATCAACTTATCGGGAAGAGCTGAAATATTATCTGCGGACGCCACCAGAGGATCGCAGACGACGGATCAACACGCTGGATTGGTGGAGGAATAATGAATCACAATATCCTGTACTTTCAAGATTAGCCAGAGATATCTTGAATGTTCCTATGTCAACCGTTGCATCAGAGAGCGCCTTCAGTCAGGGACGACAGCAGCTTGGAGACAACCGACACTCATTGGGAAGCAACGCAATGAATGTTTTAGTTTGCCTCAGAGATTGGATTAGAGCAGAAAGAAGAAACCAAGGAATGGAACCAGAGCCCAACGACGACCTCAAACTTGAAGAAATTATGACTTCACGGGACAACTCAGCAGAATCAAGTCCAATGCATGGTTTTTCCCCCGTTGACTTCGACTACCCTATGCAAGTTCCAATTAATATTAACATGAATGAGTTGGAAAAAATGATGCATAATTTATAGATTTTTCATTCATGTAAATTATAAATTTTGGATCATTTTGCAATCAATAAAATTCCACAAATTCATTCACTCCTTAGTCGTTGTTTTTTATTTTTTTTTATTTAACGATTTATAATTTTAATATCTTCTATACAAGTGTATATTTAATGTATACATGTGTATATGTTTATATATCTTATATAGAAGTGTATATTTAATGTATACACGTGTATATATCTTCTATAGAAGTGTATATTTAATGTATACATTGTGTATATAGCGTATATAGTGTATATTTGACCGGTTTTTAACCGGGTTTGACCGGGTTTGACCGGGTTTTAGTGGGTTTGACCGGGTTTGACCGGGTTTTAGTGGATTTAAAGTATTACATATACATAGAATAGAGTGTATATATGTGAATAGATCTTCTAAAGATGTGTATATTTAACGTATACATGTGTATATATTTTATAAATTAGTATATAACTATACAAATATATGTTGTAATGTATATATATTGTAGTATATCTCATGTAACGTATTACATATACATAGAATAGAGTGTATGAATGTTAATAGATCTTCTATAGACGTGTATATTTAACGTATATATGTGTATATATTTTATAAATTAGAATATAACTATACAAATATATATTGTAATGTATATATATTGTAGTATATCTCATTTAAAGTATTACCTATACATAGAATAGAATGTATATATGTGAATAGATCTTCTATAGACATGTATATTTAACGTATACATGTGTATATGTTTTATAAATTAGTATATAACTATACAAATATATATTGTAATGTATATATATTGTAGTATATCTCATTTAAAGTATTACATATACATAGAATAGAGTGTATGAATGTTAATAGATCTTCTATAGACGTGTATATTTAACGTATAGTCGTTGTTTTTTTTTTTTTTTTATTTAACGATTTATAATTTTAATATCTTCTATACAAGTGTATATTTAATGTATACACGTGTATATATCTTCTATAAAAGTGTATATTTAATGTATATATTATGTATATAGCGTATATAGTGTATATTTGACCGGTTTTTAACCGGGTTTGACCGGGTTTGACCGGGTTTTAGTGGGTTTGACCGGATTGGGTTAAGTGGGCCGGTTCCGGGTGGGTTTTAATATTTTTACTGTGCAGCCCGGCCCGGCCCGGACCGGTTAAGGCCAAACCCGGACCGTAACCGGCCCGGAACCCGATAAGAATGAGAGGGCCGGTTCCGGGTTGAACCGGCCCGGCCCGTTAGACAGTCTTATGATGGACAGAGTTACCTGGTACTTGTTGCTGGTGGGCGGTGAGAGGTGGAAGATATCTTGCGGAATGAGTCAAGTAGCACAAAATCTGGTTATCATGGAAACAATGGAGCCATAAATGGTTAGCATCTAGCCTATTATATTTTCATAGGAATCACCTGCTCATATGGCGCCACCCTTGTACTTCAAAACATAAATTACAGTAATTACATAATTGTGTCTGTCCTCAATTGCTGGTAGAGGTGACTATTCAATTCTATCAAAGAAGATAGCCATTGTGATACCACAAGTAGGGTCTGAAGAGGGTGAGGTGTATGCATAACTTACCCCTACTCTTCTGTGTGGTAGAGAAAATTGTTTCTGATAAATATTCTATCAGATGACACTGAACATGATTAAAGTGGTATGAGTCTGTAAGAACGATATTTCATTCAATTTGGGATTTTATTTTCTCGTTATATGGTACATATTATAGTGTGCAGATCGTTATCCGACAATGAAATTATGCGTTAGTATATATTGATTTTAATGCTTCACGGTTTACAATACATATAGACACCTAATTTCGTCCCTCCCCGATATCGTTTTTACCTATTGTTTACCATATCCTACCGTGTACCCTCACCCATGTTATTATACCCTCAGAAAATACAAAAAATAACAAACTCCCTAACAAATCCTATCTTATCCTAACCCCTACATCTTATCCTAACAACCTACCCAATCAAAATAAAATACATCACACCCTACCCCTACCCCACGTGACCCCACCTACCCTACCTCACTACCCTACCCTCACCTCACAGCCTATATACACGACACACACAGATTATCACAGAGGGGACCTCACCATTATTCCCTTCAACACAAAAAACACAACCAGCATCATCAAAAAAAGAGGATGAGCACACACTCCATTTTTTCGGTAGACCATACGCACTGAGAGAGATCTGCGAGAGAGAGACACCTGCGAGGGAGAGAAATTGGCGAGAGAGATCCGTAACGAAGAAGAAAACGGGGATTGATTCGGGTTACTGTTCCGGCGATAGCTTCGCCAGAATCATCCCTTTCGTTCGTCGTTCGTATAAACGGTCAAACCTTTCTCTGTTGTTCTTCGTTTCTGTACAGAATCCATTCAGCGACTGGCTGTTTGGGTCGTCCGAATCAGTCGTGTTGACCGAAGTTTCGACCGGGTTTACTGTTCCGGCGTTCTTGGCCGGAAACGTTATTGACGGGTTGTTTCTGGTCGTTTGCATCATCGTTGGAGCTCACCGGAGTTTCGACGGAACGGTAATTGTGGATTTTGATTTTGACCCGACTCGAATCAGTCGTGTTGACCGATTTTGAGTCATATTCCGGTGGGGTTCAATCTGGTTCTGGAAAGATTCAGTTTAATTCCGTCAAAATTCTTTCTACCAGTCTCGATTTTGTTCGTATTTTTCATTTTGGGTGTTCACTGTTGTCGTGGGTTTTCTTGTTGAGTTCGAATCGGATTTCGGAGGTTATCGGGTTGGAGTTGGATATAGTCGAGATTTTGTGGTATTCTTTGTGGTTCCGGAACGGATTTATTCTTCTTAATCAAGCGAGAATATTTGAAAGGTCTATTTCTTAACCCGCTCTCTTTTTATTTATCTTGGTGTGTCGAATTGGTTGTGATTATGTGTGGTGTTATTATGTTTGTTGGTTTTATTGTTGATGTTGATCATTACGTTTGTTGATTCGGCTATGGTGGGTTGAGGAAAGAATTTGATCATGTGTTGATTGATAAAAACGAAGCTAGCGGGGGGTGGAATTGAGAGCTTGATAAAAAGGGTTGAATTAGATTAACGTGGGTTTATTATTATTTTCGTTTAATCCGGAATAAGTATAAACATTGAGCGAACGTGAAAGAATTATGACATGTGGAAACGGATAGGCAATGCAAGTTCAGGTAGGCAAAATTTAAGAAGGATGTTTTGTTTGAATGTTGGAATGTGCGTGTGAATGTTTCTTTCTAGTTTATCGTATTTAATTCAAATGTATTCAGTTAGCCGGGGAATGCCCCGAGATCGCTTGTATTTATTCACCGGGGAATGCCCCAACGTATCATGTTGGCGAAAAATAATCGTGATGAAGGCCCGCGGCGTCGGGTAAGGCATTGGAGCGTAGTCTAGATTTAGTTTAGATTAGGATTTATATTTTCGTATTTTTTCTATTTTTCGGACTGTATAATTGGACTGGACTTTTACGTTTTTGGACTGTTTTGTTTTGTTTATTGTTTGATTATTTTGTGTTCTTTTGTGTGGTTTATACATTTCATAATGCCAAAATAGTCGATACACTCCACCAAGCGACCGTGGTCGAACCACGGGATCGAGGGGTGCCTAACACCTTCCCCTCGGTCAACAGAACTCCTTAGCCGGAATCTCTGTTCGCAAACCGGTTTACGAGTCAAATGGTTTCGAAAAGGATTTTTCAAAGGTGACTTGGCACAGTGGATTATGCCAAGTGGCGACTCTGAATAAAAAATGCAAATAATCCTATTCCGAAACAAATTTTCATTTCTTGTCACTTAAATAATAAAACCCTTTCGAACCTTAAAATACATATAATATTTTGGAGTACGCGTAAAAAAGGGATGTGACAATACATATGCCGAAACTCATTGCCAATGGATAAATAAAAACCGTTTCAACATCAAAAACAACAAAAAGTAAAGCAAACATATAGTAACGGATTCAAAATTGCAATCATGTATCGTCCATTGGTTCTATACCCGACTAATAAGGAGAAAGGTTTTATGGTGCTTTTCTAGGGGCTAACACTCTCGAAATGAAAATTGTCAAAATAGGAACAAGGATAGATATTATTAGAAATGCAAAAAAAAAACATATTTGTAAAGCAAGGAAGAATTACATCACATCACTAATAATCTTACCATATCTATTGTTGCTATGTGACCAGGAGGTCACGGGTTCAAGCCTGAAAAACATCCTTTGACAGTAATGTAATGTAAGACTGCATACAATACACACTTGTGTTAGGGCTTTTCACCGAACGCTGCGCATAGAAGGACTTTTAGTGCATCGGGAAGCCCTTTTATCTACATAATATTTAACCAAATATTATCTAACACCTTAATTGTTTTATGGTTCATAATTCCTAATATATATCTCCTATATAGTAAATAAGACAAAAAAAAATAAACTTTCAGTTATCCATGAGTGAAAACAAACCCTATATGAACAAATAATCCAATGTAATTCAATTATAAAAATTCAAATTTCATTTTTTTTTTAATTTTAATCAAATATTATCTAACACCTTCATTCATATGTGGTACATGATTAAAGTGGCATGAGTCTGTAAGAACGATATTTCATTCAATTTGGGATTTTTCTTTCTCGTTATATGGTACATATTATAGTGTACAGATTGTTATACGATAATGAAATTATGCGTTAGTATATATTGATTTTAATGCTTCACGGTTTACAATTCATATGACGAAACTCATTGCCAATGAATAAATAAAAACCATTTCAACATCAAAAACAACAAAAAGTAAAGCAAACATTTAGTAACGGATTCAAAATTGTAATCATGTATCGCCCATTGGTTCTATACCTGACTCATAAGGAGAAAGATTTTATGGCGCTTTGCTAGGGGCTAACACTCTAGAAATGAAAAATGTCAAAATAGGACCAAGGATAGATATTATTAGAAATGCAAAAAAAAACATATTTGTAAAGCAAGGACGAATTACATCACATCACTAATAATCTTACCATATCTATTGTTGTCATGTGACCAGGAGGTCACGGGTTCAAGCCTTGAAAACATCCTCTGGCAGTAATGTAAGGTAAGGCTGCGTACAATACACACTTGTGTTAGGGCTTTTCCCCGAACGCTGCGCATAGCAGAAGTTTTAGTGCATCGAGATTCCCTTTTATCTACATAATATTTAACCAAAAATTATCTAACACCTTAACTGTTTTATGGTTCATAATTCCTAATATATATCTCCTATATAGTAAATAAGACTAAAAAAATAAACTTTCAGTTATCCATGAGTGAAAACAAACCCTATATGAACAAATAATGCAATAGAATTCAATTATAAAAAGGGAAAAGGCTCAAATATGTCACTGAACTATCATAAATGGCTCATTTATGTCATCTGTTAAAAGTTGGGCTCATTCATGCCATCGCCGTTACAAAACCGGCCCATCCATCCCATTACTTATTAACAGATGGTTTTTAAAAACAGTTTTGCCACATGACAGCTTATTAGAGGGCCACGTCATTTTTTATTTTAATTTTTTTTTAAATCTAAAAAAAAAAATTTTTTTTTTTTGATCCATTAAAAAGAATCCACGCAACTTTTTGATCCATTGAAAATTAGTTTGATCTATGCTTTTAAAATTTGATTAATTTTTCATGAATATATTCTTAAAACATTCTCGTTCGATTCATTTTTTTGTCATTTTTACTTATTAAGATTGTTTTCATATTTTACCTTTAATATTAATTATTTTTTCTTCAAATTAATTTCAAATACAATAGTAAACATCATTTAATAAATATATATTAATAAAATAGCTATTTTAATTGACGGGCGAGTACCTAAAAGGGAACGGAGAGAGTATACACTCCACGCTTTTTATCACTTTATTTATTTATTTATTTTAAAAGATTCACGTTAACTAAAGCTTTTGTCATTTTTTCAGTTGAAACTGAAGGGATATATAAACATCAAATATTATTATTATATTATTAATAGTTAGCTTCTCATTTTGCCAACTCTACGTATATTATATATGTCGGCATGTTGTTATCTTCCTGTTTTGGCAATGATAAATGATGATGCATAAAGTGTTACGTACAAATGTTGAATGCTGATTGGGGGCGGCTCAACCCTTTAGGAGAAAAGGTGGTCGCCAAAGACCCCAAAATTAGAGGGGCCTATTTTTGTTTAGTAATAATAAATTACAAATTTTAAGAAATATATTAAATACTATTTATAGAAAAACGAAAAATTTTATATAAAAAAATAAAACGCAAGGCCTCCGTTTGATTTTTGCCTTACGCCATAAATTTGCTTGAGCCGCCCCTAATGCTGATGATGTCATTTTATGCTTAATAAAAAAAAAAAAAGTTACTCATATTCGGCTGACAAAATATTTCATGTATGCTAAGACATACTATATGCTTAATTAGAATAGCTTTTGGTTATAAATTTTAGTAGTAAATTTTAAAAAAAAAATCTTTAAATATTTGTTTGATCATGAAAAATTAATCAAATTTTAAAAGCATAGATCAAATTAATTTTTAATGGATCAAAAAATTGGGTGGATTCTTTTTAATGGATAAAAAAAAAATTAAAAAGAAAATTAAATTTAAAAAAAATGGCGTGGCCCTCTAATAAGATGCCACGTGGCAAGGCAGTTTTTAAAAACTGGCTGTTAAAAAGTAATGGCATGAATGAGCCAGTTTTTTTAACGGCGATGACATAAATGAGGCCAACTTTTAACGGATGATATAAATGAGTCATTTCTGATAGTTCATTGGCATATTTGAGCCTTTTCCCTTATAAAAATTTAAATTTTATTTTTTTTAATTTTAATCAAATATTATCTAACACCTTCATTCGTATGTGGTACATGATTTCTAATATATATCTTCAATATATGTGGTAAATAAGATTAAAAAATAAAAGTTTAGTGGTCCACTCTCAACACGTGAACACAAATCCTATATGCACAAATAATCTAATATAATTCAACCATAAAAATTTAAATTTTATTTATTATTTTCAATTTTAGTGGTCCATTCTACGGAAAATATGTTAAACATGTCAATATTATTGAACAATAATCCGTAGACAATTATATCTATTTCACTTAAAGATAATCCTATTTCAATTTATTTTAAATAATTTTGATCAGCATGTATTATTCAAATAAGATGACATATGGAGGGTTAGTATGTCACTCCATCAATCAGACTTAGAAACAGATGTTCTAACAAGATAATGAGCAACTTTATTCATTGATTTCTTAAAAAAATAAAAAAATAGGTAACTCTCCCAGAAGAGTTTTACAATCAAATACTAATGAATCAAAATAAAAACAAATCGCCAAAAAAGATTTCAGAACTTGCTTCACGAATAGATTATTTGTTTCCACAATCAACTTTTGTACTAAATTGCTCCTTTAACCAAGTAAGAGCCTCAACACCCCATGATCTTAGCCAACAAAGGGCTAGCAACATGCAAAAGGATATAGTTTTTCCAGCAAAATTGCAGGGGTTTATTTGCGGGGGTTAGTTTAACCTCTGTAAATTATGTGAAATGTGGGATTAAAAATTTGTTGCTAAATTTTATAAATTTGCGAGGGTTTTAACTCTCACTATCCATAAAAAAAAATAGCGCAAAGTAATTTCATAAAATAAAACCATTTTCCCTCTCTTTCATTTTCCTTCAAAACAGCCATCTCTCTCTCATTTTTTCCAAAACCTCCAAATCGATACTACACCAACTTTGATACCAATCGGGCCGGCCTTGCTAATCTCTACCAGGAAACTTCTATGTTGAGTTTTGAAGGCGTTAAGATTCAAGGTGGTCAAAGTATTGTTGGTAAGCTCATCAGTCTCCCTTTCCAGCAGTGCAAGCATCACATCAACACTGTCGATTGTCAGCCTTCTGGTCCCGCCGGCGGTATGCTCGTCTTTGTAGTACTTCTATGATGCTTGTATGGAGATGGTGATTTGTATTACTTCTTAGAGCTATAATAAGGTTTGGGAGAAGTATAACTATAAGAGTAAAAATAAACTGAAATAGTGGGAGTGTCTGTTAGTCTATTTTAATATGTTGTAGAAGGTCGCGCGTGTGAATATTTTGGGTGGCAGAAGAGGAATAATAGAGTACTAATGTGATTGCCATTATTAAACAAGTAGTAGTTCTCTTGTTTAGGCATAAACCAACTATGCATACTGCTTTGGCGGCCGTCTCTTTTTGCCTAATTTTTTAGGATTCATCCGGCATGGGTTCAACATATGTTATTTTAATATGTATTTAAATAATTTAAGTTATTAACTATTTTAATTTATAATATTTTTTATGTAATTTTTAAATTAATATACGTTACTTTTTTTGTCCAAATTTTTGTGGCATCGATAGTCAATTATATTTTAAAAATAATTCAAGTTTTTAATTATTGTAATTTATAATACTTTTCTTCTATTCCGATTTCAGTAACACTAATATAATTTCAAGAGTCGACCAAATATTTCATTGTTTGAAAGAAGACAATTTAATTTAAAACATCAAGAGTTAATTTCGCATTTTATGTCTATTTTTTTTTTTATTAAATATTATTTATTTTCTTAATACCTAGATGACTCATAATAATTAATTAAGAGCGATTGATTATGTTATTACTATAAAAATTAATATAATTTTATCATATCCAATAGTAATCATCGATAACTCACCGGAGTAGTATATTAATTAAATACGGAATGCTATATTTTGCATATGCAAAATATGATATTATTAAATATTATTGGATAGTGCATTATATTTATCATTCACAATGATAAAATTTTACTATATATTTTTCTTTATTTCTTTTTAAATTGATACATATTGACCCAACACAAATTCAAAGAAAATATTCATTAGAAATTTATTTTATTAAATTAAATTTATTAATTTTGTACTTTAAAAATTTAAAGTTAAGTTTAAATATTAGTATTTTTATATTAAAAAATAATTTTAAAATTTAAATTAAGTAAAATAAATAAATAAAAAGATTCATTTTCTATATAAAAGTCAATTAAAATAATAAAATATATTTACTATAAATATTTATTTATAATTAATTAAGATAATTATTATTTTGTCATGATTTATGCTGCACCGATAAAATTTTGAGAGTTGAATAAAAGATTTATCTATTTTTTAAAAAGTATTTTAACTTGTTAATTATTGTGATTTATAATAATTTTTACGTAATTATAGAATAATATATTTACTCCTTGTGTCCCAATTTATGTGGCTTCATTACAATTTTGAGAGTCAATTAAAATTTTTATATATCTTTTAAATATTTTAAATTTCTTTTTCTTTTGTCTTAATTTATGTGGCATTGCTAAAATAATGAGAGTCAATAAAATTTCTATATGTCTTTTAAATATTTTAAGTTATTAATTATTGTGATTTGTGGTAACAAATTAGTTTTGAACATGATAGACAATTAAATAAATAAGAAAAAATTACGTTGAATATGTAGTTATAGTTAATTAATATAAATTAATAGAATATATTAAATATTTAAACCATTATGATGAAATAATAGAATTATTATATATTGGGACATGATATGTAATTAAGTGGAAGTAGTTGGATTTTTTCATAATTACATGAGGTGGTCAAAACCACCTCTTCTATATAATAGAAAAATATGGGGTTAACTTCAGCTTTGGAAAATACACCAAAAAAAAATACGTACACCAAGCAAAGAGAGAAAAATACGGAAGAGCGGTGAGGTATTTAACAGACTGTGATTTAAAAATAGTTTGTGAAGGGAAAAAATAGAGTGAACAATATTTTTAATAAGGTGTGGTAGTCACTTTGACTACAATATAAAACTTCTTACAAGGTATTTTAGTAAGGTGGGAGTCAAAAGTGGATTATTTCTATACACTTTGAGTATTGTATTGTGACTACGGTGTAAAATTCCTTACTATAGTAATATCAGTTGTTCCTTTTGATCCGTGGTTTTTTTCTTATTTAGAAGGGTTTTCACGTAAAAATCTTGGTGTCATTATCGCTCTTATTGTTCTTGTTGATTAATCGTTGTATTGTTGTCATATTTATTGCTCTTTATTACCGCAATATTATTATCGTGGAGGGATTTATTTCCAACAACTGGTATCAGAAAGAGGGTTTTATTCATTCACAAAAATAATATTTGTGGTTGGTGGTACAATACTCGATAAAAATAAAATGTTCGGAGTAAAGTACGAGGTAGCAAAAATTCATCGGTGAAGTTACACGTTTTTCCCAACAAGTGGTATCAATGTAAATTGTTCTTTTGTAGTTGAAAAATTTACCCAATTTTTCCAACAAGTAATATCAGAGCCCAGGTTCAGGTGTGTCGGAGTAGTGAACTGCATGTTGTGAAAAGTTCCCGTGTGACTACAAGAAGGTTAGCCGTGATAACGACAGTACAAGATTTGTTTCGTAGATCATGTGAAGTGACCTAGTAGTTAGAGATCTACAGGTGATGGCTTGTGTCGAAAGTCTTCCTGACGAGTGGTGGTCAGGCGGCGTGTCCCGTTGGGTAATAACGGCGGTACAAGATGGTTAGCCGTGATAAAGGCGGTACAAGATCTGTTTGGCAGATTATGTGAATTGACTTAGTAGTTGAGATATACAGGTGGAGCCTTATGTCGAAAGTCTTCCTGGTGAGTGGTGGTCAGGCGGCGTGTCCCGTTGGGTGATAACGGCGGTACAAGATGGTTAGCTGGAATAACGGTGGTACAAGTTCTGTTTGGCAGATCATGTGAATTAACTTAGTAGTTGAGATCTACAGGTGGAGCCTTGTGTCAAAAGTCTTCCTGGCGAGTGGTGGTCAGGCGGTGTGTCCCGTTGGGTGATAACGATAGTACAAGATGGTTAGCCGTGATAACGGCGGTACAAGATCTGTTTGGCAGATTATGTGAATTGACTTAGTAGTTGAGATCTACAGGTGGAGCCTTGTGTCGAAAGTTTTTCTGGCGAGCGGTGGTTAGACGACGTGTCCCGTTGGATGATAACGGCGGTACAAAACGTTTGGAAGATCTGTTTGGCAGATCATGCAGTACAAGATGTTTGGCATATTTGCTTGGCAGATCATGCGGTACAAGACGTTCGGCAGATCTGTTTGGCAGATCATGCGGTACAAGATGTTTGGCAGATCTGTCTGACAGATATGCTGTTTTATCTCTTTTCGAATTTTATTTAAAGAAAATGATTTTGATCGCTTTAAAACTATTTCAAAAGATTTAAGAAAACCTCGAAATAATTTTAATAAAATTACAGAGTCACCACTTGATTTTTATGGAAAATATCAAGAAAACTTAATGATATTTCAAAGACTCAAAAACAGAAATAAATCTTTGAAATTAGAAAAACTGAGTAAGGGTTCAATTAACGCCCTAAGAAGATTTTTAAGGCACTTAGGAGCGTCCGTTCAAAACGGTTAACCAAAAGATCATTTGTTTAGACTAGCTGAAATGAGGGTGGCTAACTTTACGAAAAGATTGGTTATTAAAATTATTTATTTACATGTTTAAAACAGGCATTTATTTATTCAAACAAGAAATAGTCTACTTGAATTTAAAAAAAAAAATGCTATAATATATCCTAATCAATTCAATACTAATTTTGAGAGATGAGAAAACAATCAAGTAACATGCTCTTCGGAAAGTTTCTATTTAATTCGTATTTTTCTTTTTAGAGAAATTATGAAATATTCTATTTGGATTAAAAAGAAGCTTGTCTAAACTATGTTGCATATTTGAATTTAAAGAGGAAATAATTTTGATTTTTGTGGAAAAGAAAAAAATAATAATAATTTTGTTATGAATAGTAACTTTGCAAAATGCCGAGGGAATACCATGTAGAAATGTCATCAAATAGGAAAAATTAAGATTCACAAGAAAAACTATTTTTTATTATTATTTTATTTTACTTTATTTATCTATTTTTTTTTAGTTTGAAGAAAAATTGCTATCCAAGTAGACTATTAATTACATGAATAAAACAAATGTTATTTCGAAAACAAAGTGTTTAATTTTTTAAAGACTTGATTTTAGGAAGAAAGAATCGACAGACCCACTTTAATCCATTTAAGCGTGATAAATCAAGTGTGAAAATTAAAATAAAATAAAATAGCAATAATGTGGGGAAACACTAGATTAATCAATTAAAGTTAGTACAAATAAGAGTAAAAGTTAGAATTGGGCCTTTTGGGGTCATTAGTGGGCTGCCCAGCTTTGGGTTTCCCATTTTATGGACTTTAATCCATTTCCCTGCAATGTATATCAGCTGTATACTGATAGTATATCAGTTCCGTTGATGCTGCGTTTTTGTATATCTGGTGTATACATGACCATATTTCAGCCACATATGCATATATTTTGGTTTTCCACCTGTATTAATTTACAACTTTGGCTTCGAGGCCCCAATGAATAATTCAATAAATCGATAAATAAATAAATAAATGATTACGATAAGTAAAGTAAAAATTTGAAAATTTTGAAATTTTTTGGCATCTTCGTAAATGAGTTTTGACCCTTTTCTTCTTCTCGCGGTGACTTTTATTTTTCCAAAGATAGTTGACTCAAAGGGATAGGCCACATTGGCACATCATGGAATGCATAGAGAACAGAGTCCATGTAGGACTCGAGAGTATCCACAAGCGAAAGAAAGAAATAAAACAATTAATATATGTAAAACATTGATACCTAACATATAAATAATAACACAAAGTATTAACATAAAAACTAGATAATAATAAAAGAAAAAAAATTATTTCATTTTTACAAGAAATATTTCAGAACTTTGAAACAAACGACTCAAAATTTTATATTAATAAATAAAATTTTAACAACACATCCAAGTTAATGCATTGCTAACAAGTGACTAACATATTATTAGTTAGAATTAATCCTTACTTTTTATTAATAATCATATTGATATGTAGAGTTAAAAGTTATGTTAATTTAAACATACCACATTGAAAATAACAACCAAATCGAAACAAATTATTGAAAAATAAAATTATTAGAGCAATATTTCTATATATATATATGTAAAATCTGGCTTTAGGCCACTAAATTTTATTGAGACAAATTAGTAGACAAAAGAAGAAATCACATTTCCAGGCGCATTATGAATATGTAATGAAAGAAAACAAAACAACCAAAAACAACATAAGAAAAAATTAGACTAAGTGATTTCTTCTTTGACCCTATTAACCATTAGAAAACATAATCTAAAATGACATTTTAAAATAGGCTTTCAGTATTTTCATAACTGATAAGCTTAAACTTCAACACTATCACAGTCAAATTGCTCACTATCACAGTCAAATTGCTATATCTTTTTTTTTTTTAGGAAAGAACCAACAAACTGAATCCGAGAGTAACTACTTGAAATAACATTTGACTGTTAAACAAAGTAAGAACTAGGAACTAAATCATCGAAGGAGCACCAAATCGAGAAAACGCAATAACTAGCACATCAAATCCGCCAATCCTTTGAAAACAATCACTTTTAACAAATGAACCTAGGCCGTCTAGAGCTACTCTCAGCAAACAGTGTCATCGAAACATAACTACGGAATATCAAACGAAACATAACTACAAAATATCTCGGCAAACAGTGTCATCGAAATATAACTACAGAATATCAAACGAAACATAACTACAAAATATCAAAACGAGCTAAAACAATCAACACTAAATAGAACAGAATATTACAGTTTCGGAGCAGCAAAACGGAACCACAACCGTCAGAATCAACTACCACGTCAAATCAGAAATTTCAAGTAGGCAACGAATTTCGCTAAAAGAAAAAACAAATATTTTTTTTAAAAATTTGTTCTCCAGTTTCTTCTTCTCCTTTTTCCGCCCCCTTATCTATGATAGCCTAAGTTACTATTTATAGCCAAAAACCTCACGTTTGAAATTCAAAAGAAAGTCTGTTTTTGTTACAGAGAGTGGTTGAAGATTTGACAATCTGAAATGGATTTTGGAATTAAAAACACTCCATCTCAAATAAAAAGTCAACAAAGATGGCTCCTAGGCCTGCAAAATTCAGAGATAAGATGTAAAGATAGAATTTTTCGTGATTCAAGAGATTTGTTGTTGAATTTTGCATTGAAATTGGTGTTATTGTTGGATGTTGCTGATATAGTTGGATCGCTGTTTGGTTGTTGTTGCTGGTTCGGGTCGAGCTCTGGTCGGAGTTGCTGATGTCGGTCGGTGTTGGTGCGATTCGGATTGTACACTGTTGTTTGAGAGTTGTACGCGGTTTTGCGGTGTTGTGGTCGTCTGTTTATTTTTGGTTGAGGAAATTGTACGCGTATTGTTTGTTGCTGGAGGAGAAAAAGAAATGGGAATGGGCCAGGTTGGTGGTTAAGTGTTGGGCTTGAATTGGTTTTAAGATGGGAAAATTTCAGAAATAGCAATTATAGAGCCTTCATTGTAAGATTTATAGCAACCCTTTCAAAATTACAAAAAATAGCAATATGTATTTTGTATTTGATTAAACTGTTGCTAGTTAAATACATATATAATTAAAGATTTTTTTCCTAATTTAACTTCAATTTGTTTCAGTTTTATAAGGGAAAAACGGTTCCTTAATTTAAGGAACATTTAATTTGACAAATTTTTTAACCTTTTACAACTCTTTTGTTACCACAACAGTTAAATTACATCTTCAAATTCAAATTTAAAAACGATTTTCATCATCAACTTCTCAATGCAAATAAAAAATACAGATTCAACTTCAAAAACGTTTTATGTAGCAGTCGAAGGTTTGGAAAAAAAATTATATCGTATATTAATTTTTTCAGTTGTCGAAAAATACTTGTGTAGGTGATTTTTTTTTGTTTTTTCGACTTCAAATTTTGCCCTTATTGTTCTGTTAATCTAAATTTGAGATGAAATTTTTAATCATTAAATTTGAATTTTAGTTTAGGCTAACTAGTGTTTGACTTTTTTTTTTTTTAGAATCCGTTTTGAATTTTTGTATAAACTAATTAGTTGTTGTTATAGTACATATTTCAGATTATCCCTACATTAAATATATAAAAAACTATCATATGTATTTTATTTATACATAAATATGACAAGAATCATGTTTATCAAGAACAAAGAAGTACATGTCTTTATCTATAAACTTTACATGTCAGAGGAATGACACTTAAGTATTTACAGAATACAACTAATAACAATAAAACATATACATATGTACTTTATGAATACAAGTATTTTAGGTAACCAAAATATATTGCAACTGAACATCAAATACAAACCTTATCAATGAAAAATACAAATATCTTACACATATCTTAAATACAAATACATATTCAATATATACAAAATACATAAATTATACAATTTTTATCGATAATCAATCTTTGCACAAAATATAAATTTTACATATAACAGATATAAAATAAATACAATTAGAGGCAACAATTTCGTATCTTAACAACACAATATATACTACAATTTCAAATCTTAAAGAAACAGAAAAATAAATACACACCTAATAAATTGTATATATAAAATACATCTATGAACATGTTTTCAAGAAAATACAAAATTTTACAAATAAAATCATACCGCCTCCACTTTCTCTTCTTCGGATTCAAAATCAAGATAGGCCTTGATTGAAATCCAATATTCAGTAAGTTAGGTATTTAAGTAACAAAATTATATAATTTCGTATAATTGAATACGATAATGTATAATTGCTACTTGAAATGACAAAATTACGAGCATAAATATTTTTTTGAGAAAGTTTTTTATTTGGATGAAATAAATATTATAATTTTGTGTAAAATTGAAGAAATTCGAAATTAAACTTGGTCGTGGAAGGTAAAAATTAGGTGTCAACAACTTCCCCCTCCCTTTGGGTAGGATGAATGCAAGTAATCTTGGGCAAAATGAGGTTGACGTTCCTAATTTTTTGTCCGATTACAAATTCGAATCTGAAAGAGGTTGACTTTCGCACGAGATTCAAGAGTTATGGCCGGACCTAGGTATCAGGTTTCCTACATATCTCAAATTACATAAGAATTCAGGCCACTTGTAGTTCATAAAGCACGATTTTCAAAAAGTTCACAAGCATCTCGATTTTGAAGTTTGATGAAACCGAAAAGCTGGGGAATAAAGAGATTTTTGGGAGGTTGGAATGAAGTTGAGTTTTCTACATAGATCCCAGCCTACATATCCCTGAGTCCCAGGGGATCAGAATGCTTGTAGTTCGACTCAATCGATAAAAAAGATAGTCTTTTATTTTAGACTATCTTTTGCTCAGAATGAGTGACAAATTGTTCGAGTTATGAAAAAGAGGCTTGTAACCTCTTAACCATGAACGTGGAGCTCTTCACATCCATAGGTAAGAATTTACCTGGACATAATTTCCAAAACTCTAGGTGTCTTATCACTCAGATTTAGAGAAAAAAGAAAGTTAACCTCAACATGAGTTTAGAAATATCCCGAAAGTGAAGTTGAAACCGAAATATTCCAAAAATTCCCACATGCCTTCTAATAGGGGTATGATTGGATGGTGATGGTGATCATCTTTTAGCTCATGTACAGAGAGTTTGACGTCCATCTCTAGACTATGTCCCATTTTGCTGCTAAGAAAGAGTTCCACGTTGTGCTGCATCCTATCTCGAGTTATCCGCATCTGTGATTTTGATTTGAAATTTTCATCCTCTCGGATGCTCTCGACAATATCTCAAACAAAAATTGTTAGTAATAAACATTACTCACTAAGAGGTTTATAGACTTTTACCATATCTCTGTGTGAGTCGCTACCTGCAAAAAACGTCATCCTCTCATGTACCTATCAAGAAAGAGACAAATCTTGTGATAATTGAACCAACAACTTTCTTAGTTGTTTTAACAGGTTGAAATTTTCTTCAAAGTGGGGTGGCCCTCTTGGACACCGATGTCACTTTGCATAAAGCGGTCACTGCAACCGTGTAATCTTATGTTGATTTCTTATTATATGTGGAATGATTACCTCTCCGGTTACTGATAATGATTCTTCGCATATGATTTTGGGTAGGCCTTGCGCATCTTTTGTATCGATACGACTTATAGATTTTCTTTGAATTGTCAATCTTTGGACAATCTTGCGCATTATTTCATGATGGATATGAGGCAACTTACAGATGGCTTTTAAGTTGCTAGCTTTTGAGTAATCCTGCACATTATCCGACCTTGGATAAGAGATGACTTACAGATATTCCTCTAATCGCTAGCTATCAGATATTCCTGCACATTATCCGACCTTGGATACAATATAACTTATAGATGTTTCTGAAATTAGGTGGTCTTTGGGTAATCTTGCGCATAATCGATCTTGGATATGACACGACTTATAGAGAACCCAATGCTCTTTTCCTGGATTATGCATATATCTTCTCACAATCCCAACAACATGTGAAATGTCATTTCTTGTACAAACCATTGCATACATCAAGCTACCAACAACACTTACATATGGTACCTTTGACATATATTCTCTTTCAACTTCATTCTTTGGAGACATATCAACACTAAGCTTAAAATGGAGAGCCAATGGAGTGCTAACTAGTTTTGTTTTTTCATCCATACCAAATCGATCTAGCACCCTCTTCAAGTATTCTTTCTGAGATAAACAAAGTTTCTTTGAATGTTTATCCCTTTTTATCTCCATGCCAAGAATCGTCTTTGCATCTCCTAAATTCTTCATTTCAAACTCCTTACTTAGTTGAGCCTTCAGCTTCTCAATTTCTGCCAAATTCTTGGAAGCTATCAACATATCATCAACATAAAGCAGAAGATATATAAAGGAATCATCCTTAAGCTTGCGCAAATATACACAATGATCACGTTTGCTTCTCACGTACTTCTACCGCAATATAAACTTGTCAAATCTTTTGTACCATTGTCTAGGAGACTGTTTCAACCCGTACAATGATTTTTCAAGTTTGCACACCAATTTTTCTTACCCTGCAACTTTGAATACTTCAGGCTGAGTCATGTAGATTTCCTCTTCCTAATAACCATGTTAAAATATTGTTTTTACATCCATCTGAACTAGTTCCAAATCCAACTGCGCTACCAAAGACAACATGATTCTAATTGAAGAATATTTTACAACTGGAGAAAACACTTTATTGTAATCAATTCCTTCCTTCTGAGCATATCCCTTAGCCACCAATCTTGCTTTGTAGAGAACATTATTTTGGTCAGAAAATCCTTCTTTCTTTGCATATACCCACTTGCACCCAATAGCTTTCTTGCCCTCCGGGAGGTTGGATAGATTCCACGTATCGTTCTGATGAAGGGACTTCATTTCCTCATTCATTGCAACCTTTCACTTATTTTCTTCACAACTTTGGATAGCTTTTTTATAAGTGGCAGGAGTATCGTCAAGATGCATAGGCTTCTTTATTGTTCTTTTGAGTTTTTATATTGCTGTTGACTCAAGTTATTGATCAGGTTCTTGAGTTGGAACCTGCGCCTCAACTGGCTCTGCTTCCAAATCATCATTTGTTTCTTCATCTGCCTTTTGTGGAGGAAAACTAAATTTTCCCTCAAACTCCACCTGCTTTGAAAAACTATCAGTTACTTTTGTATCATCATCTATATTTTTTTCATCATTACGAATTCATCAAAAGTAACATATCTGTTTTATATTACTTTTCTTATCTCAGGACACCATAGGCGATATCCTTTGACTCCAGAAGTAATTCCCATAAAGATAGCCTTCTTAGCTCTTGGATCCAATTTTGACTCTTTCACATGATAGTATGCAGTTGAGCCAAATACATGTAAAGAATCATAATCCACAATAGGTTTTCCATACCATTTTTCAAATGGTGTTTTCCCACCAATTGCAACAGATGGTAGACGATTAAAAATGTGGCACATATATGTTATTGCCTCAGCCCAGAATTCTTTACCCAAGCCAGCATTGGACAACATACACCGTACCTTCTCCAGCAAAGTTTGGTTCATGCGATCTGCCACTCCATTATGTTGCGGTGTAAGTCTGACAGTGAAGTGTCTGATGATGCCATTATCTTCACAGACCTTGTTGAAAAGATCATTCTTGTATTCACCTCCATTATATGTGCGAAGACTCTTGATCTTTATGCCTGTTTGATTTTCTATCATCGTCTTCCATTTGACAAAACTTTCCAACACTTAGTCTTTTGTTTTCATGGTATACACCCATACTCTTTGGGAAAAGTCATCAATAAAGGTTACAAGATAGTGTTTTCCACCTAATGAAGGTGTTTTGGAAGCACTAAACATCAAAATGTACATAATCCAAAATACCTTTAGTATTATGGATAGCTGTACAAAATTTAACCCTTGTTTGCTTTTCCTTCACACAATGCTCACAAAATTCCAAGTTTCCAGATTTAACGCCCTTTAACAATCCTTGATCTGATAGAATTTTCAAGGATTTTCCTCCAGCATGTGCCAAGCTCATATGCCATAACCTGGGTTCTCCTGCCTCTTTATCAATACTGGATATTACTGTTGTTGTCCCAATAATTGTACTGCCATGATAATGGTACAAATTATTGTTCTTCCGAATAGCCTTCATTACCACAAGTGCACCGGAGTATATCTTCATCAATCCATTTTTTGTAACAACTTTGAGCCCTTTTGAATTAAGGGTTCCACAACAATGAGATTCTTCTTTAAATTCGGTACATATCAAACATCTGTTAGTGTTCTGATTACTCCATCATGGTTCCTCAAACGTATTGAACCAATGCCATATGCAGTAAGAGGACTATTTTTTGCCGTGTGGATAACTCCAAATTCTCGTTCTTCAAAATCAATGAACCAATCCCGATTAGAATACATATAATAGCTACAAGCCGAGTGCATCAGCCATACATCTGATGTTTTTGATGACTCTGCTGTAACTAATGAAAAATCTGAGTCATCACAATCAGCTACATTTGAATCCATTACAGTCTTTCCTTTGTTAGGTTTGGCCTTATTCTTCAATTTTGGACAGTCCTTCTTCCAGTGCCCTTTTTCTCGACAAAAGGCGCATTAATCTTTGCTAGGTCTAAACTTTAACTTGGATTTTTTCTTCTTTGTTCTCATTTGATCTTGAGAACGGCCTCTCATTGCTAGTGCTTCTCCTTCCCCGCTCTTCTGTTTCTCTTTCTTTCTTTGTTCATAGCTATACAAAGCTGCACAAACTTCTTTCAGAGAAATTTCATCCCTCCCATGAAGTAGAGTATAGTTTCAAGGTGCTCGTACTCATCGGGAAGTGTCCCCAACAACATCAACACTAGATCACCATCAATAAAAGTTATATCCATATTTTGCAAATCTGTAACTAATTTATTGAAACAGGTGATATGATCATTTATTATGGTACCAGAAACATAGGTGAAGTGAAATATTTTTTTTCTTCAGAAAAAGTTTATTCTGAATATTTTTATTCAAAAATTTATCCTCCAATACCCTCCACAATTTACTTGCAGAAGTTTCCTTTCTGAATGGATACTTCTGTTCTCTTTCAAGGAAGGACCGAATAGTACCACAAGCAACACGGTTGATGTATTTCCAATATGCATTTTCAATATTTTCTGTTTTTAATTCTTCTAGGGCAAGATCTAATCCTAGTTGAAAAAGGACATCTTCGACCTCGCATCTCCACATCCCAAAGTGTCCTGTTCCGTCAAAAATTTCAACAGCAAATTTTGCGTTTATCTGAATTCTTGACATAAGCGAAGATACCAACGACGTGTTATTGACACCTTGATGTGGACACCTTTGTCATGTCCGAGCTGGATACTTCTTGATTTTCCTCTCCCATTTTGTACTATAAATACTATTTAATAGCTGGCTACACACAGACCAAGATAATTCTTTTCTGGTGTGAAAGATCAGACTACACTGCTACCACCGAGCATACTAAGAAAAAATCTTGACAACACAGACCCAAGATAATACTAAGAAAAAATCTTGACAACACAAACCCAAGAAAATATCTTTTCTAATGTGGAAGACCACAAAGCATACTCGAATTCCAAAAGCGGACTGGGTAGAGTGCAATTATTGCACAACTACTACCCCAAAATAAAAATCGCTAAAAAATAGTAAAAGAGAAAAAAATAAAAAGAATACTAAAACACAACTGACCAAATTTTATTCCGCTCCAAAAATACAAGTAAAATATTACAAAAGAGAGAATACTCAAAATGCCTTAAGAAGATGAGAAGACAATTGTGAGAGGTGTGTTTAAAATTGAAACATTTAGGTTTCTTTTATAGGGAGGAAATTCCCCCATTTTCTTTCAACAAGCAATGCGGGATATATCCCACTTTCAACACACATCTGATTTTTTCTCAAACCCTTTGACAGAAGAAGGAGATCTCAAGTCAAACAGAGAGTTACTTATATGTATTTCAAAAAATAAGTCGGAACACCCTGACAACCCTTTAATAAGTTGTACGGAGGTGATATATTTTATGTGGTTAACTACTAACTTATCTATCTAATAGGCGCTTGAGAAGATGCACAAAATCTTTTCCAAATTTAAGCCGAAGTGTCTAAGAGGAATACTTTAGCATGTGTTAGGTGGTGCTCAACGGAAACTTGTCATATATTGAGCGTAAATTAAATTTACTAGCAATATTTGGACTACCATGTTTACCTAAGTCAGCAGCAACACGATGAGCGTACATTACTTCTAAAAAGGCTACATCTATAGTTTGTATATTCATAAACAATATGGAACAGTTACTTCTGTGTGCTTTTGTTTATCAGTGGAACAGCAAAACAACTAAAACTGAAAGAAGGATAAACTTACAGTGGTATTGAAAGGCATTCCCAGTAGTCCTTTTGGTGTTCCCCGTGGCATTGGTCCATAGGTACCGCTATCACAAGCAAGGTATGGTAAAGAGTGTTCTCTTGCTGCTAATAGCTACTCCCTCTATCTGGACTTATGTAACATATTTTTCTTTTATCTCGTACCGAAATATTTTCTTATTTTGAAACAATGTGGCAATAGAAGGAAACAAATGAATCATATCGGTAATGTTTTTAGTTGTACGCAATATAAATGTTTTATAATAAGGATTGAAAGTTTATCTGATTGATTTTTATACTTTGCATTTTTATGTAGCCAAGCGATGAGGCTAGTGGACCCATTTCGCCCAAGGGTGCAAGGAAATCACGTGATAATAGTGATTCTAATGATAGTCATTGATTTTGTTGCAAATTGTCTTGAATATTCAATTATGATGATGTAATTGTGTGGTTGGAGTAAATCTTAGAATATTGAAGGTTTTGTGTTTAAAGTTGATTTTGGAGTTTTAAGATACTAATTAATGTTGAAATTTGGAGTTTGAAGATGCTAATGTTGAAAATTTAATTTTGAAGTTTAATGTTCAAGGTACTTTTGATATGCTTGTCAATTACAATGTTTAATTAGTCATGTTGTGTTAATGATATATGAATTTAACAAATATTGGATTGTAGGTTATGCCTAAAGGAACATGTAAATTTGAGCTAAAATTAGAATCTATAATTAGTTATTGAAAATTGATGGTCCATTAAATTAAAAAAAATTGCGGAGGTTTTAAACCGCCGTAATTTTTAAATAAAAATTTATTCTAAAAAAAAATTAGATTTAGAGTAACGGGGTCGATCGCCGCAAAATAACTGCCGTAAATTAATTATGTCGGTCAGAAAAAAAACTACCACAAATTAATTATAATGGCTCATATTGTGGAGGGTTTTGGGAACCCTCGGAATCGAAATTTGCGGGGTTTTAAAACATCCGCAAACTTTGAAATTAACCACCGCAATTGACCCGTTTTTTTAGAGTGAACAACTTAACACTAAAATTGACCTTCAACCCTTAAGCCTTAATGAAATGATTGATAGTCACATAAATTTTAAGGTATTTTAAATCACAAGTTACAAAAGTCTTTTTTTTTTAAATACTGTGTCAAATTAAGGAAGAGATAATACCCAATTACCCTTCCTGAACTATACCCAAAAAGGCTATGACACACCTCAACTTAAAGGAGCCCTATTACCCCTGAACTATTTAAAAGTGTAATTTTGACACCCTTAGTGCCTACGTGGCACATACGTAGCACAACGCACTGAAGTGTCCACGTGGGCACACATGTGTGCCATATAGGCACTAAGGGTGTCAAAATTACACTTTAATTTAGTTTAGGGGGGTAATAGGACCCCTTTAAGTTGAGGTGTTTCATAACCTTTGTTGGGTATAATTCAGTAGGTAATTAGGTATTTTCTCGAAAATTTAATTGAGTCATTCCTACGTATTCCAAAAACACAAGTAGCAAGGTAAGAAAAGAGTGTCAAATGTCAATTACCATATTGGACGAGAAATTTGTCACCTTAGCTTGCGTTATGTTCTTTCAACACGAGTATTGCTAGATACAACACCATTGCAACTTTCGCTGCCATTGAGAGACCATGAAAAAGGAGTTATATTATATGATCTCATTTTAGTTGATGATGTGAAAATAAGGTCCTCAAAGTCCATTATATATAGGGAAACATAATAAAATTAAAGATTTTTAGTTTGTATCAAATTAAGATTTAGATAAGTTGTGTGAATTTATGTCATAATAGATATATAGTTCCTGTTCAATGGGTGACAGAGTCATCCTTATCCAAGGAGTGTCATTTGAAATTGATTGAGTATGCTATTGGTGTTGTGTTGATTATCTTTTTCTTTTTTGTAAAAATTATTCCCAAAAATATGTGTTGTACTCGTAAGAAAGTAGGACCTTTCGGAAAACATCATTAATCATCTTAGTAATAGAATTCCTAACTATTCCTAAACTTAATAGGTTTTATTTAGCACACCCACATTTTGTGCAGTCATAGATATTATTGGAAATAACTTCTTTAGTGCTTTAGTAGGAAGCACTAGAGTTTTATTTAATACAACACGATTACACACATAACGTAGAAAATTACAACCACAAAAGCATTTAGTAGCTTTAGTACATAACATAGTGTCATAGACACATACTTAGTGGCCATAATTCGACTTATTTATATTAGAACTTGTTCTTAAGCTGCAGCTTTCTCTAGAGCATTGCCAATGCAATAGTTCTCACTGCAGTTTGTCATGCAACTTTCAAACTTCTCATTATCTGCAAAATTAAACAGAAAAATTACTAAACAATTTGTATGAGTAGAGAGATACTTATATAAATTGTCCAAATATCTATAAATTATTTGAAGTAAAGATTTCACCTTATAGAAATACAACAATATTGAACCTTAAGCATATGTGCTTGTGAAGCAGTTTATTTTACTCAACGTCAAAAAACTAATTTTGTAACGAAAACCAACTCATGAACTATGCCTACACATGTTTAAGGTGTTTTATGTTAACGTTTATCTTCAAGCCACCAATTTTATTGAGTTGCATCTGACTATTGCAAAAATCACGAGTAGCGAGACAAGAGAAGGAGTGTCAGTTACCATATTGGACGAGAAACTTGGAGCAATGACCAACGGAACATCCAATATTACAAACATGGTTACGAGTTGCAACCTCAGTATCAACTGATTCATCTGTGTTCGTAATTAAAACGCAACCGGCCATGCACTTAGCTAGGCACCATGGTTTTTTTCCGTACTTTAACACACACTTTGCCATGCATATTGGGTCAAGTTTTTCTTGGGCCATAGCATTATGCTCTGTCAACACAAGCATTGCAAGGAACAACACCATTACAACCTTCAATGCCATTGAAAGAGAGAGGAATAGTGAGTTATATTATACGGTATTCTTATTTTGGTTGATGTGAAAATAAGGTCCTCAAAGTGCACTATTTATAGAGCAAAGATATAGTGTAAAAGCAAAGGATTTTAGATTGTACTTAGATCTAGATAAGATGTGATAATGTGTGTGATGGAGGATTTTTGTTCGACCAATGATAGAGTCATTCTTGTCCTTGAGGTGTCATTTAACACCCCTTCGTTGGAAAATTACACCATATAGATAGGTAAAACAATTACATTAATGTATATATGGAGGAGTGATGAGAATAAAAATTGAATGTAAAATCCCATCCTTCTGCAGTAACTTATTAAATGTTGTTTACTTCTTTTTTTTCCTAAAATCTCAACTCCAGACAAGTCAAAATAAGACAAAATATTTTTTCCTTAATATCCTTTTTGCTCTACTATTGTTTGGCTTCAAACTCCGAATGGCTTTTTGAAAATTTTAAACAAATATTATCTAACATCTTAATTTGTATATGGTACATTATTCCTATTATATAAACTCCAATATGTGGTAAATAAGATTAAAACAAACAAAAGTTTAGTGATCAATTAATGTAAAATCTCATCCTTCTCTAGTAACTTATTAAGTGTTGTTTACTTCTTTTTTCCCTAAAATCTCAACTCCAGAGTCAAAAATTCGACAAAATATTTTTTCCCTAATATCCTTTTTGCTCTACTATTTTTTGGCTTCAACCCCGAATGGCTTTTTGAAAATTTTAAACAAATATTATCTAATGTCTTAATTTGTATATGGAACATTATTCCTATTATATAAACTCCAATATGTGGTAAATAAGATTAAAAAAAACAAAAGTTTAGTGATCAATTCTTAACAAGTCAAAACAAATCAATATGAACGAATAATCCAGTATTATTCAATTATAAAATTCAATTTTAATTTATCACTTTCAATTTTAGTGATCCATAGAATACATTTTTTGAATTTTAATCAAATATTATCTAACATCTTAATTCGTGTTTGGTACATAAAAAATAATATATCTCTAATATGTAGTAAATAAGATTAAAAATGAAATTTTAGTGGTGCACTCTCAACAAGTGAAGACAAATCCTATATGAACAAATAATTTAATATAATTCAACCATAAAAATACATATTTATCACTTTCAATTTTAGTTCCCCATTCTATGGGAAATATGTTAAACATATTAATATTATTGAACAAGAATCCATAAAACTATAACTTCTCAACTAGTTTTTTGTTGGCTTAATTTATCTTAATATATTCTATTTTTTCTTATGTCTACGTTTTAACTGAAACATTTTTTTAGAGGCTAAAAAAGATAAAGATAATGTGAGTGACCTCCCTAGCATTTTAGTTTCATAATACACATTCGTTGTACTTATAATATTACATTTATCTTTTTTTTTTCATTTTTTAAAACGGTTTCAAATTGTAATGGACAGTGCCATAGCCTTCCTTGTCTGAGGTATCATTTGAGATCCTTTCGTTTGAAAATTACACCGTAAGATATTATTTGGTTAAAATTAAAAAGAATTTTATCTTATGAAAAACTAAGATTGAAACTAATAAATTATAATGATTTTTTCCGTCGTTACAGTGAAATCTAGCATGCCAAAATTTGTGGATTAAGATTTTTCTTGAATAAAGAGTTAGAAATTTTAGGTTAGGTCTAATATGCATCCCATCTGCCCAACATGCAACCCTACAAGGATAGACTCATGCCTTTTAATTGTTCCCTCCTCATTTTGTGTGACACACTGTCATTTATAATTCGTTCCAAAAAGAATATCATCTTAGTGCTATAACTAAAAACAACTTAACTTTAAAATTGACCTTTAACCCTTAATGAAATAATTGATAATCACATAAATATTAAGATGTTTTAAACCACAAGTTTCAAGAGTGTTTTTTTCTTAAATACTGTGTCAAGTCAAAGAATGCAATTTTTTTGAGTCATCCCTACCTATTTCAAAAACACAAGTTGTAATGACCCTTCAGGTTATTTTTCATATTTATGTTTATTTCCGTCGTTTGAGCTCCTCCATAATTCTCCCAAGACATTTATGACTCGCTGGGATCGGTGATTCGGTCATCGGGCAGTTCGTTTGGTTCTTAGAACCAATTCTCTGTTTAGAAGCTTCGCTGGTTTCAAATGGCCACCGGGCGAAAACTTCAGTGAAACAATCTCGAATTGAAAATCCAACTTCCCCATCCCGTCCGGAACGTCAATTTTAGGCTAGGAAGAGCCTTGGTTCAGGTCCCAAAGCTTCCGGACTTATTTTGGGCTATTGAGCGATTTTTATTAAAAATGAAACTATAGATGTGGGCCCTCACTTTTTACTGAAACGATCATGGATGAATGTTTTGATGATTTCAATGAATTTGAAATGTGATTTACACTCAAATTTCACTATTGGATCATGCTATTTGATTTTGAATGTGTTCTGAGAGTCAAAAACAAGTTTTTGATTTTGCTGTCACGGGGACACCGCATCTCTTCGCCAAGGGGGTCTATAAATAGACCTAATATTGCGAATTTGGGAATTTTCCCTTCATCTTTGAGAGCCTAAACCCCTAAATGGGTATAACTCAAATTAAAGTAAGATTTCATCACTTTATTAGTGAATTTCTTAGTTCTTGACCAAAAATTCCAATTTAGCTTAGGACTTAATTTAGCCCCAAGTTTGATTTGTTTGCACCCATTAATTGAGGATTATGATTCCTTGGTGATGTATGAGCATTGGGTTGACCTCCAAAATGTGATTTTCGTACGTGGTACCCACTTGAAATTTCTGGTATCGTTTTTGGACCCGAAACAGAATAGTACAATATGAATATCGTTAGACTCGTATTGATGACTAGATTATATTTTTGATAGTATGATAGCATTTTGGAGATTGTGAAGTGAAGACGAGCATGTGGTGCATCATGTGATGTTTTGCGGTTCGGCCTTGAGGTAGACTTCTACCTACTCTTCTTCGAAGATGATGTGTGTTATGTATGGCATGTGAATATGAATGTTAGGCTTGATTTTGAATAAATAACCTAGTATTTATTATTGATGTTTGGGAAATTGGATGAGGGTTTTGAACTCGTAAGGCAGTATATTTATGACCCTTTTAGAATCTTATTGCCTTCTCCCTAGGTTGAATTAGTTTATAGTATGGAAATGTTATGACGCTAGGTTTGGGATATGGTTAAAGTGCTGGAATCATGATTAGTGTGATTGACCTTAGTTGGACTAGTCAAGCGATCCTGAAACCTCTTCTTGGGGTAAAATTGGCATAATTGTCTATGTTTCTAGACAAATTTCCTTTTTAGGATTGATTATGGCTTACTTGAGATTTAGAAGTTGAACTAGGTACCCTAGCCTAGTTTTGGGCATAGTTTGCCTAAATATGGAGATTGAGAATTAGAAGTGGGATCATCCGTCCCACTTTGGTCAAGACTTGTGTTAGCTCTTATGGGCTTAGTTGTGGATAGTAGGCCTAGTTGAGACTAATGAGCCTTATTTATGAGATTTACTTGGTGAATTGATAAAAATTCTAAATTTATTTTACTTTGTTTTATTTTTGGTGGTCTCATATATTCTATCAAACGTGTGTTAAATATGTGCAACAATCGAAGATGAATTTCATCTTTTATGTGTTTTGATCGTCTTATTCTTCCTCATACGTAGTTGATAGTACATGCTATTTGTGATTTGTGGGGTTGGTCAACACGGTACCTGATGCGTTCGAGAGTATTTTCGGTAAGTTTGAGACTTTTAGATGTTTTTAAAACCATGAGTTGTATTGCGGTCAATATTTAATGTTTTGAGTGTTGGATGATGACTTGGACAGTTTTATTAGATCCCAAATGTCGATTTTGGATTATTAGCATACATAGTTAGTTTGGATCCCGAGTCTTTATTTTGTATTTTTACCCTTTTGATAAAAACTAATTTATATAAGCCTAAAGGGGTCCCAGGGCTGAACTATTGTAAACGACCTCATTTTATAAATCTAATGGTTCTATTGAGTCTGGAACATCAAAAATAGCCTAATAGCATATCTGTTTTATTTCTGTGGGGTCCAGAATAATTTTTTAGGGTTCAATCGAGACAATTCTCAAAAAACATCAAATTGTTGGTATATTTTTTCTAGTGTATCAGGCCCTTCATCGCGATCGTGGGCCTTGATGGTTGTCTTCATCGCGATCAGGTGGTGGTGGTGTCGCAATCGTGATGAGTAAATAATGGATCGGGTCAAATTTGACCATCGCAGTCGTGAGTGCCTCCTCTCGTGATCGCAATGAACAACTTAAATGCCGGTCAATGTTGATCCTCGTGATAGCATGGTGGGGATCGCAATCACGAGGTACTGTTCACCTTAAAGTAAAAAATACCAATATAGTTCAACCATAAAATAAAAATTCAAAATTCGTTTATCAGTTTCAATTTTAGTGTTCCATAGCAATAACTTTTGTTTTTATTTTAATCAAATATTATTTAACGTCTCAATTCGTGTATGATACATAATTCTTAATATATATCTCCAACATATGAGAGATAAAATTTTTGTGATCCACTTAGGATTGTCAAATGGGCCGGGCCAAGCCGGAATCGGCCCGTTAAAATTAGCCGGGTTGTGGGGCGGGTGGGGTCCGGGTTGGGGTAAGTTGGGTTGGGCCGGGCCGGGCTCAACAGTAATTTTTTTAAAAACAACCCTAACTCGGCCCACTTAACCCAACCCGGTCGAACCCACCTAAACCTGGTCAAACTCGGTTAATTCAATATATATGTACTACTTTAAATAAAATATACTACAATATATATATATATATATTACAATATATAATTATATATATAGTTATATATTAATTTATAAACATATACACATGTATACGTTAAATATATACGTCTATAGAAGATATATATACACATATATAAATTACTAATACTTGATAGTAAATTAATAATAAATTAAAACTAAGTTATAACTAAAACCAATTTTTTTTTTAAAAAAAACTTAAATGGGCCAGGCCGGTTAACTGCGGGCCGTAACCGGGCTTGGTCCGGATCGGGTTAACCAGGCCCAAATTAATAAAAAAAAAATGGCCCGAGATTCGGTATCTTAAAGCCCTAGGGCTTACCGGGCCAAGTCAAATCGGACCGGTTTTTGTAAGTAGCCCGGCCCGTTTGACAGGCTTAGTCATCCACCCTCAACGGATAAAACAAATTCTATTTGAACAAATAATCCAGTAGAATTCAACCAAAAATAAGTTAAATTTTGTCTTATCACTTCAATTTTAGTGGTCCATGGAATAATAATTATCTTAAAAATTTAATCAAAAATTATGTAACACCTTAATTGGTGTATGGTACATAATTCCTAATATATATCTCCAATATATTATAAATAAGACTAAAAAATTAAATTTTTAGTTGTTCACGGGTGAAAACAAACCCTATATGAACAAATAATCTAATATAATTCAATTATAAAAATTTAAATTTCATTTTTTCTACTTTTTTTATCAATTATTATCTAACACCTTCATTCGTATGTGGTACATGATTTCTAATATTTATCTTCAATATATGTGGTAAATAAGATTAAAAAATAAAAATTTAGTGGTCCACTCTTAACACGTGAACACAAATCCTACATGCACAAATAATTAATCTGATATAATTCAATCATAGAAATTCAACTTTCATTTATTATTATTAATTTTAGTGGTCCATTCTATGAAAAATATGTTAAATGTGTTAATCTTATTGAACAACAATCCTTAGACAATTATATCTATTTCAATTAGTGATACCCTATTTCAATTTTTTTAAAATAATTTTTTTTTCATGATGCATTATTCAAATTAGATGATATATGGAGGGTTAGTATCTCACTCCATCAATCAGACTTAGAAGCAGATGCTCTAACAAGATAATGAACAACTTAATTTGTTAATTTCTTAAAGAAGAACAAAAAATTGATAACTCTCAAATAAAAGTTTTACGATCAAAGACTATAGAATCAAAATTAAAACAATTCACCAAAAAAATTTTCAGAACTTGCTTCATGAATAGATTATTTGTTAATTTGAATTGAATGACGGGTGTTTGGGGTAGAAGAAGAAATTTCCAACATAGTTGTAAAAAATTTAGTTTGATAGGAACCTCCACTTCATCTAAATGTTGCGCACTTCATTTATTTTAGTTACTTACCATGAGGGTTAACGTATTGGTGTCAGAAAACTTTCTTTAATATACAAATCCTTATTGCTTTAATATTCTCTCTGATAATAGGAAGAAATTACATGTCACAAATTTTTGGATTTCTATACATGGTAAAATGACCAAGGTTGAAGGTCTTCATAGCTGGGTGAGTTATGGTTTCTTTGCTGTTTCCTTTCAGCTTCCAACATGATGGCAGTTGGTTAGCAGATTCGATCCCCGCAGAGACAAAAAAACTAGATGACAAAAAAAACTAGATAATTTCTTCTCATCTGTCCTAGCCTTGGTGAACAGAGTACCTGGTATCTATTTCTGGTGGGTTGATAATGCATTATTCAAAGTATAAATAACATAAATACCAACCTTTTAAAAGTGATTACACTCTCTCCCACTTTTTTAATTACTTTACTCTCTCTCCCTATTAATATACATAACATAGCCGACATATACATAACATTCTGTGTATATGTGAGATTTTTGTAATAAGTTTAGGGAGTTGAGATTTTTTGTAATATTGAAAATATAAGTTGTGTATTTGTGTAATTTTTAGTTATTCAAAAGTCATCACATGATATTTTAATAAAACTACTAATAATATAATTACCAGCTATTACAATTTATCTATTTACAATTACGAAGATCATCTATGCAAATAATAATAATTCTAATAATAATTAGTTATTCTTTAATATAATCTTTCACATTCTACGAATATTCACTTAAATATGAACGAGTTTGATGAAAGGTTGGATAGATAGAATATAGTTAGAGTCATATTGATGGGTTATTTATAAAATATAAAGTGGAGTTAAGTTTTAAAATCTTAGAAGAAACTAAAATTAGTTTTTCTTAGATTTTAGGATCTTGGATTTTGTCAAAACTTGACAAATCATATGATGAAACAAAATTTGTCAATTTTTTTTCTCCAAAAACTACTAATAGTATCTATGGCCAAGATGGTTCTTATTTTCTCCCAAAAATTTATATCAATATATTCTGTAATTTACCAAAAAAGATAAATTAGTACAATGGATATTCTGTAGATTAATGTTGTATCTTTGGTCAAGTTTCTAAAATTGACTTACTTGGAGAAGTATTTTTTGTAAAAGTACTTTCTGCTGAGAAGTAATTTGTATCTGGTCAATAAAATTAAAAACAACACTTATGAGCATTAATTAGTGTTTGGTCAAGTTTTTTAAAAATGTGGTTCAAGTGTTTTTATTTTCTGTCAAAAGTGATTTTGGGTAAAAATCTTATGACGAAACAAATTTTGTCAAAAAAATTTCTTAGATTTTGGTACCTTGGATTTTTGTCTAAACTTGACAAATCTTATTACGAAATTTATCAAAAAAAAATTCCAAAAACTACTTATAGATCTATGGGCAAACTGGTCCTTATTTTCTCCAAAAAAAATTTGACCAAACACCGTTTTGTTTTTTAAATAAGCACTTTTTAAAAATAAAAAATAAAAAATAAAAATAGTATATATATTTGCTTAACCTTCCAAAAGATTGGCCAAACCCATTGTAAAAAGATTTCAAGGAAGTATAATTAATAGAAATTAAAGCAACAACAAACAACAACATAGCACTAGACTGTTATTCAACACATAACAATTACATGTTTAGAAAATTACAAATTCCATACGAAACACAAATACATAATTTAGAAAATTACAACCACAAAAGTAATTTCCTAGCTTAGTACACTTAATTTGTGGCCATATTAAGTCTTCTTCTTAAGCTTTCTCTAGAGCAATATTGTCACCAACGCAATAATTCTCACTGCATGGGATGCTCGATCCAAACTTCTCATTATCTGCAAAATTAACCAAAAAAATAATATTTAACTTTAGGCCACTACTATTGATTCGCTTGATCAACATAATAGATACGATCAAAACATGACACAAGTAGTGTTTGAAGTAGCAAGAAAGACAAGTAGTGATTGACTTTAGACCATTAATTTTATTGAATCGCTCAATGATAACATGAAAGACAAGGAGGGTATGTTAGTTGTCAGTTACCTTTGAGAAATTTGGAACAAAGGCCGAGAGAACATCTAACCTTACAAACAACAGTAGTAGGGTTTACAGTACTCTCAAGCTCATCAGAAAGTGTTTCAAATGGCGAAAGGCATTTGAGGAAGCATGCAACTAAATCTGATGGAGATGAGTATTTAGACACACAAGTATACACACATGGAGGGGCAATTGCACAGATACCGAGGCACGTAAATAAGTTGGAAGCAGTTGAACAGTGAAGTGTACACTCTACCACACATTAAACCTGTCAAACGGGCCGGGCCCGAACCGGCCCGAACCGGCCCTACATATCAAACCGGACCGGTTTGACCCGGCCCGGTAAGCCCTAGGGCTTTAGGGTTCCGGGTTCCGGTCCGGTTTTTTTTTTAAACTGGGCCCGGTTAACCCGGCCCGGACCAACCCGGTCCAGGCCCGCCGGTTAACCGGCCCGGAACCGGCCCGGAATTAAAAAAAAAAAAAAAAAAATTATTGGGCCAAACTAGCCGTTGGCCCAACGGCTATATTACCGTTTTTGGGTCCAAACGGCTAGTTTGGGCCCATTAACTTAAAAAAAAAAAAAAAAAAAAATATTTTTTAATCCCCAAAATAAATCTATAAATACCCTACAACTTCAAATCATTTCTCACACAATTTTTCACTCTCTCAAATCTCATTCTCTCTCAAATCTCATTCTCTCTCAAATCTCAATTCTCAATTCTCAAATATTCAATATATTTAATTTCTTAAAGTGTTCAATTTAAATTTTTAATTTTTCGTTTACAAAGTACGAGCGGAAGTTTCTAAAGTCGCAATCTTCGGATACTTCCAAAATTTGGTATTGTCGTTCCATCTCTTACGTTTAATTTTTATTTATTGTATTAATTGTTTAATATTTAATTTTATTATATTTGTGTATTTTGAATATTTTTAGTTTAATTTAATTTATATTATGGATAAATTAAAAAACCTCGCTACTAAAGGTGTTAGAAATTTTTGTCCCGGAAGCGGTAGTGGTAGTAAAAAGCGAATTACTAGCGGTAGAGGTAGTTCAAGTAATAGATATACCCGTGTGACTTCGCCTCCGGTACCGCTTGGTACACCTTTTGAGGAAGAAATAGGTGTAGGTGCTCACGATATGGATTATGTAGAATTTCAGGAAAATTACGGTATAGAAGAAGAAAATGAAGTAGATGCAGTTAATGTAGACGAAGATGATGAAAATATTGCTGAAACACCCGCAGTAGGACATGCTAACGTTAGATCTGAATCAGTTAATCTCCCTTCCCGTCCTCCCAGTGCCCCAAAACCCCGTAAAAGAACTAGTATTGCATGGCAATTTTTTGAACGTATATCAGATATTGAGGTGCAGTGCAATATTTGTCAACAAAAATATAAGCATAGAAGTGGCGGTAAGCAAGGGGGTACGGGTACGTTAATGAGACATATAGCTGAAGATCACACTAGAGAGTTGAATATTGCAAAAGGTGGTGGGGATGTTGGTGGGTCAACGCAAACTAGAATGGACCCAACAACCGGTCAAGTAGCGAAAAAGTATAATAAATTGAGGGACAGAGAAGAAATAGCTAAAATGGTAGCTGTGGGTTGTTTGCCTTTTAGTTTTCCTTCTTCTGATGCCTTTATTCGTTATATACAAGCAATTTATAATCCTATGTTTAATGGTATTCCTAGAACTACTTGTCGGTCTGATATTTTTAGACTCCATTCACAATATTGTTTTTATTTATCAACATTCTTAAAAAATATTCAATGTAGATTGTCCCTAACTTCCGATCTTGGTCGTGCTGTAAATAAAAATGATTATTTAACCGTTACTTGTCATTGGATGGATAGTAATTTCATAATGCAAAAACGTATTCTTGCTTTTTTATATGATGAAGATCGGAAACATACTGGACAATTTATTGCTGATTCTATTATTAAAATTGCCGGATATTATGGTATAGAAAATAAAATTTTATGTATTGCTTTTGATAATGCTTCTAACAACAAGACTGCTATAACAAAAATAAAATCTACGCTATCTCCGCCCTTTCCTGAAATTTTTCATGTTAAGTGTGCATGTCATATATATAATTTAATTGTAAAAGATGGTCTTGACTTTTTTGAGGTTTATATTGAAAAAATTCGTCTTGCTGTTGGTTTTATTCAAGGAAATAATCGTAGATCTAGAATTAAAGAATTTAAAGTTAAATGTCAAGAAAATGGACTTGCACCGATTTTGATGCCTGAGGAAATTGATATTAGATGGAATTCTACGTATGAATTTTTAAAAACTTGTTATAAATATAGAATTCCTATTACACTAGCTTTTAACCAACATTGTGGTTCATTTGCTGATTCTGCTGATTGCATGCTACATAATTCTGATTGGGTTATAATTAATGATCTTGTTAAGTTCTTAGAAAAATTTTATGTAGCTACGGTTGAATTTTCCGGTGCATATTATCCTACTGTTTGTAATATTTTGGCATATATAGCCGATATTTCTGATTTGCTCCGACAATATAAAGATAAAGAAGGTTATAAAGAAGCTGTTGGCGCTATGTTTACGAAATTTAAAAAATATTTCTTCCCGATTCCCCCTATTTACTTGGTTGCTGCTATGTTAAATCCGTGCATGAAATATAATCATATGTGTCACTTTAGTACTCTTATTTATACTAACTTAGAAATAAATACTAACCATGATTCTGAACAAATACAACCTGATTTGTGGACGGCTACGGCTGATGCAAAAGATTATATAGAAAAATTATATAATCACTATGCTGATTTATTTGATTCAGCCGTACCTACAAATATCACTCCAACTGTCGCTCCTCATCCTCCCGAGGAGCCATCAGCTTCTAAAAGGCCGGTACATAGTGGTTTTCCTGATTCGTTTTATGATTTAACTTGTTGGAACAGTGTGGATGAGAGAGCTTACACATCAACTTATCGGGAAGAGCTAAAATATTATCTGCGGACGCCACCAGAGGATCGCAGACGACGGATCAACACGCTGGATTGGTGGAGGAATAATGAATCACAATATCCTGTACTTTCAAGATTAGCCAGAGATATCTTGAATGTTCCTATGTCAACCGTTGCATCAGAGAGCGCCTTCAGTCAGGGACGACAGCAGCTTGGAGACAACCGACACTCATTGGGAAGCAACGCAATGAATGTTTTAGTTTGCCTCAGAGATTGGATTAGAGCAGAAAGAAGAAACCAAGGAATGGAACCAGAGCCCAACGACGACCTCAAACTTGAAGAAATTATGACTTCACGGGAGAACTCAGCAGAATCAAGTCCAATGCAGGGTTTTTCCCCCGTTGACTTCGACTACCCTATGCAAGTTCCAATTAATATTAACATGAATGAGTTGGAAAAAATGATGCATAATTTATAGATTTTTCATTCATGTAAATTATAAATTTTGGATCATTTTGCAATCAATAAAATTCCACAAATTCATTCACTCCTTAGTCGTTGTTTTTTATTTTTTTTTATTTAACGATTTATAATTTTAATATCTTCTATACAAGTGTATATTTAATGTATACATGTGTATATGTTTATATATCTTATATAGAAGTGTATATTTAATGTATACAGGTGTATATATCTTCTATAGAAGTGTATATTTAATGTATACATTGTGTATATAGCGTATATATGTGAATAGATCTTCTATAGACATGTATATTTAGCGTATACATGTGTATATGTTTTATAAATTAGTATATAACTATACAAATATATATTGTAATGTATATATATTGTAGTATATCTCATTTAAAGTATTACATATACATAGAATAGAGTGTATGAATGTTAATAGATCTTCTATAGACGTGTATATTTAACGTATATATGTGTATATATTTTATAAATTAGAATATAACTATACAAATATATATTGTAATGTATATATATTGTAGTATATCTCATTTAAAGTATTACCTATACATAAGAATAGAGTGTATATATGTGAATAGATCTTCTATAGACATGTATATTTAACGTATACATGTGTATATGTTTTATAAATTAGTATATAACTATACAAATATATATTGTAATGTATATATATTGTAGTATATCTCATTTAAAGTATTACATATACATAGAATAGAGTGTATGAATGTTAATAGATCTTCTATAGACGTGTATATTTAACGTATATATGTGTATATATTTTATAAATTAGAATATAACTATACAAATATATATTGTAATGTATATATATTGTAGTATATCTCATTTAAAGTATTACCTATACATAGAATAGAGTGTATATTTGTGAATAGATCTTCTATAGACATGTATATTTAACGTATACATGTGTATATGTTTTATAAATTAGTATATAACTATACAAATATATATTGTAATGTATATATATTGTAGTATATCTCATTTAAAGTATTACATATACATAGAATAGAGTGTATGAATGTTAATAGATCTTCTATAGACGTGTATATTTAACGTATTGTCGTTGTTTTTTATTTTTTTTTATTTAACGATTTATAATTTTAATATCTTCTATACAAGTGTATATTTAATGTATACACGTGTATATATCTTCTATAAAAGTGTATATTTAATGTATATATTATGTATATAGCGTATATAGTGTATATTTGATCGGTTTTTAACCGGGTTTGACCGGGTTTGACCGGGTTTTAGTGGGTTTGACCGGATTGGGTTAAGTGGGCCGGTTCCGGGTGGGTTTTAATATTTTTACTGTGCAGCCCGGCCCGGCCCGGACCGGTTAAGGCCAAACCCGGCCCGTAACCGGCCCGGAACCCGGTAAGAATGAGAGGGCCGGTTCCGGGTTGAACCGGCCCGGCCCGTTAGACAGTCTTACCACACATGGCCAAGCCATAGCATTATGCTCTATCAACGTTCATGTTCATGTTCATGTTCATAACCAACACTATAACAACTTTCATGTTCATGTTCATAACCATTGCCATTGACGAGAGAAGAAATAGTTGATCTCGTTATTTTATTGATGTGAAAATAAGCTTGTCATGAGGAACTATTTATAGAAGTGACATGGGATAGTTTTCAAAATATACACTCTGAAAACTAAACGTAACATTTAGTGTCAAGCTTTAAAAAATGTAGTGGCTACCCATATTTATTGTAACACCCCGCATTTTCGAACTAGAAATCAAATTGTTGTTCCTACGTGTGTAAGCTCTAATAGAAATTATTTTCAAGTGAGAATAAGTGTCATGACCTATATCCTAGTGTGTGAAGTGCTTTCGAGGAGAAATATGTTCGTAAGAATCGCTTAGAGCAAAGTGAGCTAAGAAACTTTGATTCGGCCAATTTTTGGTGTTCAATTTTACAAGGGTCATCTTTTAATGAGTATAACTGTAAATATTTGTAAAATTTGTCAGTTTAAGACCCACCAAATTGTAGATAATCGAATTCTCTTTCCAAAGGTACCAATTTCTCCTTAATCCGATACCCGAGCGAAAAGTTATGGCTTTGCAAAGGTGTGTGCGTCGCCTAACCATCGCAAACATTCACTGGAAAGGGTTTACCATAGGGAATGCGACGCAAACCTTAAAGTTTGTCATGGGGAGTGCGACGCAAACCTTACAGTTTTCCATAGGGAGTGCGATGCATACTGATACAAGAATTACAAGGAGAACACGAAACGCACTTCAAAATCAGTCCACAAGATCAAAGATCAGAGGACCCTTTTGAAGACCACACTCGGATTCAACAAACAACAACAAGAACACAATGTATTGATATGTTTATCATGTAAAAACAGCTAACAACAAGCTATGTTAACAACAACAACAAGAAGAACTACAACAATGGAACAAGAACAACAAGTCACGGATTTGAATTACAAGAACACAAACAAACGATTACAACATAAACAAAATGGATAGATAGTTAGACCTTGGTTGGTATAATATTAAGAATCCGAGAATATGGTAATCTTGGACCCTTAACACTACACACAATGGTTAACCTAACTCCTACGTTGACACAAAAGGAACTTTACCTCCTCTAAACACTAACGTATCAAGCCAACATTTCAATACAAGTGATATCCACACTTGTTGCCCTCATTTCGGTGCGGTGGCTATTCCAAGCCCTACAACTAAAGGTGTTTCATATTTTCAAGTCTTACATCAATAAACAACTAATGAGAAAAAGACCTACAATATTCTATTTATATTCTATTACAAGACAAGGCAAAATGACAACAATGCCCTTAAAGGGAGGGGTGGCCATGGAGTACATTTGGACCCAATGAAGTGACCAAAATTCCCTTAATGAAGATGACCAAACAATGACCCATTAGGTGTTGTCCAAAACAGTGAGTCCTCAAGTCTTCGATGCTCTAAGAAATCTTCCACACATGACCTTGTTTGTGCTCAAAATGGGTCTTCCTTGCATATTCTTGTGCCCTCGGGGTGACCAAGTCTTAAGCCTTTAAATGATGACCTCCAATCATGTCTTCAAAAAGTAAGGTGGCCATTTGACTTGTATCATATTTCCCTTCTTGAAAAGGATTCGACCTCGAATCCAAACCTTGCAAGAACAAAGAGAAGACAAACAAGCACCACATCCTCATGACATGAGGGTTAGAGTTAGTACAATAAACAACATCAACATGCCAAGGAGGCACACACTTGAGATATAACCACATATCCTTTATTGTAATCACGAGGGACTTAGAAAAAATATTACAAAGGACTTGGCGAACGGAATCACCATCAAGGGGTGGTGTCCTAATTGAAAGTAAAGTCGACCTAACACATATAACAATATCACTCAAACAAGTGGACCGACCAACAATTATCAATCTTTCACACCCTAAGAAGTTACCGGGATCGAATGAGAGACGTAACCAAGGGCTTAGGTCTCGGCCATTCTCACTTTCCCCTAGGTTGTCATCCTCGAAATTAAGCAATCCATCTTTATCACCATTGGAAATATCATGAACAAAAAGAGGGTTGAGAAAGGTGTTCCATAAGTTAACTTCAAATAAAGGGTTCTCATGCATGCACTTACTACTAGTTTCAAAATCTCCACTAGGAATATGTCCAACATAAGTAACACATAAAGAAGAAGTAGATGGCATTTCTAAGCACATAGCACCTTCTCTTTCACAAGAGTAGTCCTCACATACATACAAACCATCACGAGCAGCCAAAGGACCACAATCAAAATCATCTTCACAAGTACAATCACAACTTGGGTTTTCTAAACATTCAAGCAAGTCAAGATCATCTACGCCCGGTTGATCATTTTACTCAACCTCATTAGTTATTGGAAATTCACATACCAACGTAGACTCACCTTATTTTTCACAAGGGTCAACTAGTGTTTGAATACTCTCATCTCTTGGTAATGGAGCCTTAGTCAAGTTGTAAGTGATAGAACTAGATGGACACAAATTATTCTCACGTGGAGAATCAATTTAGTCATCTAAAGGATCAACTAGTGCTTGCGTACCTACAACAACAGTTTGGTCCTCATGCGACCTAACAATATCAAGAGTATCACAAAATGAAGAATCATGCACTCCTACACTAGGTAAAACCACAACTACGTTCATAAAAGTGTAGGGAATAACATATTTACCTCGTAGCTCACATGAGCTACGGTCTTCATCTTGACGTATGTACGGGAAGCCCACTTTCTCCCTTGGAACTCCCATGTGATCCAAACTTTCATTTATCACTTCCCATTGACGGGTAATGGCTTCAAGTTTAGCCAAAATAACACTTCCAGCCGTGGGTTTCATTTTAATTGCACCTAAAAAAGAAAAAAATAACAAGTCTACAAAATAAAACACATGTTAGTTCAAAATAATCTCACCACACTCTCACATACTTTATCGTCTCACACTTGGATTTACAAGTGTTGCAAGTCGGCTTGTAGTTCGTGATGAGTCGAGGGGTGAGTCTACTCCTTGGTCGGAATAGGTTCTTTGTTTGAGGACTCAAGGAAATAATGTCCGAACCTGAACCAAGAAATTCTACAATTCAAAAACAAGAAAAGCATAAAATAACGCTAACACTAACAAACGGGCATAAAAAACTAACTAACAAGCTAGTAGAAGATTACTAGGTCGTCAATTAGTGTTCGAATCAACAAACGAAACTAACAAACAATAAAATGAAACTAAAAAATCTAAAATTTAAACTCAAAATATTGCATGAATAGTAATTTAGTGATGTGGCAGTCCACTATTTGCCTTGGTTTTGTTAAAATTTTACTCTCCAATTTCAAGTATTGACCAATCTACAATTTGGAAATGTTGGATTTGGTTAATGGAGGGAAATTTTGGTCTTGGAGTTTCTTTTTCAAGTTCAAAACAAGACTTGACCTTCTTGGTACTTTCTCCTTAAAACAAGGTCCTTAAATCAAGAAAGTAGGTGAAAAGTGGTTGTCAAGTTTTTTGAGTGATGTGATCAAGTCTTTCACCAACAAGTACAACAACTTGCTCTTTCACCTTTTGTGGATCTAATGTTCACTTTTTGTTTTAACAAAATATGAAAAGGGTGAAGAACAACAAGAACACAATAATAACACCAAGAACAACAACAATATTCTCCAAAAACAACAACAAATTCCAATGCCCAACTCCACAACAATAAGGCCTTCAACACGGTCAAGATTTAGAATGACAACAACATCAAATCAGCCACACTTTGTTCACATTAACAACATCAATAAGTTCAAGTTCAAGCTTAGATTTGGATACTTTTTAGTGTTGGTGAGAAAGAAACCAACACTAGAAACACTCTAAACAACAAAAGACTATAAGATATAGTCACAAAGAAACATGTCTCGGCCAAGAAAACAACAAGAACAACAACTTTCTCGGCCAAGAACAACAAGAACATGCAGATTACTCCTTTTCTAGACTTTTTTTTAGTTTTTCAACTCTTTTTTTTTTGATATTTTTTTTTCAACTCTCAAGCCTAAGATTGATCTTGTAAGAACAAAATCAAAGAAGGATTTGATACCAAATGATACAAGAATTACAAGGAGAACATGAAACACATTTCAAAATCAGTCCACAAGATCAAAGATCTAAGGACCCTTTTGAAGACCACACTAGGATTCAACAAACAATAACAAGAACACAATGTATTGATGTGTTTATCACGTTAAAACTGATAACAACAAACTATGTTAACAACAACAAGATGAAGAATAACAACAATGGAACAAGAACAATAAGTCACTGATTTGAATTACGAGAACACAAATAAATGATTACAACATAAACAAAATGGATAGATAGTTAGATCTTGGTTGGTATAATCTTAAGAATCCAAGAATATGATAATATTGGACCCTTAACACTATACACAACGGTTAACCTAACTCCTACGTTGACACCAGAGGAACTTTACCTCCTCTAAACACCAACGTATCAAGCCAACATTTCAATACAAGTGATATCCACACTTGTTGCCCTCATTTCGGTGTGGTGGCTATTCTAAGCCCTACAACTAAAGGTGTTTCATATTTTCAAGTCTTACATCAATAAACAACTAATGAGAAAAAGACCTACAATATCCTATTTATATTCTGTTACAAGACAAAATAAAATGACAACAATGCCTTTAAAGGGACGGGTGGCCATGGAGTACATTTGGACCCAATGAAGTGACCAAAATTCCCTTAATGAAGATGACCAAATCATGACCCGTTAGGTGTTGTCCAAAGACGTGAATCCTCAATTCTTCGATGCTCCAAGCAATATTCCACACACGACCTTGTTTGTGCTCAAAACGGGTCTTCCTTGCATATTCTTGTTTCCGCGGGGTGACCAAGTCTTAAGCCTTTAAATGATGACCTCCAATCATGTCTTCAAAAATTAAGGTGGTCATTTGACTTGTATCATCTTTCCCTTCTTGAAAAGGATTCGACCTCGAATTCAAACCTTGCAAGAACAAAGAGAAGACAAACAAGCACCACATCCTCATGACATGAGGGTTAGAGTTAGTACAATAAACAACATCAACATGCCAAGGAGGTACACACTTGAGATTTGACTACACATCCTTTGTTGTAATCACGAGGGACTTAGAAAAAATATTACAAAGGAGTTGGCAAAAGAAATCACCATCAAGGGGTGGTGTCCTAATTGAAAGTAAAGTCCACCTAACACTTATAACAATATCACTCAAACAAGTGGGCCGACCAAGAACTATCCATCCTTCACACCCTAAGAAGTTACCGGGATTGAATGGGAGATGTAACCAAGGGCTTAGGTCTCGGCCATTCTTACCTTCCCCTAGGGTGTCATCCTCGAAATTAAGCAATCCCTTTTTATCACCATTGGAATATCATGAACAAAAAGAGAGTTGAGAAAGGTGTTCCATAAGTCAACTTCAAATAAAGGGTTCTCATGCATGCACTTACTACTAGTTTCAAAATCTCCACTAGGAATATGTCCAACATAAGAAACACATAAAGAAGAAGTAGATGAAATTTCTATGCACATATCACTTTCTATTTCACAAGAGTAGTCATCACATACATACAAACCATCACGGGCAGCCAAAAGACCACAATCAAAATCATCTTCACAAGTACAATCACAACTCGGGTTTTCTAAACATTCAAGCAAGTAAGATCATCTACGCCTGGTTGATCATTTTGCTCACCCTCACTAGTTATTTCCAATTCACATACCAATGTAGACTCACCTTGTTTTTCACAAGGGTCAACTAGTGTTTGAATACTCTCGTCACTTGGTAATAGAACCTTTGTCAAATTATAAGTGATAGAACTAGATGGACACAAATTATTCTCACGTGGAGAATCAATTTTGTCATCTAAAGGATCAACTAGTGCTTGCGTACCTACAATAAGAGTTTGGTACTCATGCGACCTAACAATATCAAGAGTATCACAAAATAAAGACTCGTGCACTCCTACGCTAGGTAAAACCACAACTACGTTTATAAGAGTGTAGGGAATAACATTTTTACCTCGTAGCTACATGAGCTACGGTCTTCATCTTGATGTGTGTCCGGGAAGCCCAATTCTTCCTTAGAACTCCCATGTGATCCAAACTTTCATTTATCACTTCCCATTGATGGGTAATGGCTTCAAGTTTAGCCAAAATAGCACTTTCAGCCGCGAGTTCCATTTTAATTGCACCTAAAAAAAGAAAAGAAAAGAACAAGTCTACAAAATAAAACACAAGTTAGTTCGAAACAATCTCACCACACTCTCACATACTTGATCGTCTCACACTTGTATTCACAAGTGTTACGAGTCGGCTTGTAGTTCGTGATGAGTCGAGGGGTGAGTCTACTCCTAGATCGGAATGTTCTTTGTTTTAAGACTGAAGGAAATAATGTCCGAACTTGAACCAAGAAATTCTACGATTAAAAAACAATAAAATAATAAAATAACGCTAACATGAACAAACGGGCACAAAAAACTAACTAACAAGCTAGTAGGAGATTACTAGGTCGTCAATTAGTGTTCGAACCAACAAACGAAACTAAGAAACAATAAAATGAAACTAAGAAATCTAAAATTTAAACTCAAAATATTACGTGAATAGTAATTTAGTGATGTGGCAGTCCACTATTTGCCTTGATTTTGTCATAATTTTACTCTTCAATTTCAAGTCTTGACCAATCTACAATTTAGAAATGGTGAATTTGGTTAATGGAGGAAAATTTTGGTCTTGGAGTTTCTTTTTCAAGTTCAAAATAAGGCTTGACCTTTTTGGTACCTTCTCCTTAAAACAAGGTCCTTAAATCAAGGAGAGTAGGTGAAAAGTGGTTGTCAAGTCTTTTGAGTGATGTGATCAAGTCTTTTACCAACAAGTACTACAACTTGCTCTTTCACCTTTTGTGGATCTAATGTTCACTTTTTGTTTTAACAAAATATGAAAAGGGTGAAGAACAATAAGAACAAAATAACAACACCAAGAACAACAACAATATTTTCCAAGAACAACAACAAATTCCAACGCACAACTCCACAGCAACAAGGCCTTCAACACGATCAAGGCTTAGAATGACAACAACATCAAATCAACCACACTTTGTTCACATTAACAACATCAACAAGTTCAAGTTCAAGTTTAGATTTGGCCACTTTTTAGTGTTGGCGAGAAATAAACCTACACTAGAAACACTCTAAACAACAAAAGACTACAAGATCTAGTCACAAAGAAACATGTCTCGGCCAAGACAACAACAATAACAAAAAATTTCTCGGTCAAGAACAACAAGAAAGGGAAGATTACTCCTTTTCTAGAATTTTTTAGTTTTTCAACTCTTTTTTTTTATATATTTTTTTTTCAACTCTCAAGCCTAAGATTGATCTTGTTAGAACAAAATCAAAGATAGATTTGATACCAAATGATACAAGAATTACAAGTACAATACGAAACATACTTCAAAATCAGTCCACAAGATCAAAGATCCGAGGACCCTTTTGAAGACCACACTCAGATTCAACAAATAGAAACAAGAACACAATGTATTGATGTGTTTATCATGTAAAAACAGCTAACAACAAACTATGTTAACAATAAGAAGATGAAGAACAACATCAATGGAACAAGAAGAACAAGTCACGGATTTGAATTACAAGAACACAAAGAAACGATTACAACATAAACAAAATGGATAGATAGTTAGACCTTTGTTGGTATAATCTTAAGAATCCAAGAATATGGTAATCTTGGACCCTTAACACTACACAAAAAGGTTAACCTAACTAGTACATTGACACAATAGGAACTTTACCTCCTCTAAACACCAATGTATCAAGCCAATATTGTAATACAAGTGATATCCACACTTGTTGCCCTCATTTCGATGTAGTGGCTATTCCAAGACCTACAACTAAAGGTGTTTCATGTTTTCAAGTCTTATATCAATAAACAACTAATGAGAAAAAGACCTAAAATATTTTATTTATATTCTATTACAAGACAAGGTAAAATAACAACAATGCCCTTAAAGGCAGGGATGGCCATGAAGTACATTTGGACCCAATGAAGTGACCAAAATGCCTTTAATGAAGATGACCAAATCATGACCCATTAAATGTTGTCCAAAACCGTGAGTCCTCAAGTCTTCGATGCTCCAAGCAATCTTCCGAACACGACCTTGCTTGTGCTCAAAATGGGTCTTCCTTGCATATTTTTGTGCCCTCAGGGTGACCAACTCTTAAGCCTTTAAATGATGACCTCCAATCATGTCTTCTAAAATTAAGGTGTCCATTTGACTTGTATCACATACCCTATGGGACAACAACGTAGACACTTTATTTTTAAGTTATTTCAAGGGCAACCAAGTCTTTTTATGTTTCAAAACCATCCCTAAATATGTGTAGTCAAAATTAGGGTCATTAGTAACATTTTAACTCTCTTAAATTCCAAGTTCATCTTTCAAAAACACAATAGGAGAAAAAATAACTTAGGGTTAAGCATTCAAGCTCAAGGGATCAACTTTTTTGCGATTCTTCATCGATTAAGGTATGTGGGGTTGTCCTAAAACTCCATGGGCATAAGTTATTGCTTTACTAAGGTTTTGAAAGCATTCTATGATGTTTATAACAAAAGTTTGAAAAATTGTTTTGAATAATCAAATCATGAAAACCCGATTCAATGATATATATGGTTTTGGTCTTGAGGCCTCCTCTTAAACTTGAATTATGCTCGTGAAAGTGTGTATATTCTTCCTTAGTATTGAAATTCGAATTGAGAGAATGAATGATTAAATCCCCTCTCTTATGGTGACATCTCTCGATTTTACATGTTATGAGTTGTTCAATTGCTTATTGAGAAGTATGAGACGAATGTTTTCTATTATTTAAGAACTTTATATTGGTTGGGATTTTAAGAGAGGGTGTTTTCTTGTTTATGAATATCAAAGGTGATGATTTAAAGAATTGAATGAGTTACTACAAAGTAATTGACCACCACTTGTTAAGGATGTGAAGTAAGAGAAACTTTGCATGAGTTTTTGCATGTTTTTGAATTATAAATTATCTTGTATTATTTAAATAATTTGGTGGTCCAATAATATGTTTTGAATGAAAATATTATAACATGATATTGTATGGCTTATATGACTTGCAGGTCTTGGCATGACGATATCAAATAGATGAATACCATAGAAGATTCAGAAAACACTAAAAATACAAATTTCACTCAGATTTTCAATTTAGAAAGATGCATGTTTAAAAAAAGTTAAAATAGGCTTAAAGAGAGTTAAATGGTTACCCTAAGAAAGTACGAGTTGAAAGACTCAATGCTAGAAACCGTGATTTATCGACATGGGGTTATGGTACCATGTTGTGTGGTCTTGTGTACCTTGATTTATGTCGCCCCAATTGGGACTATGGTTAGGAGCCATGCTCTGTGGTCTTGTGCACTACCATTACATATTGATTTTCTTGGGGATCATGGCATCATGATATGCGGTCTTGCATGTCTCTCCTTACTGATACTCCAATCCTTGCGGCAAACTTGGATTGAAGGCTTGGCAACCGAGTCAAGGGCGGATTCCATATAGCCTGTGGAATTACAGATTGTAGGATGTACCATCTAGCTCAGAAGTAACTTAAAGAGTGGTTCATGATTTCAAGAAAATATTTCAGTCTTTAAAGTATGCCCATGTGTTTTCATATATGGTATGTAAACTATTTTATGAATTTCTCTCACTTATGTTGTATAAAAGTACATTATTTTGGATTACTCTGCGTACCAGTACATTTGTATTGACCCCTTACATTTTAAGATCTGAGGCACAGTCCCGGGGTCCCACTAAGTCATAGATTGATCTGTCAGAAGTTTGCAGTTGGTGAGTCTCCCTAATTTTGGAAGGTCGTGTCTATGGAAAAATATTATTTGATTTTAGTTCATGGTCCAATTGGGGATCTTGTCCCAGTTTTTAGAAAGATGTTGATTTTTAGTTAGCAGAGATTTCATAGACTGGTGTCGTATGTTTTTGAATGTTATGAACTCAGACTTCGTACTGTTCAGTTGAATTAAGTGATTGACCATGTTTCCATCTTTATTATCTTTTTCGTATTTCTTTATAACATATTAATGATGTGAATGATTGTCAAATAGAGAAGGGTGCCCGAGCCTTTATGGTTCGGGATGCTCATCGCAGCCAGGGCCTCGGCTTGGGTTGTGACAAACTTAGTATCATAGCACGTTTCATGGTCCTTGGGTTTCTGCAAAATCACGTTGGGTATAGTCATGTTTATGGGTATATAGCGCGTCATACTTATAAGTAAGAGGCTACTAGGTGTTTAGGAATGTCTCTCTTTCTTTTAAGATTTAGTTCGTGCTGTAGAGTATAAATTTCCTCTAACCAATGATTCCCTGTATTTTAGAAATTGATCATGCCTCCTCATAGGACCAACGAACAAAACACCCAAGCTGAGGATGTCTGTCCCACTCATGGGATGCGGACTTGTAATAAAGCTCGTACCCCAGAGTTTATTTCTGATCCGAGAGTTCCTTTAGTTTTGACTAGTCCACCTCGGGCTCTACGGATCGGTGTTAATCGTCCCCAGCCTCCTCATAGAAAAGTTTTAAATGTTGAGTTTGGACAATCTATGCATATAATTGCTCAGCTCATGGCTTCTCAAGCCTGTCGGTCTGAAGATATGGGATTTGTGTCTGGTTCATCCAAGATCACACGGGGGGTTAATTCATGAGACTGAACCCACCTATGTTTACGGGCACTTAGACTGAGGAGGACCTCCAAGGGTTCATCGATGAACTGGAGAAAATTTCCAGAGTTATGCATGCTAATGAGGTAGACGGAGTTGAGTTGGCAGCCTATCAGTTGAAAGATGTAGCCAATCAGTGGTATAATGAGTGAGAGGATTCAAAGGGTAGAGATGTTGAGCCTTCTGTGTGGGATGAGTTTGTGGAAGCTTTCTTGGATCATCTTTTTCCTCAGGAATTAAGGAAAGCTATGGCTGAAGAATTTATGAACCTAAAGCAGAGAAAGATGAGTGTGAAAGAGTATGCTTTGAAGTTTACTCAGTTGTCCCGTTATGCTCCAAAATTAGCGGGTAACATGAGAGCTCACATGAGAAAGTTTGCATTCGGCCTCTCAGATGATTTGGTGTTGGAATGCAAGGGAGCAATGCTGAATAAAGATATAGATTTCTCCAGGTTGGCAGTGCACATGTAGCAGGTAAAAGAGTAAAGGAAGAGGTTGGCTAAGGTAAGGGGGAGAAAAAGGGAAGCTAAGATAGCTAGGTCCATAGATCAAAATAACACTCATCACCAAGGTGGTAATTAGGGAAATAGGTGGTCTAAAAAGAAGTTTTGGACCAATGCTCAGTCTTCAGCAAGTACACCTGCGCCCAGGCCTTTGGGTGAATAGCGGTTCTAGTCAGGAGATAGGCCTGGAGCTCATGGTACCCAGTCTTAGGAGAGTGTGACTCATCCTTTAAGGTCACACCCTTATTGTAGCAATTGTGGAAGGAATCATCCAGGAAAGTGTTATTTTGAGATTCTAACATGTTATTTTTGTGGACAAGTGGGCCATATTTAGAGGGACTTTTCTTCAGCTGGAGGGAATATAGTGGGATCTAAGTCCCAAGCAGCGTCCACGACTTCTCTTTCTAAGGGTACGACTTCAGCTGGCAGTGGTGGTCGCAACCGGTTATATGCCTTATCTAACCACTAGGATATGGAGGCCACGCCAGATGTTGTTATGGGTATGTTATAGATTTTCTCCCATGATATGTATGTATCGGCATGCTTCATATGATTGGTGTTGTTAGACAATAAGATGTGGAGTGTAGTAGTGGAAATAATAACTTAAAATTGTTAATGCGTGTTTTGTGGAAAGGAATTAGTGGGCTTGATGCAATATTTGAAACAACCTAGGTTGGTAACTTGTGGATTAAGGAGTGGATAATTATGATATATATATATATATATATGTATATACACGAGACTAGTGTTATAACGATAAATTGTGGTTGAGTCATTAAGCGGATAAGAGTGTGGGTAAAGGAGAATAAGCTGACCCCCCAGGTAGCATGTTGTTAGATAAAGTTGTATGTGTATAAGTGTTTTTGTACCTAGTTATCGTTATTGAATTTTGTAGTATGGGGAAGACTAAGTAGTTGTTATGTGATGTTCGTTAGAGCTGAATTGAGGAAATATAAGTAGACGGTATGTTCCTTTGGGATAGTTTTACAAATTTTATTATGTTGTGGGTTATGTGATTAGTAGTCTAATGTTAGAGTGTTAAGCAGAGGAGAGTGGATTTTTATGTAATAAGGGGTAAGGATGGGTATGCTCATGAGACTATGAGTTGTAGGTTGATGTCTATAAAGGATAGCAAAATTTAGAGTAGCGTTCTTGGAAAGCAATGCCTTTAAAGCATAGTTAAAAAGAGGGAGTTTAGCATTTAAGTGTATGGTGGTACCCCATTATGTTGAGAGTTGTGGTTATAGATTTAATGAGGGGATATGTTCACAAGTCTAGGATTGTGACTTTGATCTAAGGGGGTGATGGCAAATTAAGGTAGTTCCCAAATTTTCTTCTATTCATGATGCTGATGCTCGGCTCTCTCAATGACCCTCCGAATGTAGTATGATGGTATTTGTAGAATCGTAGTAGTGTGGTGGGTGGCGGAGTAGATGTCGCTGGTCTTAGTGGGATATCCTTGAGGTGGGTGTAACAATGATAGGCTTGAATGTTGTGATTGATAAAAACACAAACCAATGCGTTGTATGATTAGTACTCCTTGATTTAAAACTTGAGTGTGTTTGACAGTAGTGATAAGGTGAAGTAATCTTCTTAAAGGGATGTAGAGTATGGAGTCCCATAGCTTAAACTAGCATTTTTTTTCTCCGAGTTAGGCTTCAACATAGGAGTATTATATAGTGGGACTCAAACTCATGTAGTTAGATGTGTATTGGGAGAATGGTAAGTTGGAAATGATGAGGCATGTAATTTATTGTTGGGGCGTAGAAAAGTAGTGTCTTTAAATTTAAGTCTTTTCATTGTATCTTGTAAGAAGGAGAATGTTTCTATTCTTATGCCCTATGAGAATCTCATCTCATGTCTTGCACCAATCTTAATCAAGCCGAGGATTCATAGGAAAATGTAACACCGCGCATTTTTGAGATAGAAATCAAATTGTCGTTCCTACGCGTGTAAGCTCTAATTCCGTGGTTTATATTTAAATTCATGTGTCATGATCTTTATCTTAGTATATGAAGTGATTATGAGGTGAAAATGTTCATAGAAATCGCTTAAAGCAAAGTTGAGCTAAGAATCCTTCATTTGTCCAAAGTTTGATATTCGATTCTACAAGGGTCCAATTTGAATGTGTATAACTTTGGATACACGTAGAATTTTGCAGCTTAAGACCCACCAAATTGTAGATAATTGAATTATCTTTCCAACGATACCAATTTCTCCTAAATCCGATAACCGAGCGAAAATTTATGGCATTTTTCTTGTGAGGAAGTAAGCCGATATGATAGCGACGCGACGCGTCGGACAGCCCATTACGAAACTGTTTCACACTCTAAATCAGTTTCTAATGGGTCTAGGTGCATTCTGGTTACTTTCGCTCACCTAAATTCCGTCCATAACATAAAATTTCAGCCCCAAAAAGCATCAATTGCCTCTTAAATCAATTTTCTCTCAAAAGAAAAACCCTAACCACCTCTCCAAGAACAAGATTCAACTTTTCTTCCCTAGAGATCAAGAATTCAAGCCTTCCAATTCAAGATTCTCAAGAAAAATTTTAAGATTAAGGTTCTATTTTTTTCAAATTAAACAACCTAAGGTATGTGGGACTACTCCAAAAACCATGGGCATAAGTCTAAATATTTTTATCAAGATTAAAGATCCCCAATTATGTTTTATAATAAAGTATTCGATATTGCTTTTGAAAAGTATTCTTCATGGAATTGTTTTGATGAAATTATATGTTGTCTCGAATCACTTTTCATGGAAATTGAATTATGACTATATACATATGATTTCATGTATTTTGTAAAATTGATTGAGAGAATGAGTATGAATTCCCTCTCTTATTGCGAACTAAAGTTTATATTTTCATTGTGAATAATTTTAAATGCATGCCTTAATATTTGAAAGTGATCTTCTAAATATCATGGTGTTTGACATGGTTTATATAAGATGAGAGGGGGTTTCTTGTTATAACTACATCCTTGCTTTAAAGGAAAAGAATTGCATGCGATTAAATAAATTGACATGACCACCACATGTTTTGAATCTTACAAAGAGAGAATAAATGCCTAAGTGTTCTTGAGATTGCAAAGTGATGACTCTATTGCGATGTTATAAATCTTGAGTGGTTATGTGTATGTTTTGAATATGATGGGCTGTGAATTTGATATGTTATTGACTTGCAAGTCAGGGTATGACGATACCCGATAATGACATGCCCTTAATAGAAAAAAAGTATTAATCATTTTAAAAGTATGAATATGTTTGTTTTTAAAGAACTAAAAGTTGGGCTTAAGAGAGCTAGTTCGTAACCCGAAGAAGGCGTTTGAGTATAAGGTCTCATTGCTGGAAACCGTAGTTGCCGAAGCGGGACTTATGATATTGTATCCTACGTGAAAGGATAGTAAAATAATTAGAACATCTCATATGAGGGGATTCCTGCGGTGTGCTCACAATTGGTGGGTATCACCAGCTTCAATCCTAGTGGCTACTTGGATTGGGGTCTTGGTCGCCGAGTCAAGGACAAATTCCACATAGCCCATGGAATTACAGAATTGTAGGGTGTACCGATTAGCTCAGAAGAATAACAAAAAGTAAGTCAAGGTTGTCGAGAATTGATTTGAAATTTATCAAATATGCCCATGTATTTTTACTTACCTAATGTTCACTATTATTGAAAAATGCTCTCACCTATTTTTGTATAAAAGCATGTTATTTTAGGGTTGCTTCACATACCAGTACATCTGTATTGACCCTCTATATTTCAGGGTCTGAGGCTCAGCCCAGGGGTCCCGAAAGCCATAGATTTTGTCAGACAGTGCAGTTGGTGTGCCTCCTTTTTTTTTGGAAGGCCTATTTTCATAGAATTGTTATTTCAGTATGGTTTTAGTCCGACTGGCGGCCTTATCCCAGTTTTCAGATAGATGTTAATTTTGGTTATCAGTAGAGATTTCGCAGACGTGTATTAGATGGTTTGAGTTTTATTGGATTTATGTCCGTATTATTTAGTTGAATTAAAAGCATGACCATGTTTTCGTTTTGTTATGATTTCTGCACTTCCTTATTGTATATGAATTATGTATATGATTGCCAGTTAGAAAAGGGCTCTCGGGCCTTCATGGTTTGGGATGCTTGTCGCGGTCAGGGCCTCGGCTTGGGTCGTGAAAAACTTGGTATCAAAGCACAGTTCATGATTCCAGGGTGTCTGTCACACCCCTTTTTCGACTCAAAAAAAGATATGTATTTTAAGGTTTGAAAGGTTTTTTTTATTAAATTGACAAAATGAAGATTGGTTCCGAAAAAAGATTATTTTTACATTCAAAATCAGAGTCGCCACTTGGCATAATCTGGTGTGCCAAGTCACCATTGGAAAATCCTTTTCGAAACCATTTGACTCTTTAAACCGGTTTACGAACAGAGATTCCGGCTAAGGAATTCTGTTGACCGAGGGGAAGGTGTTAGGCACCCCTCGATTCTGTGGTTCGACCACGGTCGCTTGGTGGAGCGTATCGGCTAATTTGACATTACAAATGTACAAACCACATAAACACACAAAACAAGCAAACAAACAAATCACACAAAATTCAAAACAAACCAAAATAATGTTCAGTCCAAATTATACAATCCAAAATAAAAGAGGTGCTGAAATATAAAACCTATTCTATTCTAAACTAATCCTAAACTAAGCTCCACCCGACGTTCCAGGCCTTGATCACGAGCCTCCTTTGCGTACATGCTACTTCGGGGCATTCCCCGGATAAATCAATACAAATCCTTCGGGGCATTCCCCGGCTAAATGAGTACAATTTAAACTTTTCATGCAATAAAGTAGAAAGTACCATTCACGCACATATTCAAACACTCTAACAACTCGTTATTCCTAAATTTGCCTAACCGGCCTACATTTGCCTACCAAGTTCAACATATCACAATTCTATCATGTTTAACATTATCAATACATCAAAATTAATCAATATTCATTTTCCTCCATTTTTAATCCCCACCTTAATTCATTTTTAACCACGTGATTAACCCATTTCAATACACAGTCCACCAATCGAGAATAACGAAAATTCACCAATCATGCTTAGCACATCACACACCCAAATGTCACCAACAGTTCACATCAACAAACAAACCACGGTATCAAATCACACGCAATCACAATCACATAAGAATTAAATAAAAAAGAAGAAAGAATTGAACCTTAAATTTGAAGCTTTCAAACTCAATGTTATTCGAATAAAGAGAGTCCGCACCCGGAAACCTCGAGCCGAACCTTAACACCAACAATCCAACTCGACAAATAATTACCCATTCACCGTCACTTTTCACGCCGTCACTGTTCACCGCTATTGTTCACCGATCACTGTTCACCGGTTACTTTTTTTTTTCGTTGTTGTTCTTGTTCTTGTGAGGAAGATTATTTGGTGATTCTTGTTATTGTGGAGAAGATGATGATCAAAGAATGAACCCTTTTTCCTGTTAGAATTTTTCTTTTATAATGGGCATGGATTTGTTATCATGTGGAAATTTTGGTGGGTCACCCATATATTCTTTCTTTGTGGACAAGAAAAAAGAGGGGGGGAATCACATGGGTAGTTAGGGTAGGTGGAAGCTTTTGATTGGGTAGGTTGTTAGGATAAGATAAATTAGTTAGAAGTATTTTTTTTGTTTATTTTTGTATTTTTCTGGGATATAATTACATGGGGTTGGACACATGGTAAGGTGAACTAAAAATGAATAAAATTAGACTTCGGGAGGTACAAAATTAGGTGTCTACATCATGCCCCCTTTGAATGTAAACACAGAGTGTTTTCAGACAAAGAAGTAGACAGCGAGACCAAATTTTGACCCGACCATTATTCAAAGAAAGAAACAGAAGGACAACCGGGTCTTGACTTAAGACATCCCACCTACTCACATTATGAGAGGATCGAGTGACAAGTATCTCAACTTTTGGAGGGAGATGGACTATACCGAGTTGGAGAGTCGAGTGAGGTTCCATCGAGTTTCCGATCCGCGGCTCCGTCATTATGAAGTTAAAACATAAATGAAATTACAAAAATCCTATCTATACAGCTTCTATTAGTTCTTGACTCGACTTTTATCACCCTATTCTTCAGGCGGGCTCCTGACTTGCTATTTCTTTAACTTGTTGCTTGCCTTTCAATTTCTTCACCCTGTTCTCCAGGCGGGTTCCTGACTTGCTATTCCATTTCCTTAAGGAATCAGTCCCAAGAGCGGCTACGACTACGAGAGCAGTTACCCTTCTAACCTTAACACCGGTTACGTCCTTCTTCTGTCATCGGGGATGGGAACCTTGGTAGGAATGTTGGAGGGTTCTCGGCAGGTAGGTTTGATGCTAGCCTTGTTGCCTTGGCATTGGCTGATTCAAGACATCCTCGCAAAGGCGCCATCTTTCTTAAGTGACTTTTATAGACCTCTTTTTCTAAAATACGATAATTTCGTTTTTGAGAAACGAAACGACTTTCACTTTCCATAACAAAAATGAAAGAAAGTCAACCTATTCCTGAAATTGCGGTCAGTCTCGCTACCTCTTTAGTTGCCGCCCCCTACTTGCTCATTCGCAATTACTATTTCATCAAATTGTTGCCATGATTTCAACTTCTGCACCCTGTTCTGCAGGTGGGCTCCTGACTTGCTATTTTTATCAACTTGTTGCTATGCTTTTAATTTCTTCACCCTGTTCTGCAGGTGGGCTCCTGACTTGCTATTTTATCAACTTGTTGCTATGCTTTCAATTTCTTCATCCTGTTCTCCAGGTGGGTTCCTGACTTGCTATTTCATCAACTTGTTGTCATGCTTTCAACTTCTGCACCCTGTTCTGCAGGCGGGCTCCTGACTTGCTATTTTTATCAACTTGTTGCTATGCTTTCAATTTCTTCACCCTGTTCTGCAGGCGAGCTCCTGACTTTCTATTTCATCAACTTGTTGCTATGCTTTCAATTTCTTCACCCTGTTCTGCAGGCGGGATCCTGACTTGCTATTTCATCAACTTGTTGCTATGCTTTCAATTTCTTCACCCTGTTCTGCAGGCGGGCTCCTGACTTGCTATTTTTCAATCTGTTTAACTTTCAATATCTTCACCTTGTTGCTTGGTTTTCCATTTATCCGCCCTGTGCTTCGGGCATGCTCCTGAAATCACATCAAAACTGAAAAGAAAATTATCCCAAATAAAGAAATGCAATTTCTATGAGTTAATTGGAATGACTCGTCTAAAAGGTACGTCTTATAGGAATCCAGGGGGATGACTCAACTAAAAGGTACGTCTTCTAGGAATCAAGGGAAATGACTCAACTAAAAGGTACGTCTTCTAGGAATCAAGGGAAATGACTCGACTAAAAGGTACGTCTTATAGGAATCAAAGGGAATGACTCAATTTAAAGGTACGTCTTATAGGAATCATAGGGGATGACTCGACTAAAAGGTACGTCTTATAGGGGTCAAAGGGGATGACTCGACTAAAAGATACGTCTTATAGGAATCAAGGGAAATGACTCAACTAAAAGGTACGTTTTTTAGGAATCAAGGGAGATGACTCGACTAAAAGGTACGTCTTATAGGAATCAAAGGGGATGACTCGACTAAAAGGTACGTCTTATAGGAATCAAGGGAGATGACTCGACTAAAAGGTACATCTTATAGGAATCAAAGGGGATGACTCGACTAAAAGGTACATCTTCTAGGAATCAAAGAGGATGACTCGACTAAAAGGTACGTCTTATAGGAATCAACGGGGATGACTCGACTAAAAGGTACGTCTTATAGGAATCAAAGGGGATGACTCGACTAAAAGGTATGTCTTATAGGAATCCAAGGGGAATGACTCGACTAAAAAGGTACGTCTTATAGGAATCAACGGGGATGACTCGACTAAAAGGTACGTCTTATAGGAATCAAAGGGGATGACTCGACTAAAAGGTGCGTCCTCTAGGAATCAAAGGGGATGACTCGACTAAAAGGTATGTCTTATAGGAATCAAGGGAGATGACTCGACTAAAAGGTACATCTTATAGGAATCAAAGGGGATAACTCGACTAAAAGGTACATCTTCTAGGAATCAAAGAGGATGACTCGACTAAAAGGTACGTCTTATAGGAATCAACGGGGATGACTCGACTAAAAGGTACGTCTTATAGGAATCAAAGAGGATGACTCGACTAAAAGGTACGTCTTATAGGAATCCAAGGGGAATGACTCGACTAAAAAGGTACGTCTTATAGGAATCAACGGGGATGACTCGACTAAAAGGTACGTCTTATAGGAATCAACGGGGATGACTCGACTAAAAAGTACGTCTTATAGGAATCAACGGGGATGACTCGACTAAAAGGTACATCTTATAGGAATCAAAGGGGATGACTCGACTAAAAGGTACGTCTTATAGGAATCCAAGGGGAATGACTCGACTAAAAGGTACGTCTTTTAGGAATCAAAGGGGATGACTCGACTAAAAGGTATGTCTTATAGGAATCAACGGGGATGACTCGACTAAAAGGTACGTCTTATAGGAATCAAAGGGGAATGACTCGACTAAAAGGTACGTCTTATAGGAATCAACGGGGATGACTCGACTAAAAGGTACGTCTTATAGGAATCAATAGGGATGACTCGACTAAAAGGTACCTCTTATAGGAATCAAAGGGGATGACTCGACTAAAAGGTACGTCTTCTAGGAATCAAAGGGGATGACTCAACTAAAAGGTACATCTTCTAGGGGTTAAAGGGGATGACTCGACTAAAAGGTATATCTTATAGGAATCAAAGGGGATGACTCGACTAAAAGGTACGTCTTATAGGAATCCAAGGGGAATGACTCTACTAAAAGGTACGTCTTATAGAAATCAACGGGGATGACTCGACTAAAAGGTACGTATTATAGGAATCAATAGGGATGACTCGACTAAAAGGTACATCTTATAGGAATCAATAGGGATGACTCGACTAAAAGGTACGTCTTGTAGGAATCAAAGGGGATGACTCGACTAAAAGGTACGTCTTCTATGAATCAAAGGGGATGACTCGACTAAAAGGTACGTCTTCTAGGGGTCAAAGGGGATGACTCGACTAAAAGGTACGTCTTATAGGAATCAAAGGGGATAACTCGACTAAAAGGTACGTCTTATAGGAATCAAAGGGGATGACTCGACTAAAAGGTACGGCTTATAGGAATCAAGGGAAATGCATTACCTAAGAAGAAAAATTTGAATTACCCAATCAAGGAAGTGTGTTTCCTTACTAATGTTGTTTTGAATTATCAAAACAATGAAGTGCTTCTCCTTACCAAAGCTGCTTGAATTACAAACCTGTGCAACAACCTTGCCTCTTGCATTTGTTGAGGTGATAAATTACGGCCTTTGATGTTTAGGCTCTGAAATCCTTGATCTGAATGCAACATGTATTCCTATTACATACAAAGAAAACTTGTGAGTTTAAAAAAACATGGTGGCTAGTTTGTGGCTTTGGCTTTTGAGGCAATTGCTCCTGCCCCCGTCACATTTAGCTTTTCTTCCAACCATTAGCATATGTCATTGACTTGCTGTATCATTGACTCAAACTCAGCTTATTAAGAGTGACTCTGAAACAAACACAGTATTTCTGCTTTGTCGTGTTTCTCAAATAAACCCTTTGAACCTTGGTATTTCCATGAGTTCCCCGACTTCTCTGTTGACAAAACTTCCTTCATGCCTTTTTTAGGGGGCTCACAATCATGTCTCTTTCATGTGCTAGATTTTTTCTTGTTTTGTGCAATTAAAGAAGCTGGTAGCCAGTTTTGAAATCTTTTCTCACTTGTTTTGACACGGACTTGACTCAAAGACAAGAAACAACCAAAAAAAAATGACATTTTTTTGTTTTGATAACTGACTTAAGAAAGATAAAATTAAAATAAAGAGAAGAAAGAAAAGACAATGAATATCCCCTTTTAAAACAACGAAACGAAAAATTCATCTAAAAATGACAGTCAACACTAATGATTATGCCATGCATTTTGGATTAAGCAGCTTGATCTTTTCATCCAAACTTTCTACCCATTGTTGTTGAGTTAATGACCTTGAAACTGAGTTGCTTTCTTAGGTCAATTGTATTTAAGACCCCATTCGGCTAGTGGCGCCTTGAAGGGTTTTCTCCAACAAGCTTCTTTCATTTTCTCTCAGCTCACTATCGCCTTATGGTGCCCGTGAGGATTTTCACCAATAAGACTCTCTCATTTTTATTTCTCTCAACTTACCATCGCCTTATGGTGCTCGTAAGGGTTTTCACCAATAAGACTCTCTTATTCTATTTCTCTCTTGATTTCTTATGCTGAGGAAGATAAGTAGTTCCCAAATGCATCATCATATCCCTTGCATACTTAGCCTTAACATCCTCAAAGATTGATCTGAAGGTCTTTCTTTGGTTGTAACTTGGATTTTGGATAGGGTTGGAAAGAAAGGATGGCATGAGGACCAAAAGACACTTAAAGTGGGTTAGGACTTACAACTTTTGGAATCAACTCAAACAATGAGGATTAAATCATGCCCCAGTTTCTTTTGACTGGGTGACACTAAATTGTTTATTTGGTTGGACCGAGCCCCAAGTAGGATAGCCTACGTATCTCACCCTCGAGAGAGGAGAATCAGGTCATGCGTAGTTCTGGCAGCTTATTTTGCTTGATTCTGATTTTTTTTTCTTTTGGGGATTTTTCTGACTCTATTTTTCTTCACACTCTTTTTTTTATTTTTATTTTGACACATTTTTTCTCTCTTCTTTTTTTTTTTTTTGAACTTTTCTGACTATTGTTTTGCTCGACATTGTTCTTTCGAGCTTTGCTGACTATATTGATTCCAAAATAGGTGTATGGAAGAAAATAAGATTAAAGCTCAAATGGGGTATACAAAGGATGACACGATGTTTGGATGGCAGAATGAAATGCCTTCGTCATATCAATCTTTGAAAATGTAAGTACATATCATGCAATATGAAAGTGAAAGATGAAGATCTTTTGACATCTTTTACAACATTAACTTTGACTGAGTCTGTGCATCACTATTTCTTCTGCGTTTATATGGCGTACAACTCCATTTTTGTTGCACATTCCTCACATTGAATGACTCGTGATTTTGTGAAGCTGATTTTCTTTCTGTTCACGCGGACTATTTGATCTAATTGAGACATGTCTTTTAATTGATGACCAAGTTATTCTTGTGATTCTCAAAATAAGTGCCTTAATTTTCAAAGAAGGTTTCAACTTGATCACCAAATGCCCCAGCACTCTATCTATTTCCTCAGATGCTCTCCTTTTCTAACTTTAACCCTCTGATTCAATGTTCATTCTTAAACTGGATGTTAAGATCTAGCTGTAAATTTCACTAGCATATCATATCACTAGAGTCAACATAAAATATACTATGTAAAAAAAAACACATATTTAAAACACAAAGAAAAAGGGGACACTCCATTTAATAAAAATGAAATATAGAAGGGTTTGAACATAAACGACAAAGGGACAAAACAAGATAAATCCCGAACTACAACCCTGAAATAATTCAGAGAACAGAAAATAAAACAAAACAAACTACCAAACCCCTTCCTGGTAAGGAGAGAGGTGACTTCTCCATTGCTCATCCTGACATCTTAGCCACTGGCTTGCATATAAACATGACTGGAGCTTCCACCACTGTCAAACATATTTCCTTCAACAAATAAGCTCTGGATCCCCATGCTTAACTCATTGCCTCCCACAGATTGTGCAGTACCGCGTGCTGGTGAAGAACTCTGTGGGATGGTAGAAGGGCCAATGTTTTGCACCACAATCAATTTATCTTGAATTATCTTTTCTATTTCTCTTTTCAAAGTGCGACAATCTTCAGTACTATGACCCTGAACATCAGAATGATATGCACATCGCACATTAGGATCAAAGCTTCTTGAATGCAGGTCAGGAGTATACCCAAGGAGAGGAGTGATCATGCCCTGTTGTACCAATCTCTAGAATAAACTGGCATAGGATTCCCCAATAGGAGTGAAATTATCTTTTTTCTTCCTCCTCTTTACGAACTCTGGCCTCGGATAAAATTTGGATTTAGAGGTCCCTTGGTAAATTTGTGGGGGTCGAAGACGGGCATGCCATTGTGGATAAGAAGATGGATGAGCATACAATTGTGCATTGTTCACAGGATATCGAGGAAGTGGAATGGGATTTCTTAGATTTCGGAGAAAGAAACCTTGTTGCAAGTGGTTATGTGGATCTGATATGTAAGCTCGGTATTGAGGCTGACAGTATTGGTGGGTTGAACCTCTCAAACTCTACTTTGGCCCTGTCATGACAATAGGTGCGTTTTCCTTCTTCTTTTCTTCAGTTTCCCTTGGTTGATTGTAATGTCGTTCCGAATGTTTCACAGAATCCTTCTGTCCATCAGGCTCCCCAAATTTTGATGTCTCAAAGCTGGGAGGAAGGTTAACACTTGAAGACATGCCCCAGTTTTTATATGAAACATCTTCATAGCCCATAAGTCCAGGGGAATTTTTCATATCATTTTCTACACTCTTCACTTTCCCAACCATTTACTCTGGCTCTTTTGGCATGCTAGGCTTCTTAGTAAGAAATTTTGGCGGTTCACTTAACTTAACTGTAGGCTCAAGAGTATACCAATGATCATCAACAGTATTGAACGTGGAGTCACTAGTGGACTGGGAAATCACAATCGTTGGATTGATAGACAAAGTGGAAGCCTCAGTAGAAGGTTGAGCAACAAAAGCACAGACGGTATGTGGTGCTGTGAATGTGGTAGACTTATACTGAGGAGATAAAGAAAGAGTGGTGGAAGTATTGAGGTGCATTTGACGTGGAATGAATTCTGAGGCACGTTGTGGTGCATCAACAACAGTAGGAAACTGACTTTGCGATTTTGGTGGAAGACTCAAGGTATTTGCAGGGTCAAAAGTAGGGAACGGAGGTGGAGGCAGCCCACTGGCCCAAGCTCGGTACATTCCCATCATTTGTTGTCTCAGTCTCAAATTCTCTTCCTTTAAACTCTCAATTTCCCGACTATTTGTTTCATCCATGATGCCACTCTATATATCCTTGTTGGACACAACTAACCCTTCCTTGGATTTGGTGTGATATGGAGGACCAGCCAGGAAACCACAAACCAACCACCTTAAACTAACTGAACAAGAGGTAACAAATATGTTAGAGTTCAACATTTTTTTTTCTTCAAAACCTCTTCTTTTTTTTTTGAAGAAAAATCACCGAACCCTAGAAGGGCGCCTACGTATCTCACCCCCGAAAGGGGAGAATCAGGTGTGCGTAGTTCGTGAAGTTTTGCCAAAATGGCCAATTAAAATCTTTTTTTTCTTTTTCTTGAAACTTTAAAAAGAAAAGAAAATAACAAATTATCAAAAGAATTGACGAAAATCTTTTTGCATTTTTTAGGTTTAAACTCCCTATACAAAAATGGAATCTATGATTACCAAAGAAGAATCTTTTTGGGTTTTCGATTTAGAATTTCATAGGAAAATGAAACTTGAAACTATTAAAGAAAAATCTTTTTGTAGTTTTCTTTTAGAGATGTATATGAAACACCTACTCTAAGTGAAGAGTGAAGAAAATCTTTTTGAATTTTTCAGATTCCTGTACAACATGAAATCTATGGTTACCGAAGAAAATATTTTTGGATTTTTGATTTTAAATTTCATACGAAAATGAAACTTGAACTTATTAAAGGAAAATATATTTTTTTGCCTTCTTTTAAAGATGTACATGAGACACCTACTCTAAATGAAGAGTGAAGAAAATCTTTTTTGAATTTTTCAAATAAGATCCCCGAACCTAAAATAGGTTGCCTACATATCTCACTCCCGAGAGAGGAGAATCAGGGGTACGTAGTTCGTTCAGATTGGACAATTAACGATTAACTAACAGATTGACCCTAACTTAAGGGCACAACCAAAGACAAATGAATAAAATCTTTTTGAGGTTTTTTTTTCTTTTAATTAGACACTTCAACTAAACTGACACCAACAATTATAAAGGAAAAAAAATGGGTATTTTCATTACATGAAATGTACAAATTTCTACCATTTTTTGCATTTTCTTTTATAAAAACTGCTAAAAAAATCTTTTTTTTGAAAATTTTGAATTATGAATGCATGCTAAAGGAGACAAATGAAAAATCTTTTTGATATTTTCGTTTTTGAGAAATGAGTGCAAAAGGTAAAAAAAAAAATTTTGTTGAATATTTGGATTGTGAAGAACAAAAGTCATAAAGAACACTAAAAGCTACGACACTCTTTTTTATTCTTCTTTTCGACTCACTTCACTTTTTTTCTCTATTTTTTTAAACAGTTCTTGCCTACGCACCTTACTTCTAACACATGTTTTCACCAAATCAGTCCGGCAAATGACCCCATTACCCTCAAAGATGCAACATTTTGCACGTAGGGATGCGTTAGAGGTGAGTCTCCTACAAAGGACCAAGTGGGCCCCGCTAGGTCTCAATATGATGCACATAAGCATGACCTAAAGGCTGACCTACGTTGTGGTTTACTAACAAGGCCGTTCGGGGGAGCATATGGTCGATAGTGGCTGCTTTGCTTTCCACCTACTCCATACATCCAACGGCTCCCCCCCAAAAGTAAAGGTGACTCAACTAGAGTTCGTGCGCACGACGTGCGCTCCGAGACTTGTTGCGGAAAGAATTGACTCGGGTTATGCAAATGATGCCAGATATAAAGCGGTAACACATAGGATAAATACTGTAAACAAAGAGCATGAAAATGCACAAAAGTGAAAACACAAACAAAAATCACAAACAATGCTTATACACTCTTAATGCCAAACAAAGCCTATACGACTCCAAAAAAAGCTCGGATTCTGAAATAGTCCCCAGCAGAGTCGCCAGAGCTGTCACACCCCTTTTTCGACTCAAAAAAAGATATGTATTTTAAGGTTTGAAAGGTTTTTTTTATTAAAGTGACAAAATGAAGATTGGTTCCGAAAAAAGATTGTTTTTACATTCAAAATCAGAGTCGCCACTTGGCATAATCTGGTGTGCCAAGTCACCATTGGAAAATCCTTTTCGAAATTATTTGACTCTTTAAATCGATTTACGAACAGAGATTCCGGCTAAGGAATTCTGTTGACCGAGGGGAAGGTGTTAGGCACCCCTCAATCCCATGGTTCGACCACGGTCGCTTGGTGGAGCGTATCGGCTAATTTGACATTACAAATGTACAAACCACATAAACACACAAAACAAGCAAACAAACAAATCACACAAAATTCAAAACAAACCAAAATAATGTTCAGTCCAAATTATACAATCCAAAATAAAAGAGGTGCTGAAATATAAAACCTATTCTATTCTAAACTAATCCTAAACTAAACTCCACCCGACGTTCCGGGCCTTGATCACGAGCCTCCTTTGCGTACATGCTACTTCGGGGCATTCCCCGGATAAATCAATACAAATCCTTCGGGGCATTCCCCGGCTAAATGAGTACAATTTAAACTTTTTGTGCAATAAAGTAGAAAGTACCATTCACGCACATATTCAAACACTCTAACAACTCGTTATTCCTAAATTTGCCTAACCGGCCTACGTTTGCCTACCAAGTTCAACATATCACAATTCTATCATGTTTAACATTATCAATACATCAAAAATTAATCAATATTCATTTTCCTCCATTTTTAATCCCCACCTTAATTCATTTTTAACCACGTGATTAACCCATTTCAATACACAATCCACCAATCGAGAATAACAAAAATTCACCAATCATGCTTAGCACATCACACACCCAAATGTCACCAACAGTTCACATCAACAAACAAACCACGGTATCAAATCACACGCAATCACAATCACATAAGAATTAAATAAAAGAGAAGAAAGAATTGAACCTTAAATTTGAAGCTTTCAAACTCAATGTTATTCGAATAAAGAGAGTACGCACCCGGAAACCTCGAGCCGAACCTTAACACCAACAATCCAACTCGACAAATAATTACCCGTTCACCATTACTTTTCACGCTGTCACTGTTCACCGGTACTGTTCACCGGTTACTTTTTTTTTCGTTGTTGTTCTTATGAGGAAGATTATTTGGTGATTCTTGTTATTGTGGAGAAGATGATGATCAAAGAATGAACCCTTTTTCCTCTTAGAATTTTTCTTTTATAATGGGCATGGATTTGTTATCATGTGGAAATTTTGGTAGGTCCCCCATATATTCTTTCTTTGTGGACAAGAAAAAGGAGAGGGGGAATCACATGGGTAGTTAGGGTAGGTGGAAGCTTTTGATTGGGTAGGTTGTTAGGATAAGATAAATTAGTTAGAAGTATTTTTTTTGTTTATTTTTGTATTTTTCTGGGATATAATTACATGGGGTTGGACACATGGTAAGGTGAACTAAAAATGAATAAAATTAGACTTCGGGAGGTACAAAATTAGGTGTCTACAGTGTCTACAAAATCATGTCTAGTAGAGTCTTGCTTATAGTTGTGTTGTGCATCACACTTATAATCTGGAGGCTACCGGGCATTTAGGAGTTATTTCTTATTCTTTCATACTCTAGTTCATGCTATAACGTCGTCCATAAGCAAGTTATCCAAATTCCTTCCTTGTTCAAAGTTCATGGGTCATTCCTCATTGCCTAGGCGATATAAGGCTAAGAGTCTAGCTCCCCCAACGAGGTGTTTCTCTCTTATTGAGTTATTCATAAAGTTATGATATAGCACAAGGACTTAAGAGGAGTCCATTAGTGCTTCAAGGTGTGTTGATTTTAGTGTATATCTTAATCCTGACGAAATTGTGCTTTTCATCCTGAGGTTCGAAGTGTATTCAGACCCCATTCAACAATTCTTGTTTTGGATGTCATGTTTAAGGGTAATGATGTGTAGTAGAGTGTTGGAACTATATTTTCACCCGGATAGTAGTATATGTCAAAGTGTCATGACCTATTGGTAGTAAGATGATCCAGAAGTTGGTGACATGAAGTCACAAGGTTAGCAGTCAGAGCGAGGGTGACATTTGCATAAATAAATAGTTTTAGTTGTATAATCATGGATTGAGGAGTGGGTTGTCATTTTATAGTGATAGACTAATGTGGTAGCAATATTTGTAGATTGTATGGTAGTGTGTGAAGGAAGTGACTGGATATAATTTTTATTTATTCGAATTAGGAAAAGATCTCAGAATGGATAGTTATGGTGGTTGTATAAATAATTTATAGGTTTGAATGGAGAAGGGTAGATTAGTCAATATGTTGTGTGTAGAGGCCCATTGATGTTTATGGGATGTGGTTATAGTGAGAATGTATGCATGGGTAGGTAGACTTAATGTGAAAAGGTATGTAGTTGATTTTGAGTTGTAATAGTGAGGTTATGGAGAGGATGTGATTATAAGTAGTAGTTAAGTGAAATTTCCCCAACTTGGTAGACCAGTATTGTATGTGGCATGCTTTATCTGTGGTACATGATTGATTGTAGACTATAGGCTTGAACTTGAGATGTGGGTAGTGGTGGATAGTAGCTTAAGATTAGTGATGTATCTTTTGTTCGAATTAATAATAGTCTTGATGTGATGTGTGAAAGGCCCTAGGTTAATAATTTATGAAAAGTTTAAGTGGTAATCGTGAGGCATATGTGTATATGAGGACTAGTGTTAAAAATGATGAATTGTGGTTGTATCATTATGTGGGTAAGAACATGAGTATAAAGGAATATGTTGAACCCCAGGTAGCAGATTGTTAGATAAAGTTTTATGTGTATAAGTGTTTGGTGTACCTTGTTTATGTTCTTGTAATTTGTAGTATGGAGACGTTTGGAAGACTAAGGAGTTATTGTATGGTATTCGTTATAGCGGGATTGAGAAAATATAGGTAGGCAATATGTGTCTTTTGTATAGTTTCACAATTTTTTTGTTATGTTGTAAGTCGTGTGATTAGAGGTGCAAAGCTAGCATTCTAAGGAATTGGAGATGGAGTGTTAAGTGTTTAGAAACATGGGTGTTTATGCCTATGATGATGGTAGTCATAAGTTAATGACCTTGGAGGTTGGAGGAAATTACAATTTCGTCTCCCTGGAAGGGGGAGGTTCTAGAAAGAATTTAGTATCTTTATATATCTATTATGGGGAGTTGGTATTCATGTGTATATTAATACTCCTTTGTGATAAGGAGTGTGGATGCGTACGCTCATGAGAGTGGGAGTTGTAGAGTGATGGCTATAGAGGTTAGTGAAAGTTAAGAGTAGCATTTACAGAAAATCAAGGCCTTCAGAGTATAGTTCTTCAGGGAGAGTTTAGAGTTTAAGTATGTGGTGATTTCTCTTTTATGTTGAGAGTTATGGCTATAGATTTTGATATGTGGTTGTGTCCCCAAGTCTAGGAGGGTTACTTTGATATAAGGGGGAGATGATGGATTAAAGTAGTTTCCGAATTTTCTTGTGGTGTCCAGTTTCAAGTAAGAATCATGATCAATCAATTCTTGTTCCAACATAATCCTCCTACTTCGGTTTGAACAGACATCTACCAATGTCTTGTGTATTCAAGTCTTGTCGATGCCTATGGTTCGAGTTCTCTATGGACGTATATCATCTGACCTCCAAACTAGAAGCAATTATGTGATACAAGGAAGACAAGGAACATACAAAAACACACTCCAAAAACAGTCCACTAGTTCAAGAACTGAGGACCCTTTTGAAGACCACTCTCGGATTTGAAAAATACAACAAGAATACAAGAAACAAGGGTGTATTTGAAACCAAATCAGCCACCACAAACTAACAAAGAGATTAACAAGATAACAAGATGAAGAATAAGATAAGCAATAACACAATGGAAACAACAATACACGTTTTTTACTAGAACAACAAAGAGTACAAGAAATGTAAAGATAGGTAGTGAGACATGTATTATTACAAGACCTAAGAACTAGGGTGTGTATTAAACACCTAAACCCTTATAAACAAGTAATAATAACACCTACGCTCTTCATGGACACAAAAGGGACCTCAATTCTTCAAGCACCCAATGTTCCAAGACATGAATCAAACACGAGTGATTCCACACTCAAGTTGAAACCTAGTTTCAATTTTCCCTCAAAAGAGAGAGGAATTGGTGTTTCAAAAATCACACAAGACTTACAAATATCATGAATAATCTATGACTAAATTATAGTAGGTTACAAAAATAGTGTGAAATGTCTAAAAGACCCCTTAGTCAAATCCTTCACTTTGGGCACCCTTGGAGTGTAGTTTGTGGAATGTTTTGGAGCCTATTTAGGCCTTCCTTTGCACTTCACTTGTACGCTCCAAGTCTCAGGTTCAATACATCTCACATACATCCATCCTCGTGGTCGTACTTGTATCATTATGTCTCTCAGTGATCCACTTTTTCATATATTCAAGCCATATGTTATGTTGTTCGTGATCCATAAAAATCTATATCTCTCATCATGCTTGGTCCTAAGAAAATATGTTTCTATATGTCACTGATTCATCCTATGTCAAGTTTAGTCAAAGTGATAAAGTTTATGCAAACTCATGGCAAATCTCAGTTTCTTAAATGAGGAGAAATCGCTTCAAGCGACAATCTTTGTCTTAGTTGTAATGTAACACCCCATAGCATTCTCGACTCAAAACCACTCTTAGTTGCATGTATGGAGAGCTTACAACCTGGAAATTTTTCTAATTGTTAAAAGACATAGTAATATTTATGAGCTCTTAACTTCCACGATTTTTAAATTAATCTTTCCAACCTCGAAACGTAGATTTTTGAGTTTATTCATGATCAGGGGTGTAAAGGGGGTGTCTCAAAAAAATTTTAAATTTTTCAGACGACGTTTGAGGCATGTTTGGATGATCAAAATAGTGGGCCAACACAATGTCGATGCATCGCGCCAGAAATTGCGTCGGTAGGGACTGATACGGTGTGTCATTTAACGCGTCGGGTGCCTAGTTCTTCTTACTGATTTCTAGGTCTAGGAGGGTAATTCAGTCTCTTTCCTTTGTTTTATTTTGATATGTGCACCAATGTTTTCTCACTGTGCTCTATCCTAAGAATTCATACTGTATTGTGTTTCTTCCGAATGACTCTCTACTTATGATCCAGACACTTGATATATGGAGCGTTTTGTATCTATTTTATCGCATCTTAATTTCATATCCCTCCTTCAGTAGTGCAGTAAGTATAAGTTATGGTCTAAAAGTGTTATTTTCCATTCATGACATTTATTCTCGGGTCCCTTAATGACCCTCCGTATGAAAGTATGATGGTGGTTGTAGAAGCACGGTGATGTGTTAGGTAGGGGAGTATATGCTCTTGAAAGGGAAAAATTTGGTGTGAATTCTCGAGCTAAGGTTATAGGTGAAAGTAAAAAGAAGGAGAGGAACTTTTGTTGGGTGAAATAGTTAGGAATGAGATATATGGCGAAAATCTTTGTGAATGTGATTGAATTTGATGGTCTTTGTGGAGTAAGTCCATGAAGTGGGTGTAGTAATGATAGGCTTGAGTGTTGTGATTGATGAAAACATAACCCATGTACTATGTGGTTAGTATTCCTTGAATTAAAACCCGATGGTGTTTGACGATAGTAATAAGGTGAGGTAATATTCTTAATGGGATGTAAAGTACAGGGTCCTATAGCTTAAGTAATCACCTTGTTACTCTGAGTTAGGCTTCAACACAAAAGCACATTGCAGTGAAACTCAAACTCTTGTGGTTAGATGTGTGGTGGGAGAATAGTAAGATGGAAAGGACGAAGTATGTTATTAATATTGGGGCATAGCTAAGTAGTGCCTTTAAGCTAAGTCTATTCGTTGTATCATGAGAGGTGGAGAATGCTTCAATCCCTATCTTCCGCGAAATCTTATTTCATGACTAGTACCAATATAAATCAGGTCTATGATCATCAAATAAATCCATTCCTTATGTTGTGATGATTATGGTGTATAGAACTCATGTACAAAATCATCCCTATGTAAAGTCTCATTAACCCATGTTTCGTGCTTTCACGTTTTACTAGGGGTTATCATGAAGCTCGTTTAATGCCTTTGCATAGGGAAAATGTTTAATGCAAGGTTTCGTTCTTTATTCTACACTTTTATAACTTCAACAAGTCCCTGCCCATCATTTGGGGACGAATGATCCCAAGGGGGAGATAATGTAACACCCCACATTTTCGAGCTAGAAATCAAACCGTCGTTCCTACGTGTGTATGCTCTAATTCCATGATTTATATTTAAATTCATGTGTCATGATCTTTATCCTAGTATATGAAGTGATTATGAGGTGAAAAATATTCATAGAAATCGCTTAAAGCAAAGTTGAACTAAGAATCCTTCATTTATCCAAAGTTTGATATTTGATTCTACAAGGGTCCACTTTGAACGAGTATAACTTTGGATACACGTAGAATTTTACAGATTAAGACCCACCAAATTATAGATAATTGAATTAGCATTCCAACGATACCAATTTCGCCTAAATACGATAACCGAGCAAAAAGTTATGCCATTTTTCTTGTGAGGCAGTAAGCCAATGTGATAGCGACGCGATGCATCGGACAGCGCGTTACGGAATTGTTTCACATGCTAAATCAGTTTCTAATGGGTCTAGGGGCATTTTGGTCACTTTTCCTCACCCAAATTCCGTCCATAATATAAAATTTCAGCCCCAAGAAGCATCAATTGCCTCTTAAATCAATTTTCTCTAGAAAAAAATACCTAACCACCTCTCCAAGAACAAGATTCTACTTTTCTTCCCCAAAGATCAATAATTCAAGCCTTCCAATTCAAGATCCTCAAGAAAGGTTTCAAAATTAAGGTTTGAATTTTTCAAATTAAACAACCTAAGGTATGTGGGACTACTCTAAAAACCATGGGCATAAATTTAAATGTTTTATCAAGATTAAAGATCCCCAATTATGTTTTATAATGAATTATTTGATATTGTTTTCGAAAAGCATGCATCATGGGATTGTTTTGATGAAATTACATGTTGTCTCGAATCACTTTTCATGGAAATTGAATTATGACTATATATATATATATATATATATATATATATATATGATTTCGTGTATTTTGTAAGATTGATTGAGAGCATGAGTATGAATTCCCTCTCTTGTTGTGAACTAAAGTTTATATTTTTATTGTGAATGATTTGAAATGCATGCCTTAAGATTTGAAAGTGATCTTCTCAATATCATGGTGTTTGACATAGTTTATATATGATAAGAGGGAGTTTCTTTTTATAACTACATCCTTGCTTTAAATGAAAAGAATTGTATGCAATTGAATAAATTGACATGACCACCACATGTTTTGAATCTTACAAAGAGAGAATAAATGCCTAAGTGTTCTTGAGATTGTAAAGTGATGACTCTATTGTGATATTATGAATCTTAGGTAGTTATGTGCATGTTTTGAATATGATGGGCAGTGAATTTGATATGATATTGACTTGCAAGTCAGGGTATGGCGATATCCGATGATGACATGCCCTTGATAGAAAAAAAGTATTGATCGTTTTGAAAGAATAAATATGTTTGTTTTTAAAGAACTAAAAGTTGGGCTTAAGAGAGCTAATTGGTTACTCGTTGAAGGTGTTTGAGTGTAAGGGATCATTGCTAGAAACCGCAGTTGCCGATGCGGGACTTATGATATTATATCCTACATGAAAGGATAGTAAAATAATTAGGACATTTCACATGGGGGATACCTGCAGTGTGCTCACATGGGGGGTATCACCAGCTCCAATCCTGGCGGCTACTTAGATTGGGGGTTTGGCCGCCGAGTCAAGGGTGGATTCTACATAGTTCGTGGAACTACAGAATTGTAGGGTGTACCGATTAGCTCAGAAGAATAACAAAAAGTTAGTCAAGGTTATCAAGAATTGATTTGAAATTTATCAAATATGCCCATGTATTTTTACTTACCTAATGTTCACTATTATTAGAAAATGATCTCACCTATTTTTGTATAAAATCATGTTATTTTTGGGTTGTTTCACATACCAGTACATCTGTATTGACCCCCTATATTTCAGGGACAGAGGCTCGGTCCAGGGGTCCCGCTAAGCCGTAGATTTTGTCAGACAGAAGTGTACAGCTGGTGAGCCTCCCTTATTTCAGAAGGCATATTTCCATAGAATAGTTACTTCATTATGGTTTTGGTTCGACTGGGGGCTTTGTCCTAGTTTTTAGATAGATGTTGATTTTGGTTCTCAGTAGAGATTTTGCAGATGTGTATTAGATGGTTTGAGTTTTATTGGATTTATATACGTATTGTTCAGTTGAATAAAAAGCATGACCATGTTTCCGTTTTGTTATGATTTTCGCACTTCCTTATTGTATATGAATTATGTATATGATTGCCAATTAAAGAAGGGCTCTCGGGCCTTTACGGTTTAGGGTGCTCATCGCGTCCAGGGCCTCAGCTCGAGTCGTGATAAAAAATTCATGCCTTACAACATTTTGATCATGTGTCATAAAAGACACATGCCAAAATCATGTTGATGTCAAGTTTCGTTATCTCATGTTTTGTGCTTATACGTCTCCCTAGGGGTTATCATGAAGCTTGCTTGATGCCTTTGCATATTTTGTTGAGGGAAAATGTTTAATGCAATATTACGTTCTTTATTCTGCACTTTTAGAGCTTCAAAAAGTCCCTACCCATCATTCGGGGATGAATGATCCCAAGAGGGAGATAATGTAACACCCCACATTTTTAAATTAGAAATCAAACTGTTGTTTCTACGTGTGTAATCTCTAATATAAATTATTTTCAAGTGAGAATAAGTGTCATGACCTATATCCTAGTGTGTGAAGTACTTTCGAGGTGAAATATGTTCATAAGAATCACTTAGAGCAAAGTGAGCTAAGAGCCTTTGATTCGGCCAATTTTTGGTATTTGATTTCACAATGATCATTTTTAAATGAGTATAACTTTATGTATTTGTGGAATTTGTCCGTTAAAGACCCATCAAATTGTAGATAATCGAATTATCTTTCCAACGGCACCAATTTTTCCTTAATCTGATACCCAAGCGAAAATTTATGGCTTTGAAAAGGGATGTGCGTCGCCTAACCATCGCAAACGTTCACTGGAAAGGGTTTACCATAGGGATTGCGACACAAACCTTAAAATCTTCCATGGGGAGTGCGATGCAAACCTTAAAGTTTGACATAGGGAGTGTTATGCATACCCTATGACCCAACAACGTAGACACTTCGTTTTTAAGTTATTTCAAGGGCAACCAAGTCTTTTTATGTTCCAAAACCCTCCCTAAACATTTGTAGTCAAAATTAGGGTCACTAGTAACGTTTTAAATCTCTTAAATTCCTAGTTCATCTTTCAAAAACACAATAGGAGAAAAAATAACTTAGAGTTAAGCATTCAAGCTCAAGGGATCAACTTTTTCGTGATTTCTTCATCGATTAAGGTACATGGGGTTGTCCTAAAACTCCATGGGCATAAGTTATTGTTTTACTAAGCTTTTGAAAGCATTCTATGATGTTTATAACATAATTTTGAACAATTGTTTTGAATAATCAACTCATGAAAACCCGATTCAATGATATATATTGTTTTAGTCTTGAGGCCTCCCCTTAAACTTGAATTATGCCCGTGAAATTGTGTATATTCGCTATTAATCTTGAAATTAAAATTGAGAGCATGAATGATTAAATCCCCTCTCTTGTGGTGACATCTCTTGATTTTACATGTTATGAGTTGTTCAATTGCTTATTGAGAAGCATGAGACGAATATTTTCTATTGTTTAAGGACTTGATATTGGTTAGGATTTTAAGAGAGGATGTTTTCTTGTTTATAAATGTCAAAGGTGATGATTGAAAGAATTGAATGAGTTACTACAAAGTAATTGACCACCACTTGTTAAGGATTTGAAATAAGAGAAGCTTTACATGAGTTTTCACATATTTTTAAATTACAAATTCTCTTGTATTGTTTAAATGATTTGGTGGTCCTATAATATGTTTTGAATGAAAAGACAGTAACATGATATTCTATGGCTTGTATGACTTGCAAGTCATGGTATGACGATACCAAATAGATGCATTCCATAGAAGATTCAGAACAGACTAAAAATACAGATTTTACTCAGATTTTCAATTAAAAAAGATGTATGTTTAGAAAAGGTTAAAAATGATCTTAAAGAGAGTTAGATGGTTACCCGAAGAAAGTACAAGTTGAAAGACTCAATGCTAGAAACCGTGATTTGCCGACACGGGTTATGGTACCATGTTGTGTGGTCTTGTGTACCTTGATTTATGTCATCCCAATTTGGGACTATGGTTAGGAGCCATGATTTGTGGTCTTGTGCACTACCGTGAGATGTTGATTTGATTAGGGATCATGGCACCATGTTGTATGTTCTTGCGTGTCTCCCCTTACTGATACTTCAATCCTTGCGACAAACTTGGATTGGAGGCTTGCCCACCGAGTCAAGGGCAAATTTCATATAAATCGTGAAATTACAAATTATAGGGTGTACCATCAAACTCAGAAGTAATTTAAAGAGTGGTTCATGATTTCAAAAAAATGTTTCAAAGTCTTTAAAGTATGCCCATGTGTTTTCATATATGGTATGTAAACTGTTTTATGAATTGCTCTCACTTATGTTGTATAAAAGTACATAATTTTGGATTGCTCTGCGTACCAGTACATTTATATTGACCCCCTATATTTCAGGATCTGAGGCACAATCCTGGGGTCCCGCTAAGCTGTAGATTGATCTGTCAGAAGTTTGCAGTTGGTGAGCCTCCCTTATTTTGGAATGTTGTGTCTATGGAAAAATATTGTTTGATTTCAGTTCATTGTCTGATTGGGGACCTTGTCCCAATTTTTAGACAAATGTTGATTTTCAGTTAGTAGAGATTTCACAGACTGGTGTCGTATGTTTTTGAATGTTGTGAACTCAGACTTCGTACGATTCTGTTGAATTAAGTGATTGACCATGTTTCCGTCTTTATTATCTTTTTCGCATTTCTTTATAACATATTAATGATGTACATGATTGCCATATAGAGAAGGGTGTCCGAGCCTTTATGATTCAGAATGCTCATCGTGGCCAGGGCCTCGGGTCGTGACATTTATGATGTCATTCATTTGACTTTGAAAAACAATTCAAACCTACCACACAAGTTTTTAACTTTACATTTTAGTCTCCCCACCTCACACAACAAATATCTAATATTTCTCACCATTTTTCATATATCCCTATTTTTAATTTTAAAAAAATGCCCCAACAAGCCACCAAAAACTCCCATTTTTCAGCTATTTTTTCTGATTCCAGCGAAATCTTCCTAATCACAACTGAAAATCTCTATTTTTGGTCATTGCCTCCATTGTTGTTCCATTTTTTCTTGAAAAAAATTCTCAAAAGATATTTTTTTTACCATTTTTACTAGCTTGAAAAGTTTCTATATCTGCTCAATACCTCGTCATTAGATATATTTTAGTAGTTTAGAAGCCCTACATATACCTTTCTACATCCCAGAGCTAGGAGGGCATCGGATTATATCCAAATAAGTTCATTCACGTTTTTTATACAAATATTTTCATATTAGTCATCCACAGTTCTAGATCGATACCTTAATCTATTATCAATTAGTGTGATCTATAATGACAGTAACTAAATTAATTATTGTCGGTGGTGATTATATGGGTGAGTGGGAGAAGGCTCCCAAATATTGGAATTGGAAACCATCTAGTAAGGAGACATTGCCCATCCCGCTGCGTCGCAACGGTTCATACGACGTGGTTTGAAGCATAATTGAAAGCAGAGAATTATATTGTGAGGCAAACGACGTTGTGATTATCTATCTAATGAATGGGCGGGGAAAATACATTGCATATTCATAAAGAATGATCGGCATGTGTCCTTGTACATGTTTGATATCGCTGTCGATGGATCTAGGCCATTATTGAGGATAAATATCATCATTGGGTCTCCGATAACCCCACCACCACATCCGACAATCGACGAAGATGATTCGTTTGAAGATGAGAAGCTCGGATGTTCATCCAATGGATACGAAAGATCATTTAATGGAATAAAAAAATCCCAAATTCCTTTAAGAGGAAAGAGAAGAGTGTAGATCGGGATCACAGCCCAACCACACCTTCTCCGATGGAACTAATTATCATATAGAACAAATATTAAGTAGCAAGAAGGAGCTGAAACTGTTGTTAGATGTAGCATCGGTGAAAAACTCTTTTGATTATGCTATGTTGATTAGTTGTAGCGAATATTTCAAGGTGAAATGCATATCTCCTAGTTGCGCGTGGATGTTGCGGGGTTACCTATGTGTATCTCCTAGTTGCAAGTAGTGTTTGAAGTAGCAAGAAAGACAAGTAGAAGATCACCTATGAGTTGATAGTTTATAGGTCATCCATAAGTCACAACAACATCCTAACTGAATAGTGTGCAAGGTTACCCAAAAATTGATAGTCCAAAGGTTATACATAAGTCACAACTAAATCTTTACCAGAGAATATGTGTGATTATCAAATTGATAGTTCTAAGGGTTCTCTATAAGCGGCATCATATACAAGATCGATTATGCGCAAGATTACCCAAAGAATATTAATTTGAGAGATATCTATAAGTCATATTGTATCCAAAGTCGGATGATGTGCATGAATACCTGAGCACTAACGATTGGAGGGATATCTACAAGACATCTTTTATCTAAGGTAGGATAGTGTGCAGGATTACCTTAAAACCTAGAACCTCAAAAGATATCTGTAAGTTGCCTTATATCTAACATCAAATGATACGCAAGATTATCCAAAGATTGACAATTCAAGAAAAATATATAAGTCGTATAAATATGAAAGATGCGCAAGACTTACCTGAAGTCATATGAAGAGGATCATTGTCAATAGCCTAAGAGGTTATCATTCCACATACAACAAGCATTATAGGTGACCAAAGGGGTTGTTGCATTAGCATAAGATTACACGATTGTAGGGACCGTTCTACATAAAGTGTCGTCAGTGTTCAAGAGGGTCACCCCAATTTGAAGACATATTTAATCGACAAAAGAGCTATTTTATTCAACAACTAAGAGGCTTTTTATTTTCATTATTGCAAGTTATTGCCGTCCAATAGGTACCTGAAGGGACGACTTCACTTTTTGAATAATAACTCACTGGAGATATGGTTAAAAGACTATACACCCCTCTCTTGAATTATGTTTATTACTAATATTCTTTGTTTGAGATATCATCGAGAGAATTTGAGAGGATGAAAATATCAAATCAAAACCACAGGTGAGGACGGCTTCAAAAAGAACGCAACACAAAGTGGGACTTTTTCTAAGCAGCAAACTGGGACGTAGTCCAGTTAGGAACATCAGACTTTTGGGATGCGAGATAAAGGATGATTTCCACCACCATCAAACCACACCCTTGTTAGAAGGCATGTGGATACTTTGGGATATTTCGATTTTAGCTTCATTATCAGGATATTTCTAAACTCATATCGAGGGTAACCTTCTCTTTTCTTCAAATTCAGGTAACAACACACTTAGATTTTTGGAAATTATGTCCAAGTAAGTTTATGCCTATGGATGTGAAGGATCCCACATTTATGGTTAATAAGTTACAAGCCTCTTTTCCGCGACTCAATCAGCTTGTCACTCATCCCGGCCAAAGATCGTTTGAAATAAAAGACTATCTTTTCTACTGATTGAGTCAAACTACAAGCAGTCTGATTCCCTAAGTCTTTGGAATATGTAGGTTGGACTCTATGTTGAAAACTCGACTACACTCCAACCTTTCCCCCATCCGCTTATTCACCAGCTTTCCAATTTCACTAAAATTCAAAAATCGAGATAACTTATGAATTCTTTGAAAATTGTGCTTCAAATCAAGTTTTATGAACTACAAGTGTCCTGAATTCTCATGCAATCTGAGATATGTAGGAAACCCGATACCGGTATCTGTCCATAACTCCATAAAACTAGTGTGAAAATTAATCTCTTTCAAAAATAAATTTGTGATCGAACAAAAATTAGAAACATTAAACTTCCTTTACCCAGGGTTACTTGCATTCACCCTACCTAAAGGGAGGGGGCAATTATTGACACTTAATTTTTGCCCTCCACGACTAAATCTAATCCTGAGTTTTTTTTATTTTAAATAAAATAAAAAGATTTATTTGATCCGAATAAATGCGCTCTAAAAAATTATTTGGGTTAATTTTGTCATTTAAGTGATATTAGATAATTTTATTACTTAAATGAATGTTTTTATCAAAATTGAACTTTTATTGAGACTCATCTTGAAAATTAATTCAAACGGATAAATCTTGATGTAAATACATTTTGTTCTTAAAAATAATTTACCTAGAGAATATTTATTTATTTTTGCAAAATCAAGAAGCTCGGGATTAAGTTATTTGTAAATTCGTTTAGAATTTTGATTCTATTTAGTCAATTTATTGAATTGACCATAATTGAAAATGATTTTGTCATAATTGCAATGCAATTGACCCATTGATTTATCAATTTGGTTAAAACTTAAATAAATTGACTAACGACCTAAATTATTAGTTATTCAATAAATAGTTTAATTCGATGTTTCGCTATTTAATAAATATCCTAGTCTACTCATTTTTCTTAAATATTTAACATCAACCTCACTATTTCCACAAACAAGCCCAACAAAACTCTCTACTCAGCCCACTCCAGAAACCCGAACCGGCCCAATGTCCTTAATCCCCTTCTCCCTTCTCCTTAACCCGCGAATAACAACACAGCAACAATAATACGTACAAAACCAGCAACCAGCGAACACCGACGAACAACAACCACCCCAGGAAATTGCATGTCATAGACCCAAATATGGGTGGCTTTAGATAGTTGATCCCAATAAGAAATGTCTTTAAAGAATAACCTTCCTTATTTTTTAATTATAGTACAAGTATCATTTTACCCCTCTACACCTCAAATATATTTTTAAACTTTTCATACTCATTTGTCTCTCAAATTTTATTTTTTATTATTTTCACTTTTTATTTAAATTTTAATTTTATTTTCATGTTTTAATTCATTTGTCTCAACCTTTATTTTTTTCTCAAGCATTATCTATTTCTTTTTTTTTAATTCATTTGTATATAACCTTTATTTTTTCGTTTTTATCAATTCTCTTTTTTTCCCTCATTTTTCTCAAACTTTATTTTTATTTTTTCCTCTCATTTTTTATTTTCTCAATTTTTTTAATTCTTCATTTTTTTCTTTTCTTTTTTTTTCTCAATCTTTTTTTTATTTCTCTATTTTGTTTGATCGATTTTTTTTTTCAACTTCTATTATATTTTGCTAATAAATAAAAAATTAGATAATCCGCAAAGGAATCTTTTTTTTTTTTACATCAAAGCAAATTTAAGGGCATGAATTGTTGTTACGAACTTCTTTGAAAATTTTCGAGATAAGCCGTGTCTCTAAGGCGATAGTTGTAGAATATCTCATAAATAAGTGGTAGTGTCACCTCTTGCCCGTGGGGCATAATTTATTATTTGAAAGTTCTTGAGCTAAGTTTTGCCTCTAAGGCAAGAGTTGTAGAACATCCCATAAATGAAGACATAACGTGGTAATGTCAACTCTTGCCCGTGAGACATAATTTATCATTTGAAAATCCTTGAGCTAAGTCTTGCCTCTAAGGCAAGAGTTGTAGAACATCCCATAAATGAATACATAACGTGGTAGTGTCAACTTTTTCCCGTGAAACATAATTTATTAATTGAAAGTCCTTGAGCTAAGTCTTGCCTCTAAGGCAAGAGTTGTAGAACATCCCATAAATGAAGACATAACGTGTTAGTGTCAACTCTTGCCCATGGGATATAATTTGTAGTTTGAAAGTTTTTGAGTTAAGTCTTACCTCTAAGGCAAGAGTTGTAGAACATCTCATAAATGAAGACATTACGTGGTAACGTCAACTCTTGCCCGTAGGGCATAATTTGTAGTTTGAAAGTCTTTGAGCATAAGAGTTGTAGAACATCTCATAAATGAATACATAACGTGGTAGTGTCAACTCTTGCCCGTGGGGCATAATTTGTAGTTTGAAAGTCTTTGAGTTAAGTCTTGCCTCTAAGGCAAGAGTTGTAGAACATCTCATAAATGAATACAAAACGTGATAACGTCAACTCTTGCCCATAGGGCATAATTTGTAGTTTGAAAGTCTTTGAGCGCAAGAGTTGTAGAACATCTCATAAATGAATACATAACGTGGTAGTGTCAACTCTTGCCCATGGGGCATAATTTGTAGTTTGAAAGTCTTTAAGCTAAGTTTTGCCTCTAAGGAAAGAGTTGTTGAACATCTCATAACTGAAGACATAACGTAGTAGTGTCAACTCTTGCCCTCAGGACATAATTTGTAGTTTGAAAGTCTTTGAGCTAAGTCTTGCCTCTAAGGTAAGGGTTGTAGAACATCTCATAAATGAAGACATAATGTGGTAGTGTCAACTCTTGCCCGTGGGACATAATTTGTTGTTTGAAAGTCCTTGAGCTAAGTCTTGCCTCTAAGGCAAGAGTTGTAGAACATCTCATAAATGAAGACATAACGTGGTAGAATCAACTCTTGCCCGTGGGGCATAATTTGTAGTTTGAAAGTCCTTGAGCTAATTAAGTTTTGCCTCTAAGGCAATTGTTGTAGAACATCTCATAAATGAAAACATAACGTGGTAAAGTTAACTCTTGCCCGTGAGACATAATTTGTAATTTGCAAGTTCTTGAGCTAAGTCTTGTCTTTAAGACAATAGTTGTAGAACATCTCATAATTGAAAATATAATATAGTAGTGTCAACTCTTGCCCATGAAACATAATTTGTTGTTCGAAGTCATAAGTTTTGCCTTTATAATGTGATAGTATCAACTTTTGCTCATGAGATATAACTTGAATGGAAGAAGTCAAAGAAAGGAACAAAAATTATAAAAATTGCGAAAAAGAAAGAAAATGAAGAAAAATATTAAAAAAATAAAAATCAAAGAAAATTTAGAAGTTGAGAGAGAATAGGAAACAAATAAAGGTTGATAAAAAAAACATTAAATAAAAATAAAGGTTGAAAAAAAATTTAAAAGAAAAAAATAAAAATAAAAAAAATAAAAAAAAATAATTTTTTTTATATATAAAAATAAACGTTTAGAGACGTAAAGAAAAAAATAAGGATTGAGAAAAACTAAAAAGAACAAAAAAAAATAAAAAAAAAATAATATAAAATAAAAAAGAAAAAAAAAGTTGAGAGGAAAAATGAAAAAAAGTAAGGTTTGAGAAAAATTAAAAAGAAAAAAAAAAAAAAGTAAAGTAAACTTAAAAAGAGAAAAAAAAATAAAAGTTAAAAGATATAAATATGAAATTGTTATGTAATTTATTCCATTGACAGGACAATTTCATCCAAAAAATATTAGTTAATAGATAAAGACTATTTTCTAAAATTTGAATTTATTTTTGAGATTCACCCATCATCCCAAACCAGACCCGACCCGACCCGACGAAACCCTACCTTAGTCTATTTTTTCCCTCTCTTCACGTCAATCTCAACCTCCATCCCTTTGCCCATAGTTGTTGAGCTGTCTAGGTTCTAGAAGAATCCAAAATAGGCGGCGTGTCCATAGAAACGATAATATTCACCTTGCAATTCCGTGAATTTTGTACTGTGCAAGTACACACGAGGGTATTTTTTATTGGATTGAAAAAAAATTCTTAAAATTCACAAATTTGTATTACCCTAGTTTTGATCCGATTCCGTACCAATTGGTACAACTCACAAGCTGTGGAAGCTAATCTTAATCCAAAATTCAAAAAAATATCTCCATTGAAAATTTCAAATTTACCCCCAATTCTCCTTTTCCCACATTGGTTGAAGTCCAAAAACCCAATCCTCCTTCCCTCCTATAAAAGGGTCATTGTGGAGAAAATTTGGGGCAAGTTTTGAAGGTTTGGAGAAAAGCTTTCGAGCAAAATTTTAATTTTCTAGTAAAAAGTTTTTTTTGTGAAATGTTACTACTCGAAATTCTTGGAGTGGCAGTGAAGTTTTCGGGTGGTGATCAGGATTCCGACAATAGCTTCAGTCTCGATTTGTGTTTCGAAATAGATAATACTTCATCCCTTTTATTTTTTATTTTCTCTCTTCTTCTTCTTCTTGTCATTCCATAGTCATAGTAGCATTTTACTCTTGCGATAGACTTGTACGCTGGATTGCTTGCTGTAGAGGCCTTGGAAGGTGATAGGTTTGGTTGCGATGACATTCTTATTGCGATATTCCTTTGATTAGAATCTCATTTCGTGTTGTCTGAAAGCTGTCGGTAGCTGGATAAGGCTTCTTTCTGCGTGATTTAAGCCATGTCTTTCCTCTTACTGTTTATTTTGTTAAAATATAAGCTCGTAAAAATAATTTTTCCCTTCGTGTTGTCCTACGAATGTAAAGAACGTGTAGACCATGAAACTGGTTGAGTTGAACTCTAGACAATGATCTGTTTGACAACATAGGTTAAAAATTGCACCTTGATGAAATTTTGCAGTGTATGCTCTTAATTTGTTTCATTTCACTCACAGTAGGGTAGGGGTAGGGGTAGGGGTGGTGTCGGGGTGATAAGGTATTGGGAGCGGGATAGATAATTTTGAGAATTGTACGAATATTTTAATTTTAAAGTGAGGTTGAGATAGTGTTTTGAAAAATATTTTCTTACTTTTTTTAAGAAAAATAAGTTGATTTGAAAAGCATTTTTCAAAACATATAAACCAACCAAACATAAGAAAACTGAAAAATATTTCTCTCATACCAAACACACCCTAAAAGAGGAGTTCTTTTCCTTGTGTTTGAAATTAAAGCAGTGAGTTGATTTGGTTTGTTTCGTGTATGTCACTGAATAATTTTGTCTATCCCCTTTCTCGAAAAGTTTGTGATTATGTTTTTACAATGAGCGATTGAAAATAGGTGAAATTTAGTAGTCGTTTGGTCATGAAAATTAAAATTTTTTGGAGTTAAAGCTAAAATTAGAGTAAGTTGTGTTTGACCATATCTTTTTTGATTTTTTTTTTTACTTTTGAAAAAACTTTTTAAAATATAATTTTATGTCCTAACTTTTAAAAATTATCAAAATCATCCAACTAAAATTTATCTATTAATGGAAAAAAAATATAATTAGCCACTATTATAAAAATAATTACATATACATAGTCATATTTAATGAATTTCAATTATGACATATATAATATTTACATTAATAGTTGTTTTCTTATATTTGAAAATTTTAAATATGGATGTTATATTAATAGAACACTGTTTCCTGTTTTTTAGGTAACAAATATTATCTTTCAAAAACAAATTTATTTTTTTAGGAATTTATTTAATTTATTTCCTTCATTTTTCGTTCCTAAAAAATAGAAAATGATGAGTTGTTGTAAACACCTAATTTTTTATCAAACCTAACGTTTTTATATCATCTTAGTGTCCAATTTATTTTTATTTCCTTTTAGATCTAAATTAGATATTTTAAGTTTATCTTATTTTACAAAGTTTGTTAAAAATTTTGAAAATTACAAAAATAGAGTCACATTTTAGATAAGTTTTTATTTTCATTATTATTATTATTTATTTTTTAAAAAAATTATATTATTTTCATCTTTTAACTTTTAATAAATAATCTAGTGATATTAATATTCCATAATCATGTTCTAAGACTAATTATTTAACTTACATATATTTTATTAGGTTTAAATAATTTTATCTTTTTTTTTATTATCATTATTTTTATTTAAAACTCTAAAAAAGAAAAAGAAAAAAAGACCTAAACTACCCCATCTTCCCATTCCCCTCAATTCTCCCCATGTCTTCCACTTTTCCCTTATGTTACGCTCGCACTCCCCAATATTATAAACACACTTAGAGAGAATAGGAAGAAGATGGAATGAGAAAGACAACACGGAAGAGAGGCTTAGAAAAATTAGAATTAGAGAAAAGAAAAGAAGGGAAAGCAAAAAACATTGAAAAATAAGAAAGAGAGCAGAGAGTTCTTTGAATTTGGAAAATTCAGTTCAAGTCTCCGTTTTTGAATTTTCAATTTGAATTCGTGGCTCGAAAAATTGCTATTTTAACTTTGTGAATCATAAGATTGCAACTGCTTTTGTTAGAAATTTATTTTCACAAGAGGTAATCCTCGATTTTCAGTTGTATAATTTGACTTGCAAATTGTATGAGACTTGATTCCATTAAATAATGTTGTCAGGAGTACATATCTGTCAACATTGATGCTATAATATTAAATTATATTTGATGAAATTTTGATTTGATATGAGACTATTTGTACGATGAGTTGGTTACCTATAGGCAATTGTAGATGAGGACATGCAAGTGTGTTGTAATTGTTGGCTTTTACGTAGTACCTTTTAATTATTACTACTCCAATAACCAACATAGAAGAAGTCGAGTGCTCGAAGGAGGTAGGAACAGACGTTAGGATATAAAAAAAAATAGAAAAAGATTGAGCCAAGTGTGCATTGTTGGATGGAGATTTTGTGTGGTAATAATAATCCCTTTCACGTTGACGAATGCATTTAAGTGGACTAACTAAACTTGCATCACAGTGATAGCTTGACATTATAGGCGAAAGGTTGGCTTAACTATTGCTTTATTAGGTTTATTATTTACAAACCATGCAGAAATAATTTTCTCATTATTCTTTCCCTCCACCCAAATCATTGGTTATGGTTGGCCTCTACATGTAAATGGATTAACTACATGGTTAGCCTTTTCGATTAAATTATTGTTCAATAGAGGAGTTGTTTTTCTTAATTTAATTTGGGTTGTTTTTTAGAAAGAAAAAAGACAAAAAATGGTTGTGATCATCTTGGGTTCATTTTCTCCGCTAGTCATAATTATAGTTTCCTCCAATGTGATGTTGATTATTTAAGTCAAGATTAGTGGATCCTTCGGCTAAGAATTAATATTAATTAGTATGACGAAATATTGAACCTTGGTTTAAGTTCAAGAAAACAGGTCCCAAGTATGGTGAATTGTGTGCTTTAACATTGTTACCTTCATTCTATGCATGTAAAAGAATTAACCTTCAGTGTAAATCTTCATTGAAATTGATATTTGCATGCTTAAACCTTTTTAAGTTTGGCCATTATTATTTTTATTTTTCCCTTCCTTTCCTAGAAGTGAAATAAAGTTTGAGGAATTGTAGTTAATGAAGATGAAGGATTACTGTTCACGAAATAATGTTTGGATGTTATTTTCAACTTAAGAAGAAAGAAGACGTTTTGTAATGACTTTTTCAAATTTTTAATAAATCATTTAAGACATAAGAATTAAATGCCTTAAAATAGGCCATACACAACATAAAAAATAAATAAATTTTGAGTTTAAATATTAGCGATAATTTTTTTTTCTTTCTAAGTTTTAAATTCAAATCTGAAAAGTATAGAGAATTAACGTACAAGAGAAGGTTAACGATGAAGTTGGAAAGCTCTGTTACCAACCATTCGTTATAATAAAATCTAATATACCATTTGAAGCCGCTTGACCTGGGGTTGGGTAGATTTTAAACCTATTAGGTGCTTATCTAGACTTGCAAAAGGGGACGACTCATAAATGCCTCGAAGGCGCGAGAAATGTATCAAAACTCGTGGTAAGGCCGAAAAGTACTACTATCAGTAAGCCACACATCAATACAGTTTTAAATATATTCAAAAATAAATTCAAAGTAGGATGTAAGTAACTTTTAGGCTAATAAATATTATGTATCCAAGAGATTAATTTAAGACAGACGTAAGTCATTAAAGCGACCGTGCTAGAACCACGGGACTCGAGGGGTGCCTAACACCTTTCCCTCGATCAACAGAATTCCTTATCCGGATTTTTAGTTCGCAGACCAAAAATAAAGAGTCATTTCATTTTGAATAGAGATTCAATAAGGTGACTTGGAACACCCAAACTCAATTCCAAGTGGCGACTCTGTAAAATAAATAATCCCTTTTTAAAATGTCACTTTAATTGAAAAAATCCAATTTATCTAAAACAAACTTTCCTAGCGGGGTTGGATGCGGTAAAAAATAGGGGTGTGACAGTTGTTATTAAATTTTAGGGTGCCGCTAATTTATTTCTTTAATTTTTTTATACATGAAAGATTTTACTGTGTATGAATAAATTATTTATATGTAAAACATGTTTTACATATTTATGGTATATTATATCATACCATAAATATATAAATATGCTTAGTATATTTTTTTATACTTTGTATTTTTATATATGTGTGTATATGGTATATACATAGTATAAACTTCATATGTATATGGTATATACATGGTATAAACTTCATATATAACATACTTTGTATATTTATATTATAAATATGCTTAGTATGTTTCTTAATACTTCGTATATTTATATATGTGTGTATATGATATATACATGGTATAGCATACTTTGTATATTTCTATTATAAATATAATACTTTATATATTTATGGTTATAAATATAATACTTTATATATTTATGGGTATAAATATAAATTAGCAGTAAAATAATGTCTTAAATAAGGGATAAAAATAATGATGAGAGAGAAAAAGAGATATATATTAATTAGGATAACATTAAGTTTGAAATTATAATTATCTTATTCTTTAAAACTGCTATATATGTAATATTGAAAAAATAATGTTATAAGAAAAGTTTTATGTAAAAATTTAAAAGATTGGGGTTATATGTAATAATAATAAAAGTTAAAATTGGAGTTGAAAAATTGTGAAAACAACAAAAACCTGTTTTCCCTTTTCAGAAAAAAAATTTTGAAATTATTTTCTGAATTTTCATGACCAAACACCACAATTTTCAACTCAAATTTTTTTTTTTGGAAAAAATGGAAAAATTTCCATGGCCAAACGGGCCCTTAGTCAAACAAGTTTCTTAATTCTAAATAATGTGACACATGATTTGTTTACCTCTCTAAGACATAGTTATGAGTTTGGTTATCGGTACTCTCCTCTTCTTTTCTTTATTTTTGGTGAAACACGCTTGTTTAATTCCTATAAATTACTTTCCCGTCTCAAATTGAGATGATATATTGATTAAGAAAAATAATTAATAACATGTCTGATTTACTATAGTATCCCTATTAAATGATGTTTGCATTTTAATTTGAAGAAAAAGTAATTAATGCAAAGGGTAAAACATGAAAAAAAAAATTGTCTCTTCTTGATTAATGAAAAAAAACAAGTAAAATGGAAAATCATATTAGAAAATTTGAGACGGATAATTTGGGACGGAGGAAGTACATGTTAGCCTAATGAGATTTTTCCATATTGAATTTCTTGTTGAATTGATTCATTGCATCTTTGTCCCTACCTTATCCAATCTTTTTTCTTGTGTAATATTTAAAATATAAAATTGTTTGCTTCACTTACTTAGAATGTTGAATTTGCTTACATTGTTCTGTTTTTCTTAGTTATCTAAAATCCTGAGATAACATATTTCGTAGTTAATATTTGAGTTTGCCAAAGGATTCTCATAGTAATTTCTATAATTATCCTGGAATGAAAAACAAAGAGATTATAGACTAATACGGAAATTTGGCACTTGTGGAAATACCTTCCTATCTTTATGTGCGTGAATGCCCTTCTTATCATCTATCCGCTAAGTATCAACTTTCGAATATAGGTTAATTTTTTTACTTTTCTCTTTGCACTTTGGTTATGTATTATTTTTCTTTCTTTCCTCTTTTGCATGTGAATTTATTTTTGGAGTTCAAATGAACTCTTTCCTTCAATTTTCGTAATGGGCCAATGCAGCCTATACCCTGGAGTCAACTATCTTTGGAGAAAGAAGGTGTTATCATGAGAAGAAGAAGAATGGGTTAAAACCCACTGATGAGGATTCGAGGAGACTTGAGAAGTCTCTATTTTTGCTATTTATGTATTTTTGTTTGTTTATTTATTTATTTATTCATTCATTTGGGCCTCGAAATCAACGTTTTAAATTAATACGGGTAAAGCGGATTCTTGGGCCTTCAAGGTCAGAAAATTAGTTTAGGACATGTTATGAGCCAAAATCCTAAATGCTTATATTAGGATAGGCGGTTATGGGCCAAAAAACTAAATGATTGGTTTAAGACAGGTGCAGGTGCGTCAAAAAAATCCAAATTAGTTTAGGATAAGGTTTATAGATTTGGGCCCAAGAATCTAAATCTCTTATTTTTCCCTTACTCCTTTCTATGTTTACTTGTTTGTTTTGTTAAACTAGCTAAATTCCCCACTAAGTTGTCTAAAATTGATTTTGCACAAACTTTTTCTTAATCAATTTCTTTATAAAACAATCTCTTTCTAAAGTTAGTGAAAAAGTTATTTTCAACTAATCCAGATAACCGCAAGTTAGCGGATACTCTTGGTGTCTTAACAACCTTCCAAGAGTATTAATAGGAATTACTTAGAATTTCTAAACTTGAAGGATTTTTTTTGTTTTGAATCTCTTAAGTAATTGTTAAAGGTTTTCTTGATTTTCCTAAATAAACTAAGCGACGACTCTATTTTTCAAATCGAGTTTGAAAATATTTTTGAAAGTATTTGAATTGATAAAATTGCAAAGAGCCATCGGTTCTCTGCGTGCAACTCTAGCCTACAACTCAAATCCACAATATAAGAGATGAAGATAAAACACCTACACAAACTTCTCAAAATGAGGAGCAAGTCACAACAAAGAGCAAAATACAAAGACTCAACAATCTAAACCTAAAGACAATATTTAGTTGTAGCAAACTAGTCTCTTGGTTGTTGAAGCTTAATCTTGTTGGTCTCTTGAAGCTTTGCAGAGAGTATATGGATAGTCTTGATATTGCAAAACTTAGGATTTCCTCCCATATGATGTATATATATAAAGCAAATAGGAGGGAAAACCTTAAACGTTTCTCATTGATTGAGAAAGGATCCAAGCAGCTTTCTGAGGCTCTGTCACAATTGACGACATCTTTTTACATCTATGAGCAGCTGTGGACTGCTATTACATTTGACTTATACGGATTGAGCTGGTGTGCGTACCTGATCATTTTATCTAGTTCCTATGAAATAAGTTCCTTGTCAACCATACAACTTGATCCTTTATTTTCCCTGAGATTTTGATTCCCTTATTCACCTTAAGATTGATCTGGTCTGTGTTTGGTTCCTCGATAGGTTTGTCAATTATCAAAATAAAGCATTACATCGTAGTGACTATGCATCATCCATTTCCTCCTTTTTGGTGATGATAAACTACATTTTCTATGTACCAGTTCAACACTTCCATGGACCATGTCAGTTCTTCTGGTCACCATACCACTAACGTATCCATTCAGTTCCCTATGTTGCCATGATCTTCATCGGTACCAGGTCCCCTCAAGAGTTTGTTAATCACCAAAATCATATATATAACAACAATTCATATATAGATAAATTGGTAGAAGTACAAAACTACTTGTTTAAACATCGAAATTTTGACTATCCTATCTTGATTGAAAACTTCTTTTTGTAACTGATTAACGAAAGGAATTACCTCCAAAGATAGAGGGAAGACTTGCATACTCACTATTAGGGGTATACATAGGTCGGGTTGGTTTGGTTTTTATTAAAAAGAAAATCAAACCAATCATGTTGGTTTATTAAAACTATAAACCAAATTAAATCAACATAAAATGTTTTTTTCGATTTAGGTTTTAGTCGTTTTTTTTTTTTTAGTTTTTTTTTATAATCTTTAATTTTTACAATTATATTGTGATCGAAGACTAGATCAAATATGTTTTCACTCATGCTAATGAAAAATCACAATTATGAAAAAATGAGGAGCGAAAAATTCTCTTGAAACTAAAAAGTAAGATGCAGAGTGAAAAGTTTAGGTTTCAAGTTAAAATTGAGTTTTGAATCATTTAATTAGCAATTAATGGATAAATATTACAACTTAAAGGCCCAAATCTGAATATATATCTACATCAACTTTCAAATTATTAAAAATTACTAAAACTAGTTGAAAAAGTATGTTATAATTAATATTTTATGTATAAAATGATAGAACTATATATATATATATATATATATATATATATATATATATATATATATATGTCGGTTTGATTCGAATTTGGTTTGACATTTTTTTTATTAACACCAAACCAAATCAGGAATGGTCGGGTTTTTTTTCTAATGCCAAACCAAATCAGAAGTCGATTTTTTCTCTCGGTTTGATTTGATTCCTCGGTTCGATTTGACTTGACAGTTTGATTTGTACACCCCTACTCACTATCCTCTCTAGGCCAGACTTGTGGAATTGCACCGAATATATTGCTGATATTTTTGATTGACAAAAGAAAATATTTGTGCTTTCTTTTGAATATTAATACGTATACTAGTGCTAATTAGGCTTATGCTAAACTCGGGCCAAAAATTAATATCAAAAAATTAACTTGTAATTTTATCTTGTTCTTTTATGTATATGAAATTACCAAAATAGTAATTCGACAATTGAAAAGTCATCTATAAATGCTTTACATCTAATCATTTTATATAATGTTTGTATATTGTATGTTGGTACAAAACTTAGCGTTTTTATTTTTCAAATATCAACTTTTTTGCAAACTCCTAAAACTATTCCTTTCGATCACTTTCTAAGTGATATGTAGCTTTTTAAAAGTTGATCTAGAATTAGAGATTTCTAAAAATTCAAGAAAAGATTAATGATTTTTTTCTTCGAAATAACACTTATTTGATAGGAGAAAATGATTACATTTTTAAGAAGTCTTTGAGGAGAGATAAATGGTCTTAAATAAAATAACTCAATTAATGTTGATAATTATTTTTGAATTGGTATGACAATCTTAAAATAGAGCAAATATTTAATCAAGATTGTATAAGAGTGGAAAACTATTATATACACGTTGTAAGATTGTATAAGAGTCAGGAAAGTTTTGAAGTGTCACCTTAACAATACAACACAAAATTAATGTATGTTCTCTTCCAACTATACCTTACGGCTTACGCTCCATTTTTTAATTGTGTTCATTTTCAAAATAAATTATCAAAAAATAAATAATTTGATAAACTACACACTATACTTCGTACTTAATCTGATTGCAGATCACATTTTTAATCGAGTCTTCCAAATATCAAAATAATTTCATCTTAAACAATTAGTACTATATCTTAAACAATTAGAACTATCTCAGTCTCATTATAAATCTGATTGCAGATCACATTTTTACTCGAGTCTTCCAACTATCAAAATAATTTCATCATAAACAATTAGTACTATCTCTGTCTCATTTTATATAGCATATTTTTCTTTTTAGTCAATTTTTTTCTTTTTAAAATGTCATCTTATAATAATTAGAAACAATTTAGATTTGAATTTTTTCTTTTGCCCTTAAAGTAATAATTTACAGTCACACAAATATCTAATAATTGATTTGGATCATAAAATTTTAATTTTTTTTTTCATTAGTATTCTATTAAGTTTTTTTTTTCTGATTTCTCATTCGGTGTTCGATACCCGCATTGAAACTCGACTAATACTGATTCGAGCAAGCAGGGTAGGGCCTCATTCGACGGGTAACGCTCCCTACCAAAGATTTTTTCATATCTAAGGTTCGAACTCGAGACCTCTGATTAAGGAAGGAGCAGTCTCATTCACTGCTCCCCACGTCCTTTGATGGTATATTCTGTTAAGTTAAACAGTGCTACATATATAAAATGAAGTATTGCATTATTTCTACCTGCGTTGCTACTGCAAACAATTTCATCAATAATGATGTGGGGATCAAATATTTTCTACCTGCATTGCTACTGCAAACAATTTCATCAATAATAATGTGGGGATCAAATATTCATGTGGCTGAAAATTAAGACTCAAAAAGGAAATTGAAAAAGTTAACGGGTCCTATAATTTAAGTGTTTTGTTTTCCTTATATGCACACGAAAGGTTGCATTTAAAAAGGTCAAACAAGATAAATTTCTATAGTTCAAAGTTTTAGTTATAAAATTTTTTAATATCTTGCATCATTACTGAATTTTTTTATTTGAACATGTCGAGATACATAATTAATTTCTGATATATCTAACAAAAATATATTTTTTCTGTTGTAAAGATATATAGCTAACTTTTGATAATTTTATTTTAATTTTGAATCTGTCGAGATACACAATATATCCAATGAAGATATATTTTTTTCTTTGGATTCCATTAGTAATGAGGATTTGAAATATCATACATTGATTAATCAAAGAGAGATTCAACAACGAAAAGAAAAATCGATTCTTTGGGATCCTTCCTTTCTTCAAACGGAACGAACAGAGATAGAATCATGCCGATTCTCAAAATGCCTTTTTGGATATTCCTCAATGTCCCGGCTATTCATGAAACGTGATAAGCAGATGATTAATCATCTATTTTCGGAAGAAATGGAAGAATTTCCTGGGAATCCTACAAGATTCGTTCGTTCTTTTTTCTTTGATAGATGATTAGAACTTCATATGGGTTCGAATCCAACTGAGAGATCTATTAGAAATCAAAAATTGATGAAGAAACAACAAGACCTTTCTTTTGTCCCTTCCAGGCGATCGAAAAATAAAGAAATGATTAATATATTCAAGATAATTACGTATTTACAAAGTACCGTCTCAATTCATCCAATTTGCTCCCGATATAATTTTTTGATTTTGGATATGTCAAGATACATAATTAGCTCACGATACATCCAATAAAGCTATATAATTAGTTGAAATTTTTATAATTACTTTGTAAGAGAGAAAATTTGTATAAATATGGTAAGCTAAGGTGTATGTTTATGTTATTTTTCCTAAAAGAAAAATAAAAAATTATTGTCAAAGTTATTAACTCAACAGATCAAGCCTTCTGAAATACCAAAAGAGACCATGTATGGACAACCAAAAGGGAGGATTTCTTCCAAATTGCGCGATTTTTTTTATTTTTAATGTTGCATCCATGTCGATTTCTTCAAATAACATTACTTTTGAAGAATATAAGTCGCAATTGCTGACATTTTTAAATTCATTAAGAGAATATGAAATCATTAAAACATTGAAAATTAAGATGTGGTCATGACTTAATTGATCTACAACTACAACCACACAAATCACCCTATGATACTTTATGTACCACCTCCGAAATAGATAAATTAAAAAAATACACCGACAAAATAAAATCATACTATAAAATCACTCTGGTCAAAATTTTATTTTTTTAAAAAATAATAAAAGAGCAATAACTTACCTTGGTTAGAGATGAAAGAAGCTAATCTGATAAGAAAAACAGAACTTAGGAGATTGTAAAGAAAAGTAATCACCGATTCTTTTCCAGTAAGTTATAATTTTGTACAGTACTAAAGCACTATGGGGTCGTTCGGTTTGAGGTATAAGTAATCCAAGGGATAGTAATCTCGAGATAAAATACAAAGATCAATTAAACGAGTGTTTGATTGGAGGGATTAATCAATGGTGGGATAACTTATTCCACCATTTACATCATAGTGATGGGATAACTTATCCCATATAAATGGTGGGATAAGTTATCTCGAATATTTCTTGAATAATCAATGGTGGGATAAGTTATCTCGAATATTTCTTGAATAATCAATGGTGGGATAACTTATTCAGAAAATCTTATTTCCTGAATAAGGATATAAAGAACGTTTGTAGCCTTAGTGATCTCTTTAAGGAATTAGCAAATAGGGTGCTGACAGCTAGGTATGAAGATTTCATAATTAGGCTAGCGTCCGCATACGAGGGTTATGTCTTTTATCTGCCTGCCTTTGTGGACTTCCGTGGAAGAATCTATCGCAGTGGTATCTTGCATTTTCATGAGCGTGATTTAGCAAGAAGTTTCATTCTATTTTCCAACAATCCTCAAGAAGGAATCAACCAGTCCGCTAAGGACATAGTAGCCACATCAACTGCCTTTAAGTATAAGAAATTCGATCTTTACGATGATGGTCTAAAATGGTATAAGGAAAATCATAGTTTGATCTATGCTTCCGACGAGAGTTTAATAAGCATCACTAAGGGTGCTAATGATCCATTTCAGTTCATAGCCAAGGTCCTGTGTAACGATAGAGTAGAAGAATCTAATAGGGTCCCAATAACCCAAGATGTTGCTGCCAGTGCTTATCAGATCATGAGTTATTTATTGCTTAACGAAAAAATAGCTAAGAGAATGAATCTTATTCCCCACCCTGGTAGGAAAAATACAAGATGTGTACTTGTACTTGCTACAAGATTTTAAGGCATTTTTGCATGATCGAATAAATGAGAAATTACAGATGGAAATCATTGAATCTAAGTTAGACAAAAAGCTCTTCAAAAGTCTATTCATGCCATTGATCTATGGAAAGACATTGATCAGAATGAAAAAGGATATTAAGCTAAAATATGGTGAATTACTTGGTCGAAAGGACAACTATAATCTCGCAAAACTTAGCAATGAATTTGGGAAATATAAATATCCAGACATAGTCCATTTAATGAAGTTGATAACTACCATTAGTTGGTTTTGTTCTGTAAGAGATCGACCAGTTGTCTATAGTGTACCATATTACACTACAAAACAGGATTATATGTCCTTCGTAAATGAAGAGATAATCGTTTATGAAAGGACTACCAAAAAGAGACGACGGGTTACTCTAAGAGTACCTACTATGAATAGGGATAAGCGAAAGACTCAATCCTCAGCATGCGCTAACTTTATTCATCAGAAGGATGCATACATAGCCATGAAAGTAGTGGAATCATTATAGAGTCAACGTGCACCTATATATACCGTACATGAGAATTTTCTAATAACTTCGCCTTACGTAAGAATAGTTCCTGATGCCTTTTCTTCATTGATGAACAACTACCCTCATCCAGTGCTTTTTCATTCGATATAGCTACCTTACATTCTCAATCCTTAGAACTATGATAGGACACCTAAAGACGATTGAGCTGTTGTCTAATTAGACCACGAATTACAAATGTCTGGAAAAGTTCTATTGCTATTTCACGAGGCAATCCACATCGATGTAATGAAAGTGAAGGACCCACGACAATGACAGAACGTCCTGAATAATCAACTCGTTTGTCAAGCAGAGTCTCACGAAATCTTCCCTCTTTGCCTTCAATTACATCAGAAAACGACTTGTAAACTTTATTATGACCGTCTCTCATTGGTTGTCCCCGGATTCCATTATCAAGAAGTGTATCCACGGCTTCTTGTACTAATTTCTCCTGACACATTACTACTTCTCCTGGCATAGATCTACTTGTTGTTAATAGATCGGTCTCAACTCAGGAGGAAGAACTGGTAATAGACACAAAACCATCCATTCTGGCTCTATATTTGTTCAAATAAAATGCTTAGCCAATTCCACGCGTCTAACCAAAAAGTCCTTTCTTCTTCCAACTTTTCGATCTTCCCATTCATTCCCTGTGTGCCCTTCTTCCCCCAATTCTTCCCATTACCGGGATAACAATTTCCCAACCAAACGACCCCTAAATATAAGATATGAACAAGATGACATTTGTGAGAAAAAGTGTAATAAAATTAAAATTAAAATAAATTAATGGGAGCTTCTCAATACTATCCACGCGTGGTAGGGTTTTAAAGAAACAATAAAGGGGAAATAGTATTTCCTTAATCTTATCTTACGTGGCACCTTTATTTTTTAGTTTGTCTGAAAAGAAATATTATTTTACTATAGTAAAAAAGTTAATCTTAAAATTTCAAATGATTTGCAATCACAAAATTATTCAAAATTATAAATTTTAAAAATCTTTTTTTTTTAAATACGATGTGAAATTGAAGAATGTCATATAAAATGAGACGGGAAAATACTTGTGGTTTAAAGTCTTCACTTTAAAAGCATTGAAAAGGAGTAGCAGCAACTGCAGAAGCTACGTGTGATAGATGTGCAACATCAAAAAGTTGAAATAACAATATTGGGCATGATAAAATGACAATATTGATTTTATGAGGACGCCCAAAACCCCAACATCCTCACTTATAGTAGTTATAAGATGTTAATATGATATAACTAAGACGTTTCTGAAAACGCTGAAGTCATAATTCTTATTATATGTAAGTCGAAGTTGAAGATACTACAAGTAATTGATTACGAACAAATGATTTCTAGTTGTTTCGTTAACCCGAACGAGTCGAGCTACTTATAGTGGAGAAATATATATATATATATGTGTGTGTTGTGTGTATATAATAACTGTGGCATCCGAGTCAGCTTGCACCAAGAAATACCTACCACCTTCCACAAGCAATAGATATCAGATAACTCTGTCCACCAATGATAGAACAGATGAAAAGAAATCGATTACCAACAAATGATTTCATGTTGTTTTGTTACCCCAAATGAGTCGGGTTACTTATAGTTATGTTCAGGTGACCAATAAATCAGTAACATCTGTTAAGTTAAAATTCTATATTATAATATCTAATATATAACAAAGAAAAAACTTCCAAACTTGAATGAAATAATATTCTTACATGTGATGCCACTTTAATTATTTTCAATGTCATCTCATAAAATCTTTATCGGAAATAATTTCTCTACTCCAAAAAGGTGGAGGTACGGTCTACATACACCTCACCTTCTCAAGACCCCACTTGTGGCATCACACTGATTTATCTTCTTCTTCCTGTTGTCGTCATTTGTTATCACCTCTACTATGCGTTTACATCATATACACATGAAAGCGTAATAGTCCAGCTACGCGACATCTCCATGCAACGGACTTGGAAATAGTTTCTACATTGCAGTACTTGTCAAAAATTACTGTAGTTTCTGTTTTGCAGTACAAGGATAAAGCTTCAACTAGTTGCTTGTGTGTTTTGTTGAGATAGAACAACTTCCGCCACTTCCACCGGGCCAACATTTTTCAACAAACATGGAGATGAAACAATGCAAGACCATAGAGCTCCTTTAGAGTATCAATTTGATATTTTGTCTCCACTTCTGAGACTGAAAAAATAGGTGTAAAACTACATCAGAAGAACAGCAGAAGAAAGATGCAGATTTAGTTGTGTGGCAGTGGTCACTAAGGTGGAACGAAAACCAATAAACCATGGAAGACTAGGATTTAAATCCGTACATAGCCATAAAAACAAGTCATTTTATCTGCCTAACCTTGATTGCAGGAAGTGGAAGGTGACAACTGCTTGGTGGAATAGTCGAGGTGTGTTAAAGCTCAGACACCACCATGATAAAAGAAGGACCTAGCCTAAATCAGGAAGGAGACAGTTTTATCCTATAGCCCAAAAAACAAGTGATTTCATCTGCCTAACCTTGATTGCAGGAAGTGGAAGGTCACAAGTGCTTGGTGGAATAGTCGAGGTGTGTTAAAGCTAATTTAGACACCACCATGATAAAAGAAGGTCCTAGTCTAAATTAGGAAGGAGAGTTTATTCTATAGCCCCAAAAACAAGTGATTTCATCTGCCTAACCTTGATTGCAGGAAGTGGAAGGTAGCAAGTGCTTGGTGGAATAGTCGATTTGTGTTAAAGCTAATTCAGACATCACCATTCTAACAGAAGGTCCTAGCCTAAATCAGGAAGGAGACGGTTTATCCTATAGCCCAAAAAAAAAGTTATTTCATCTGCCTAACCTTAATTGCAGGAAGTGGAAGGTAACAAGTGCTTGGTGGAATAGTCGAATTGCGTTAAAGCTAATTCAGACACCACCATGATAAAAGAAGGTCCTAGACTAAATCTAAATCAGGAAGGAGACGGTTTATCCAAGCTTAACTGAAGAGACTAAGAATACACGTGAGCAGGTGCTACCTTTGCAAATATAATAGGTTGGATGCTAACCACTTACGGCTCCATTGTTTCCATGATGAGCAGATTGAGTAATTTTATTTTCAATATGCTTGAAGCAAGCTCTGTGATGTCTGAATCTGCTAACCAACTGCCATGATGTTAGGGATGGAATGTGGCATTAGCCCCTCATGCTCTCAAACAGACAGTTCGGATAAAGAAAGCTCGGAGTGGAAAGTAATGTTTTTCACATCTCGAATATCTTCTTACTTCTTGTATAATCTTTGGAGTCCACTGGATAGGAGTGTAAATACTTAAAAGAGACGTTGGATAAACTAACAGTTCCATAGTCGTGACATGTGACTTCGTATACACCTTGTATAGGAGAATTTATTCCCTTTCTACTACCACTGATATATTTAGTGTACTTATCAAAGAGAATATGAAGCAGAAAGGAGGCTCATTTTACCTTCAAGACGAGAGCCAAGAAGACATTGCCACCATTGGGAACATGAAAAGCAAGCTATAGTTCACCCAGCTATCAAGACCCTCAACCTTGGTCAATTTACCATGCATAAAACTCCAAAACTTTAAGAAAGGACAGGAATCTTGTGGATCCTGTAACATCATTCCTAATCAAACTGTTTTCTTCTAAACGGGGTTGGCAATAGCCTAATAAGATACCAAAGAGCTTAGAAAGTGGTGGCAATTAACACTGACCTCAACATTTGAATCAGTAGTTGGATACTGATCATCTGAACTTGCTAGTGTTCGTCGTAATTCTTGGCTGGACTGCTTAAGAGGCATCTCTAATATAGACTTTTTAGCGTATTTTCCAGCGAATGCTTTATACGCAGAATCAGTGTGTATTGTCTCCATGACTGAACCAAAAAAGTTTGTCACAGGTACCTATCAATGACAGTAAAAATATTATTTCCTATTTCAGTTTCAGAATAATATCAGCACATGCTAATTAGTTTGTTGGTGTATATATACATTAGTTCAGAGTACCAAGATCAAATTCCCATTCCCAATAGGTGACAAAAACAAATAAGGTAATTGTTTTTCAGAAGTACCATACCAAGTAAGGTAATTGTTTTTCTTTTCTTCGGGATAGGGAGAGCATGGTTGAATTGTATTATTCAGTTTCAGAAAAACATCAGCATAAGCTAATTAGTTTGTTGGTGTATATATACATTAGTTCAGAGTACCAAGATCATATTCCCATTCCCAATGGGTGACAAAACAAATAAGGTAATTCTTTTTCAGAAGTACCATACCAAGTAAGGTAGTTATTTTTCTTTTCTTCGAGATAGAGAGAGCATGGTTGAATGGCATAGAAACTAACACAAAATATAATTTTAACTTTGTACCTCATCTAGCCGACGAGGGTATAGATCTGTTCGATAATACGCAGTTGACATCAGCATATTTGGATTATATGAACTGAAAAGACTGCGACAGGAAAAGAGAAAGGAGATTCAATCAAAAAGAGTGCACATTGACAAACAGATGCAGCTAGGAACAACAACCAAAACACATATCATCTTCTGAATAAGAAGAGAGAGACAAGAGGGGAAAAAGAGGACGATAGGCATGCAGAAGTTTTAGGCTCAGTGAGGCATAGTCTATGCAACAGCAGGGATTACCAGTAGTCAAACACCCAATGCCAGGGATAATCCACCCATTCGAAGCATATACACAGATTTTTGCACTTGTGATGCCTTAATTACAGCGAAAAATGTAAAGCAAACAATAGTGGATAGTTGGTTTTGGATGTCAGCAGTGATACAATCTATAATTTTCAAGAGAAGTGACTTAGGTTCTACAATATCAAGAAAAGCACCCAGTATTACACCAACATCTGTGAAACGCAATTACCTGCCCAATGAGGCATTATCATACATGTTCACCCTCTCAAAAAATGCAAGAGTATAAAATGTGAATCGATCTATAACTGAGACGCCAACCTGTATCAGAAAAGGGAAGGAGGATGAAAAACCACACAATTTTCTGAATAAAAGGAGAACATATTCGTCTCTTTTGGGGACATAACAAGCATTTTAAATGAGACATTTTCATTAAGTTAACACTTACATCAGCATCCAAGTGATGCGAGTATGAATTTTCCCCTTTCATACTACTCCCGATTGCCAATACGCCAGGTGATTGAAGCTACAATTCAAATACATTTCAGTTCTACCAAAATCCAAGTAAGAACATCTAATGCATTGAGCGTCCCTGATTTTAAAAGACATCCGAACCCCTTTTGTGGGGGATGAAAAAGAAGGCATCCCATAAAGAGTAGAAATGGAAATCAGAGAAGAAATGAGCTTTCAGATGGTTATAAAGGTACTGAGAAAGATTATAAAATAATGCACGGAATCTGAAAGTTTTCAATCTACGAGAATTACTCCAATATACTAATAGCTAGTCTTTCCTCATTATTAACTTTAATCAAGTTCAGAGAGCCAGCTGTCATAGAACAATCGTTTTTTTATAAAGAAAAGCATGAACTCTAACTAATTACTACAGATGTTGCCAAGAACCCAACCATGCAATTCTGATCTCAAAAGCATTGAAATATGAGCATTTCTCAGAAGTTTTTGGACATGTCAGGTACATATTGTGTCTCACATGGTTGGGAAATAGAATCTAAATTCTGTCAGCAGCTGATTATAAGCATTATTCTAAGATAATTTAGAAGCAACAATTATTCAAATATTCCAGCCCAATCATAACTAGTGATCCTCTATGTGTATTAATTTTCAATGAAATGATCAATGAACCACGCCTACAACAGAGTTTTATTGAATCAAGGACAGTCTTCAAAAAATTTTAGCTTTACCATCCTTAAGTTACGCCATGTGAAGATAAGCATTCCTAATCAGTAAACTTTGGAAGGTCAAATTATTTGGTATTTTGAAGGATAGGAGGTCGCGAGCATTTAAAATTTACCTAGAGATACTTACAAATAACTTAGTTAACGAAAAAAGTAAAAATAAATTCAAAAGGAGACCAAGCAACATAAAACCAGAATCAGTTTCTTTAGATACTTCAAGATAATAGGACAATGGACGAACATTGGCACGTTATGTTGAATATTTCCTATGGTAATTGATATGGACTAACTATTTTGGGATGCTGCAAGATGCGAAGTAGCAATACGTCATTGGACATTTTGTTAGAACAACATGACAATAATGATAAAAAGGCAAAAGTCACCTGCGAGAAAAGAGTAGCAGCTTGGCAAGTGTCAACCATTATTAGCAGCTCCTTGAATCTGAAATGGAACAATAGAGACACGACAAAGCATCATCACAAAGGACCGACAAAGAAACTGTCCATCTATATGATACAAACAACAAGGAGTATGTGCATAAGTGCCAGAGTGCTAAGATTCATAGCAAACATCCAGCAGGCCCTTATCAGTTTTAAATGGGAGACGACAGATTAAGATTATTCCTAAGCCAATGTTGCACCATAATCAATGTTATTGTTTAACAAGACAACATAACATACAAAGGAAAATCAAGGCCAATTTCTTTACCTGCGCTTTTCTTTCATTTGTTTCACTGCATCAGCTAAATCATGACTTTGAAGCTCTTCTGAATCCTGAAATTTTAAAAACTCATCTCCGCCATGCCCTGTCATGTACAGAAGTATGTGGCTTCCTTCATCACTAAGAAGCCGTTTTGATCTTGGAACAGCTGTTTCATGACGGCCAGTCAGCACCCTCAAAAAGTTTTCAACTGTTACTTCATAACCTCGATAATCTACCTGATGTTTAGAAGCTTGTAAGATTAGAACACTACATTAACTAGATAATGAGACAACCTTAATTCTGCGAAATCCATATATATGTAAACTTTAGAAAATAGTTAGTTCAAACATTTAATCTCCAAAGGTCCTAGGAGAAATATATCGACAGAACTCGACTTAAAATTGTTTAAAATACTGGAACTTTTTGAGATTAAAAATGTTGAAACTTTTCTTTTTCGCAAGTCACAAGATTAATAAACACCAAGTTGGTCAAACTACATGTACATGGTGTGTATGAAACAATGCTTGAATAAGTGTGGCCAACTATCCATACAACAAGGTATTTTCTACTAACACCAAACATATAGTTGAAAAAAATACCAATTAATTGTTTTTTATATATTTTTCTCATTATTATGAAACAATCTCCTATGCTGTTCATTCCATCTACCCCAAAAAGACACGATGATGCTGTCTTCCTTGCTGCCTTCCTTTCATTATCAATCCTCAAATTTAAGCGATCACCATGACTATCAATTACTACGTATCTTGATCATGATAATAATAGTTAACCTTGATAATGCTCGATTAAATGTCAAAAAAACTGAATGTCTAACAGGACTAATATTTGATTTGAGAGAACTACAGAAAGCCACAAGAGAGAAGAAGAATTTACACACCTCGACGTTATCTCCATAAAGGTTTAGCCTGTGGTTTTCATTGTTGAAAACCTGTGCAGGATATTTATTCCGAGCATTGCAAGCCATATCATCAGCCAACATCAGAATAATTCTTTCATCAGGTATGCCTAATCGTTTTACAGTTCTAATTTCAACGAACAAATAGAAAAGAAATTAGAGCACAGTGAATGAATCTCAGAAATGGGAAACACACAAGGGAAACAAAGATAATCTATGATTAGCATAATGGTGCTTAAAACAAAGAGATTCGCACCTGTATAAAGACAAAGTGTTAGCCATGTGTCTATAGTTAAACCTAAAGAGTAAAAACAAATAAGTCAAGAATTGCAAACATAGAGCCTTCTAAATTAATGAAAAAAGTTTTTTTTAAGATCGGTATTGATCTATAGCAATAAAACAGCATTAAGGAAGTTCTGATGAAATGTACATTCAGAAAAGAACTTTACAAAGTGGTAAAGAGCTAAGAAAGTCAACAATTGCCTCTGGCTCTAAAATACAACTCGGAGCTTTGTTGAACCAAAACTAAGCAAGGATATACACTTACGCTTAATATTAATAATGTTCTCCTTCTTTTCTTTAGAAACTCTAGTCATTCCTCTCTCGCCATATGATCCACCAAATTACCACAGGAACCATATACTAAATGATCCTGGACGATCTGGATACATCCATTTTATGCCAAGATGAAGTCCTCAGTGTTTTTTGGCATGCACCATTCCAAGCCCAAAATGATTAAAAAGGGATACGCGTGATAGTTTCAAGTATCTTTGCTCTATTACAAAATCTTCCAAGGAGACATGGACAGGGAAGGGTTAGTCAAGGATGCATGACAGTGTTTCCAGATGATGGAATCACGTTGATCGCTGAGAAATCAGAGGATGGAGAGGGCTTAGCTGATTCATCAAAATCAAAAAATCATCAATTTCCAAATCATTGAGATTTCGGCTAAATGGAATGAACCACCCTGATGTGACTGAAGTTCGGTTAAGATAGAAAGTTGGTTGGACAAGGAATCTGTTGACAAGGGGCTATGACCAAGCCACAGGTCTTGCCAAAATCTAATCTTTACACCACCTCCTTAATTAACGACTAAAGAGTATGAGTCTTTGCACACATAGAGCCTTTTAATTAACAACAACAGGTTTTCCAAAATTCATTATTTCTCGAATCACGCCTAAACCCAGTTTCAAAAACTGGTCATTCTACAACCATTAGTTCTTCATTGGCACCTTTACAAAAATCCATGGTTAAAATTATCACACATAATAAGAATCTGACATGGCTCCACCATACGCATTTCTTCTTTTTTGAGTATCCATCCAAATTCACTCTATAAAACCATATATATACACACACCTTCGATAAAATAAGTGCAAAATAAGTTGCAATTTAAAGATGCATTACTTGATCCTAATTACTGAAAATTTTATAAGAAAAATTTATCATTTTCTTTCAATAGTATCCATGTTATTAAATCACACATATCTATATATAAAGTATTAGTAGTCAGATTTGTATTTTCAAAGTATAATTAAAAAGATTAAATTAGTAAAATAAACACATAAATTGCTAAAATTGCAAAACCCTTAAAGCGAAATCCATATTTCATATTACCAGAAACGAGAAGTGCAGACCAAAACAGCCCAATTGTTAGTATGCATTGTAGTAGTTGAAGATGAACTTGATGCGATTCCATTGCACAAATGAGAAGAGAAAACAAGAAGCAAAAAGCACAAGACAAATTTGGATTCCATTTTCAATGAGATCAATTTCGCTTTGTTTTCTTTTTAAGTGGAAATTGTTGATTGGGAAAGAGGAGGAGAATTGGCCATTTCTTGAATAAAACTCTCTTTTTTTTTTTTTGGTAAAATAAAATATTAGTATTACGTTTTGAAATTTGAGATTTAAATAAATTCTTGAGAAAAGCTCAATATATCATAAGTAATAATTATTAGAAATTATTAATTTATGTTACCCATTATTAATTTGGCTCATTTATGCTCTTATTTTTACATGTTTGACTCATTTATAATAACTAGTTTAGGTGTACGCACTTCGTGTATCTCACTTTAATGAATTCAAATATTACACTAAACAGATTATTTTCTTAAATAATAAAGATGAATATAATAATTAAATTTAATATCTTTTGAGTATGTAAAGATGGAGAATTTATTTATTAAACCTAATCTTTATCAAAAATATTTTTAAAAATCGATCGACATTCATCTACCATCTGTAAATTACAACAAAACAATTCAATGGTAGAGACATCAAAATAATACAATTAAATCTAATTTTTACACATAATTTTTTTCTCAAAATCGTCTACACTCATCTACCACCTGTAAATAATAACAAAATAAGACGATAATAGAGATATCAAAATAATACAAGGAAATCTAACCTTTACATAAAAAAAAAACTCAAAGCCGACCAACATTTATCAATCACCTGTAAATTGCAACAAAATAATACGATAAAAGTGATATCAGAACAATACAATTATACTTAAATTTTACACACAAAAAATTCTTAAAACCGATTGAGATTCATCTACGAACTCTAAAATACCAAAAAATAATAAAATAATAGAGATATTACGATAATACAATTAAACCTAACTTTTCCCTAAAAAAAATTATTCAAAGCCGATCGTCTGACACTCATCTACCACCTATAAATAATAACAAAATAAGTCGATAATAGAGATATCAAAATAATACAAGTAAATCTAACCTTTACATTAAAAAAACTCAAAGTCGACCAACATTTATCTATCACATGTAAACTGCAACAAAATAATAGGATAAAAGTGATATCAAAATAATACAATTAAACTTAACTTTTACACAGAAAAATATCTCAAAACTGATCAAGATTCATCTACGAACTCTAAAATACCACAAAATAATAAAATAATAGAGATATTACGATAATACAATTAAACCTAACTTTTACCTAAAAAAATTTTTCAAAGCCAATCCACATTCATCTAGCATATGTAAATTAAAATAAAACAATAATAATAAAGATATCAAAACAATATAATTAAACCTAACCTTTACACATCAAATTCTTCAAAGTCAACCGACATTCATCTACAACCTGTAAACTATATAAAAAAATATAATAGTGATCAAAAAGCTTCGATTTTGATCCAACTAATTCTTGTCTGAGCGAAGAAGTTGAGAGTTAGAAAATCAAGCATCAACCAATCTAGACATGCAATTGAATCAAGTTAGATGAGTTCTCTAATTTAACGTATAGATTTTATTTTAATGTTGGTAGGTTTTTGTCCCCATAATTAATATTGAACCACTCTTTCTATATTTAAGAGATTTTTTAGTAGGACAAAAGCCGCAATTTCACGTGAAGAAACAAAGATACAATTAATTAATTGGTAACTATACATATAGCTTTTATTAAAAAAAAAAAAATTGACAAAGAGTTTACTTTAAGTATTGTTCCTTATTTTACATGTTATTTTCATTTTTTTCTTAGGGAAAAGGCATCGTTTCCACCCTAAACTATACCCGAAAAGTCGAAGCCACACCTAAACTATACTAGTGACCTATTACACACCTAAACTATAAAAAAGTAAAACTATTTACACCCTGTCAGGCTACCACCACTTGCATGTGGTGTAGTGTTTTACACGCGCTGCCACGTCAGCACCACATCAGTAAAAGGTATCATTTTTCTATAGTTAAGGTGTGTAATAGGTTACTTATATAGTTTAGGTGTGGATTCGACTTTTCGACTATATTTCGGGGTGGAAACGATGTCTTTTTCCTTAATGTTTTTAGCCGTTTACTTTTGTTATTTAATAGGCTGAACACGCCTAAAATAAGTGTAACACACGCGCCTTAGAATGGGGGTCGCGGGGAGGTAATAATATCACTTTTATATAGTTAAGGTGTGTAATAGGTCACTTATATAATTTAGGTGTGGCTTAGACTTTTCTTGTATAGTATGGGGTGGAAATGATGCCTTTTCCCTTTTTCTTATAATGTTTTCACCTTTTTTTCCTTTTTAAAAATATATTTTAAGAAATTCACTTTAGCACAACAACAACAAAAAAAAGAGTACGGCTGATCAAGAAATTTCCTCCAAAATTATTAGTTTGTCTCCTTTTTGATTTTGGATACGTGATTTTTCCCAAAAATATAATTAATGTCTTTTTGATTTATGAATCGTCTACTATATATATTTACCATATATTTTAGGATTCCTCTATATTTTAGGAAGTTTAGTAGAAAGAAAAATATTAATTAATTCTCCTACTATATATTTTAGGAAGTCTAATTAATATAATAAATAATAAATTAAATAATAAATTAAAAAAATAGTGAAAATACAGTTTTATCTAAAGAAGAGTATTTTAATGAAGGGCAAAAAGTTCAAATCACTTTTCTAAGGGTGTTCACACTTTTAGTATATTATAGATTATAGATATAGATATAGATGTTGTTACTGAAGAGTCATTCGTGTCATTATTTTGCAATAGTGATTTTGTCAAACTATTTTTGCCATGTGACCTCTTATTCACGTCATCAAATTCAAATCAACTAATATTATTTGAAATCAAAATAAGAAATCGTACTTACTAATATAAAATCTGACCCATACAATCAAAATAAATTTGGATTCACTAAAAATAGAAATCGGACTCCTTAAAAATAAAAATCAGACCCATTAATTGTGTCAGATTTATTTTAATAGGTTCAATTTTATTTTGATTTTAAGTAATATTGGTTGATTTAGATTTGGTGACATGAACTTCTAATAAGAGGTCACGAAGCAAAAATGATTTTGTAAAACCAGCTTTACAAAATAATGACACGAATGAACGTTTCTATAACGAAAATGACATAGATGAGCTAAACTTTTAAAGGCGGTGACATATATGAGTCAAACTTATAACGGATGACATAAATGAGTTATTTCTAATAGTTCGATCACATATTTGAGTCTTTTCCCTAAATTCTTTTTTCTCAATTTATTTTATATATATTTTAAATATTTTAAATTATTAGTTATCATATTTTATAATATATTTTTATACAATTTTAAATTTTTTAAACTTCTTTTTTAAGAAACTAAAGAATTGATATCCAAATTTACGATCAAAATTAAATTGTTTGACTTTTAAAATTCGAATTATGCCATATAATGAGTAGTAATATAATTTTTTATAACCGTGATGTCGTGATGAACTTTTCGCCACCTATAATTTCATGAGATATATAGCTTCATTCATCATCTATATCTATAATCTATAATACATTAAAAGTGTGAAGAGCCTTAAAAATGTTGTTTGAACCTTTTGTTCTTCATTAAAAAATTTTGCTTTAGACAAAATTGTGTTTTCACTATATTTTTCTAATATGTAAGAGTAGAAAATTAATTAAAGATATTTATGATAAAACTTTTCCTTATTAGTTAATGACAACTAATACTTTTTCATTAGTTTAAAAATTCGTAATCAACTAAATTTGACTTTAAGAAGATTTAAAAAATCTAGAAATAAATATAAAAGCGTTAGAATAAGAAGTATCAAATTTTTAAAAATTGTAAGCACATAATAAGAATGTGATCAATGATTGTAAAGATTTGACTTTAAAAATAAGGAATATTTTAAATATAGAAAAAAAATTGTACCACAAATATGATTCAAATTGATACGTCTCTTTTAGCCTCTGGCAGTAAGGGAAAGAAGTACTGCATGTCAAACGCAAAAGTGATAGATCCATCAACCACTTGAAACTTCTGGTGGTAAAATATATATGTGCTTACTCTAAAATACATGTTTATGTTTACATTATTATGTTAAGGTGTCAAGAATTTTATTTTTACATTATTATATTAAGGTATGAAGAATCTTTGAAAAGTGATTTAAACTTTTACACTTCATTAAAAATCTCCGCATTAGATAAAATTATTTAATTTGAAATAATCAATCGTTATACGTGTGAGGCACGTGCGGTTAAACTAGTAACTAAAATAGATGGAAAGATTGTTGATGATACTTTTTAGGAAAAACTACATATGGTAGCATACTTAAGTATTGAATTACAAAAAATAGCAACACTTTATCCTAATTACATTATGTAGCAGCTGTAGCATTATTTTAAGTGGTCCCCTACTTTTTGCCGCCTAAGAAAGTTACTGTGCTAAAATCCCCCTTTTCACGCCATTCTTATTTCTCTTTCCTTAATTTAAAATTTTTATTCCTTTTGTTTCTCCATTAATGATCACTCCTGCTTCAAATTTTGTTCCTTTTGCACGATTCTAGCACGTTACTTTCTCTATTTCAGGTAACTATTAATCACATATTGCATGTTAGCGGTTCTTTTTATTTTCTACTGTAATTCAACTGAAAATCAGATTTTAAGGTTTTTATGTTTTAATAGCTGAACATACAACAAAAACACCAACAAATAGTGGTATACGGAATATGAATTTAGAGTTTGATTATGCACCATCTTTTAGTCTTGGGTTAACTCAAGAAGATTTAGTTAAAGTTGTTGTAAATCCTATATAGTTGAAGAAATCTGGGAGATCGAAGGAGATTAGGTCGAAGTTTCACAACGACCCAGTGAAGATGAGTGAAATTTTGAAAAAAAAAATGTTGAAGAAAATTCCTTCTCCAAAGGAGCAAAAAATTTAAAAACGGCACAAGAAGAAAAGGAAAGTTAAAGAAATTGAAGACGATGTTCAAAAATTTTATGCTGATGATTCTGAAGAAGATAGTGAGGATGAGGTATTTTTTTGTTTGTAAATGTATTTTTTCTGACTATTAAGTATTGTGTTGTTCTAAATAGGGCAATAAAGATATTATCAAAGTTGGGAGTTATATGTATTTTTTTAAGTAGTTTATATGTATTTATGTTCTGATGATATTTAGGGATTGTATATATTGTTATATTAACTACTCATGAATAGTATTTGGCTATATGTATTTTTAGTATAATTGATATGTATTTTTTAGTATTGGTTGCAGTTTTGGTATGATCAAAATATATATGCATGTTATATGTATTTTTTGACTGCTTTAATTTTTTCTGTAGTTTAACTACTCATGAACAATCTATTGACTATATGTATTTGTAGTATAATTGATATGTATTTTTCAGCATTGGTTGCAGTTTTGGTATGATCAAAATACATATGCATGTTATATGTATTTTTTAAATGCTTTAATTTTTTTTTTATAGTTTAACTACTTATGACCTGTCTATTGGCTATATGTATTTTTAGTATAATTGATATGTATTTTTCAGTATTGGTTGCATTTTTTGTCTGCCTAAAATACATATGCTTGTTTATATGTATTTTTTTGCTTATTTGATTTTTTTTTTTTTACAATCTAAGAAGTTGTAGTTTAAATTTGTATAGGTGATGCATGACGAAATATTCATTGTCAGAAAACTTTCAAAATTTGCACTACACATGTACTCGTATAGTGACAATGATATTTATGGAAGCATACGCGCCATGTTAAACAAGGAACAGTTTAAAAAGTTTTGTGACAATAACACTTTTGGTTATTTCATGAAAAAGAAGCAATGTGTAGTGCAAGCAAAGTTGTACAGATGCGTTATGACGCTTGAGGTTAAGGGTAATTCTTCTTCTGGGATTGTGATTTGTGCTAATGACACCTATCTTAATTTTACTCCAAGGAAATTTTCTATTGTTACTGGATTGAATTGTTTGTCTAATAGGTACGACTTTATTTTTCATGAGGGTGTACCAAATAGGATGGTTGAGAAGTATTTTAATGGTGCAGAAATTATACAGAAAATGCAACTATTTTTAGCAATCACGGAGAAAGTTTGGGGTGAGAACAATGATGAGGATGCTGAGAAGTTTGCAATTCTATATTTCCTGTGTTCTTTTGTGTTATCTAATGTTGAAACTGTGGTTATACCCCGTCTTTATTTTGATTTGGTAGACAGTGAAAGATATAAGGATTTTCCATGGGGTACTTTATCTTTTGAGGATCTAGTGAGAAGTTTGAACAACCGGTTGAAAGCTGGTGGTAAATTTTATTTGATTCAGGGAATGCCACTGGCTATTCAAGTGTGGCTTTACGAGTGTTGTTCAAATGTCCCACCAAAGATTGCATCGAAGGTTGATAATCGGATTCCCCGATTATTAAATTGAAAGACAAATACACCTCGACCACGTTTTGAGTTTTTGATGGATGCTATGTTCAAAGACGGTGGCAATGTTTGTTGTCATAAATACATATGTATTAATATCCATTTTATACATATGTACTTTCTCATTTATAATTGTTTAACTGATTCTTTAACTGATTCTTTAACATATTTTATCTATATTTCTAGGTTGTATTTAAGAACATAGAGCCAACTCAAATGGAATTCGCAAAGTTTCAAATACTACAGAAGGATGTAATTGAAGATGAACGTTCAGTTGATTCTGATGATGACTTCCAGGATCCACCACCCAAACTGATCAATGAACATTCAAAAAAGAAACAAAAGATTGATTCATCAACCCTAGCAGTGAAGAAACCATCAAGAAAAAAGCCAGTCAATGTTGTTGATAAGCATACCCAAAAGAGGACATAAGCTCTTCGCGCTGCAAAGGCTGCTGGAATGAAGACACCAGTTTTCAAGCCAATTCCAACACAATAGGCAGCTTCTTCAAAAACGAAGAAAGGGAAGCAAACAGTTAGGGTTATTTTTTCTCTGATACAGTCAAAGCCAGAGAGTCCTGTAGAAGAAGTAGCCTTGTCAAAGCCAGAGAGTCATGTTGAGAAAGAAGCCTTTATTTCTAAGAAAGTTTTTGATGCATTTTGCGACGAGGTAACCTTTTTTGTGAAATATTTGTTTTATATTAACAAATTTGTGTTTACTGATTTTGTATGAATACAGGTTCGTCTAGAGTTTAAAGAAATTCGTAAATTAGTGAAGAAAAAGTTCAATCAGATGCTGAAAGCAATTGAAAAAAGCAAGGTAAAAGTTTTTATTATTATATATGCAGAGCATCAAAAAATACATACGCAGAGAATTCAAAAAATACATATGCAGAGTATTCAAAAATACATATGTAGTGTATTCAAAAATACATATGAATTGTAGTAAAAAATACACATGCAGTGTATTCAAAAATATATTTGTATTTGTTAGTATTCTGTTATAACAATATGTATTGTTAGGTTGATTTTGCAAATATTATACCCCGTAAAATAGTTTGTTTTTTATTTTGTATATTAGTATGTATATTGAGAATGATGTTTACAACAATATATATTTTTAGTGGGTTGTAATATACATATTCAGTGAACTCAAGTATGAATAGTTTATTGAACTTACATTTGTAGCAACAACATGAAGATAAAGATTCAGAGGTCCAACAGATGGATTATGCTGGTGCCGAAACATCACCACAACGATTCAGTCCTACTTTTGATCAGAATTTGGGTGAAAATCAGGATGGTACAAAGGTAAATAATAACTAACATATGATTACTCATTTGAGTGCACATATGTAATTTTATTTTTTTAGCAGTTATATGTCATTTTATATATAAACATATACTACTAGATTTTTGTTTGATGTTGTTTTGAATTTTTTTTTACTTGTTTGCAAGAGGTGCACTGATTTGCATCCAGATAAAACAAACATTGAAATTGATTCTCTACATTTATTCCCTGATGAATTTCTCCGACGTATAAATTTGGATTATATACATTCTGAGAAGATTGTTCATCATGATGGTCGAGTATGTATAATGAATTGAACTTTAGTTTATGTGATGTAACAATCCTAACAATCCAGTGGACAATTATTTATTTTCTTTCATTTCTTTTGCAGATCACTGATGAGAAAATGGATGAAACAAATTTGTCTGATTTGCAGTTTACAATCCCAGATGAGTTGTTACCAAGTCTAAATGCCTATCGGAGAGAAAGAATCACGACACATCCATCGACAACCCATGAAGAAGAACCCAGCGATGAACATTTCAATGATAAAAAGTCTGAGTCTGTTTTTCAAGATCACTGTCAAGTATGTATTATGAACATATTTGAGGCTATGTGGGTTGTTTTGGATATAACAAACTAGACCTTTTTCCATTTTTTTAAGAAAAACAAAGAGAACGTTAGATTGAGCTCAAAATCATACATGGACGGAGAGGTTTATCTTGTTACGGAGGAGCAAATTATGACAACTCCTAGAATACAAGATTAACCACTGATGAACAAATGGATGAACCAGTTTGGCCTGATTCACAAAACACAATCCTTGATGCGCTACTTCCTAGTTTGAATGTCTACAGTAGTAAAAGCATCATTGTTCATCCCTCTGCTAATCGTGAACTTCAAACTCCTATTCAAAAGTCAAGGATTAGACGACCATCTAAATTCAATGAGTCACCATACACGATGAAATTTGATTCAACTGTCGATAAGTACACTAAGTTATATATATAGTTTTCAATGTAATATGTTATGCAAATACTTTTTTATTAATTACATTTTTGTATTTTGTAACTATATAGAGAGCTTAGCAGGGTACATACGTATATTCCCCCAGAAACATCCATTTGTTTATCACCCGATTGATGGGATAGTGGATACGAACATTGTCAACAAGTTCAAGGATTGAATTTCTGTCGACCTTCTAAAAGTTCATGCTAAAAGGTATTTCTTCTGAACAATTTCAACTTATTTTTTTTAATTCCATTATGTTTTCATGATTTAACATGTACTAATAAAAAAAATAGGAAGAGAAATGTGGATTATTACAAAAGTGGCAAATCAACCATTCCAATTATTTTGGAGTTGAGACTGTTGAAGATAAAAACTAGTTCTACACAATAGGATTTCCTGATCAGTCATGGAAAGACTCGGTTAGTATATTATTTTGACAATATTTCCTTTACAGTTGTAGCACTACTTAAAATTCATATTATGTTATCTGTAAATATATATGCAGGTACACATATGTATTTTTACTAGGTTTTTATTATTTAACAAATGATGTATAACTTATTAATATACATATGAATTTCCATTAATATACATATGAATTTCCATTAAATTACATACTGATGAATATTCATTATTCTTGCACTCTCTGTATATAAGTGTTGTTTACAAATGAAATTATACATATGCAAATCTTAGACATTAAACTTTAAAATGCATATGTATTTTATATTACATACACATACTAAATTTAGTACACAAATAGTTTCAATGTTCTAAGATTTGTGGTGTTAATTGCTGCAGCAAATTGATGTTTGCTTCTACTACTTGAGGAAGAAGTCGAAGTATGACCCCAATAGGTCTTAAAAATTCAGCACAGTAGATTGCAACTTTATGAACATAATTAGGTCTGTTCATGATGTTTATTCTGTAGATGATCCAAACCTTACGGCGGGAGGACAAGAGTCCCATCTTAATGAATACATCAGTGAGTTTCGTATATATGTTGCTGTGCCATGGCATACAGTGGAAGACATTTATATTCCAGGCAATATAAAGGAAAAACATCATTGGGTGCTAGCAGTTTTATCCTTCTCAGAGAGGTGCATATTCTTATATGATTCATATGAATTATCTAGTTATTATCCGTCTGTTCTTGCTCAGATCAAGAAATTAGCTGAGATTATTCCTTTGTGTCTCTAAGCTTGTGATTTCTACAATAAGAAATGAATTGATCTTCAAAATCATCCAAGCTACAAAGACAAAGATTACTCAGATCTGTTTGATGTGATATTTGAAGAGAATTTGCCTCAACAACCGAGTGTAAGCTTGTAAGTTTTTAATTTACATATACCAAAATTGAATGTTTGTACAAAATATATTTTACTTATAAATAAACATTTTTTTTCTTGCTTTTGTAGGGATTGTGGTCTCTTTATGGTTACATATGCAGAGTGTCTTTCTTATGGTCACAAAGTTATTGCGACTGAGTTCGACCCCAATGCACTCCGTACAAGATATGCTGCACTTTTGTGGGACTATGAAATCCGAAAACAAGAAGCAAATGCTCATAGTGATGTTGAAGCACCCTTGATGCCAACAAGGCAAAGTACAATAACTAGTGTCACTGAAGTTTTTGATGTATGATGGTTGATGGATTTATTACTTTGTATAGTTGAGAAACTGGTGTATGGATGTAGGTTCTGATTATAAAAATTAATTTTTATATTTTAAAGTGGTTCTAATTGTAGGTTATAATAGTACTTATTTTTGAACTGAATGAAATTAGTTCTGTTTTGAATTGGGTCTAATTTTGATTTGAATTAAAGTTTAATTTGAGTATTTTATGCAGTTCTACATTTTACTGTGAGATTTAGTTAAAAAATACATATGTAGTGTTCATATTATGCTTAAAAATACATATGTAGTATAAATTAAAAGTTTTTATCCTAAAAATACATATGCAGTGTTAAGATTAAGTATTTTCAAAAATACATCTGGACCATACCTAATATGGTTTTTAATATGTTTTCATTTATTATCAATATAAATGCGAATTTAAATTAAATATAAACTTGTCTTTTTTATGAAGTTCTACTTTGCATTGTGAGATTTTAGTTACAAAATACATATGCAGTGTTGATATTTTGCTAAAAAATACATATGCATTATACATCAAATGTATTTACCCTAAAAATACATATGCAGTGTTAAAATTAAGCATTTCAAAAATACACCTTGATCATAACTAATATATATTTTAATATGTGTTCATTTATTATCATTATAAATGAAAATTCGAATTAAAGATAAATTTGAGTTTTTTATGCAGTTCTACATTTTATTGTGAGATTTTAGTTACAAAAACTACATATGCAGTGTTGATATTTTTCTTAAAAATACATATGGATTATACATCAAAATATTTTTTAGCATAAAAATACATATGCAGCGGTAAGATTTTACAATTCAAACATATATTTGCAGAATATGTCATATGTATTTAAATATTTTATCAATTAGGAACTAAATACTTGTTTGGTTAATCAAAGTTACCAACTTTAACCTAAAATAAATATACAATGTTAAAAATACATATGAACTGTAGCTTCAAAATACATATGGAATGTTCATATTTTACAACATATACATATGCAGTATTCAGATAATACTGGGTTCAATTATCAAATAATGCATAAATGTATTAACTCAAATAAAATAGTTCATTATTATAAAAAAGGAAAAGAATGTTTCAAGAAATAATACAGAAGAACAAATGTATTATTTGAGATATTTCCTACAAAAATCTCTATTGTGACCCTTATCCCCACAACCACTGCATGAGTTGATGTTCTTCGTTCCAAACATATCCCGGCCCGATTTTTCACGATCCTTCTTTGCAGGTCTTCCTAGAGGTCATTTGAACTTCGGAGGCAGTACTATTTCACCAAGTACGCTAACTGAAATTATCCAGTCATCTTGGTGTGGTAAAGAATAGATTGGAACATCATATGTCTTCAACACAGTTTTTGGCTTAAACAAATCAGAACAATATGGCCCCTTCTGAAAATTCTTGTTGTTCAACACCGCACAAGCATGTGCACATCGTATTTCATCGAGTTGAAAGGCATTACATGAGCACGTTCTTTCCTTGAGACAAAAAATGAAGTGCTTTTGTTTGTCGTGCACCGTATACACATATTATGTGGAAGGTAAAACTTGATATCAGAAGAAATATGTAAATGCATTGCTACAAAAAGATGCGAACCATATATGAGAACAACATATATTTTCAGAATTATAAATTCTAACCACACCAAGATATGTATTTTTGGTAGACAACTATACATTTACATAAATATATATTTAATACAAACAAATTAAAAAAATATATATATGATAATGTAGATGGTTTTTAATATATTTTATAGACATTAATGCATATGTAGTGTTCAGATTTTGCTATAAAAATACATATGTAGTGTATAAATACATATGCAGTGTTATGAATTTTCAGTACCAAAAATACATATGCAGAATACATAAATGTTTTTTACTATTCTTTTTGTTTATTTTTAGATGTTTCCATTAATTTAGAACTGAATGGAAGTTATTCTATTACTTATGTTTTATAAATTATAAATTCAGCAAATCTAAAAGATCATACCTTCATACGAGTACACAATGCCTCATTTTCATTGATGTAAAACCCCACAAACTTTTCTCGTTGTGTAAGCATTTATAGCATGATAAAAGAGGCCTTATACTTAGAATTTTAGCCAAGTGTTCAATACTTAGTCTCATTTTAAGCCTCCAAACTTCGAGAAATTATTTCATGACCTTCCCGACCTCCGTTTATTAATTTTTTTGTTGATTCATGATGGAGCAAGTCAATAGTATATCTCAGGTGAGTTTTGAAATTTTTGGACCTCGTTTAGGGCATGTTTGGATTTCAAACCAGTAGCACTGTACGATTAGCTTGCGACGCATGCTCCAGTCCACCCCTGGGGGGTGTAGTGGAGCATGCGAAGCATGCTCCATTCCTACGCACTAGAACATGCGACGCACACTTTAGTCGACCCTTAAAATTTTCAGCTTCCAAATCCGTGTCCTAGAGGGGTAATTGGGTCATTTTCCACCATTTATTAATTCAATAACACGGGATTAAGCCTCTAATTAACCAAAATATGGTCATTTTTCTCAAATCTCCCAAGAACCAAACATTTGGGTCTCAACCTAAAATTCAAGATCCTTCAAGATTTCACCGTTAAATTTCGAAATTGATTCAAGAATCAGAATCCCAAATCGAGAGCTTCAAGAATCATCCATCAAAAGTATGAATAGAATCCCAAAATCAAGAGTTCATCCAAATTCATAATTTGAGGTATGTGGAGTTTGAACAAGAACAATCCTTTCATTCTTATGCCCAAAGTTTTGATTTTCATTAAAGAATTTCATGTTTTCAAGTGAAATTTCTGCCTAATTTACTTTTTTTTTTTTTTAAGTTTATGAGATTATAATTTGTTCAATTCTTGAATTGTATATTTACCCTATTTATTATTGTTTGAATTGAGATTTTATCCCATGAATTGCATGTTCCTACATGGATTGCTATTTCCAAGTGTTTCTAAGATTGTGTCAAGAATTAAGTTTCATTGTGAAACCATGATCATTTGAGTCTACATATATTTACATGCTTTAGAATCCAAGAGTAAATTTTGAGATTTGATAGAGTATTTTGATGCTATTAATGCAAGCAAAATTTTGAGATTTGATAGAGTATTTTGATGCTATTAATGCAAGCATGAAGTTTGTTGTTATTTGGCATGATTTCTAAGTATGGGTTGTAAGCCATGAAGTTTTAGTCTTCGTATTCAAGAAAAGTGATTTTGAACATGTTTTGATGTTTAAATCCTAAGCTAATAAAAGAGTCCATATCATTTTGATTTAAAGTAAACAAAAGCATAGTTGGCTTCCATTATACTTCATTGTACTATTTAGGGTAGATTTTCCTAAAAGTTCTGAGTCTAAGTTTGGGAGTAGTATTTAGCAATGATTTGGGTATGATTCCAAGGTCTCATACCCCAGAACTACGAGCCACCGTAGGATTTTGATATACCCCTAGTGGGTTAAGATAGTGATCACTAAAGTTAAGGTTCTATTCCGATGGTAAGGGTAGAACAGATCTCCCCAATGTGGGTAAGACGTTGGACTCCATGTCAGCTCACATGGTTTATGTCGGTTAGAAGAAACTCTCAAGTTACCACAGTATTCCAAAGTCCTAAAGTGTCAAAGTTCCCAAGTAACCAAAGTCTCCAAGATTCCAAGAGTTTTATAGTTTTAATGTCCCTAAGTCTTTGAGTCCCTTATTTTCATAAGAGGAAAGTATATGTTCCGAAAGTTATAATCTTAAGATTTCATCTAATTTACAAAGTTTTGAGAACAAGAAAAGGATACACATTTTAGAATAAAGTGTAATGACTCACAAGATTTATATTATATGCTTCCTTATTCATGATTTATGAGACTTAGATTTCAGTCTTTCTCAAGCTATGTGAGTCATTTATATTAGTGTGCATGATTTCTATAAAGATTGATGATACTATTTTAATTATTGCATACACCCCATATACTCAGTACATCCTCAAAGTACTGATCCACATATATTTCTATGTACTACATTGTCTCATAATGTAGGTTCAGGTGCTCAATCTTAGCAGCGACAGTGATCTCCGAGTACCTTTGTCTACATTCCGCAGTTGGTGAGTCCTTATGGTTCGAGGACCTATTTCCTTGATTTCAGTCTTTGTCGTAGTTGGTTTATTTATTTCCAGTTCAGTTCGAGCTAGTTGGGGGTTTGTCCCAGTGGCCCTCTAGTTCTTAGTAAGTAGAGGCTTGTCGGACTGTTAGTCAAAGTTTCTGGATTTTCAATGTTGATATTCAGACAATGTTTTTCAGTTATTTCAGTTTGGATTTGGCAGATATAGTGATGTTGCTAAAGTCATTTATCTTAAAGTAAGTGTTAGAAGTAGTAACAGGCTCAAGGGGTTAGCTTGGGGCTACTTGTAGCCTTAAGCACCATGTGACGCTTTGGGATGAGATTTCGGGGCGTTACAAACTTGGTATCATAGCCTAAGGTTTAAAGAGTCCTAGGGAGTCTGACAAGCCACGTTACATAGAGTCTTGATCATCGGTGTGTAGCATGCCATATCTATGAGCAAAAGGCTACAAGACGATTTAGGAAATGTCATCTCTTTCTTTCATAATCCGTCATACTTTTAGTTGTCTCTCTTTGTTATTAACTCATGCTCTTTTATGATATAATATACCTCCTCTCAGAGTTAATATCCATAGAATCATTGACTAGCCACCTCAGCCCGCAGACTCTTTGAATAAGAATGTGTCACATGCAGAGTTTCGGGCAGCTTTTCAGGCGCTAGCCCAAGCTGTGACAGCTAATGTCCAGGGTAGCCGTCAAGTTGCAGTACCACTTCAGCAAGATAGGGATTTAGCTGCAGCCAGATTCAGAGATTTTATGAGAATAAATCTGCCAGAATTTTTTGGGTCGAAGACAGGTAAGGACCCATAACTTTATCTTGACGAGGAGAGAAAGATCACCCAAATTATGCATGATTATGAAGAAGAGAGTGTAGAGTTGGCATCCTATAGGCTGAAGGATGTTTCTTATGATTGGGTAGTGATGTGGAAGAAGAATAGAGGGAAGAATGCAGCTCCCATGACTTGGCAAATATTTTAGGATGCGTTCTTAGACAAGTTCTTCCCACTTGAGATGAGAGAAGCAAAGATAGAAGAGTTCATGAACCTGAGGCAGGGCTCTATGACAGTAAAGGAATATTGCCTCAAGTTCAACCAGTTATCTAAATATGCTCCTGATTTGATGGCTGACCCCAGAACCAATATGGGTAAGTTTATGACCGGTGTGTCTAGACTGGTTGTTAAGGAGTGTAGGACTGCTATGCTCAATAGAGACATGAATCTTTCTAGACTGATGATGCATGCCTAACATATAGAGGCAGACAAGATAAAAAAAGAGATAGAGAAGAGAAAACAAGATAGATAGATTAAAGCAGCATGAGTATGGTCAGACTAGATCTTATGGAGGGAACCACCCACAATTTTAGGGCCATCTGTCTATGCCAGAGCCTTCGTCAGCTAGTACTCCCCCGCACTTAGAAATAGGTAGGAGTAGGGGAATAAGTCTTCTATGTCCAGGTCCTAGAACAGTGTGAGTAATAGGCCCAGTTATCCCCCATATGCTAAGTGTGGTAGGACCCATCTCGGTGAGTTCTTGGATGAGCAGAGGGGTTGTTTTGGTTGTGGAAAGTTGGGCCATAGACTTAGAGATTGCCCGCATGCTAGGCAGGAGAGCTAAAATATTTGACCACAGACTCAGGCTACCAGTGCACCAGCTCCTTTAGCCCGTCCAACCCCTCCTCAGTGTGCTTTATCCAATACCGGTGGCGGACAGCGCCAGAATCGATTCTATGCCTTATCGTCCCGCCAGGAGTAGGAGGATTCTCCAGATGTTGTTACTGGTATGCTTCATGTTTTTCATTTTGATGTTTATGTGTTGTTAGACCCTGGGTTAAGTTTCTCTTATGTGACCCCATTAGTTGCTGTGAATTTTGAGATAAGTTCCGAAAAGATCTCTGAGCCTTTCCTGTTTTTTACCCCAGTAGGTGAGTATGTTGTTGCTAAGCAAGTTTACAAAAAGTATCCTATTACTGTTCTTCACCGAGGCATATTCGCAGATTTGATAAAGGTAGATTTGGTTGATTTTGATATTATTCTGGGTATGGATTGGCTTCACTTTTGCTATGCATCTATAGACTGTCGTACCTATGTAGTCAAGTTTCAGTTTTCAGATGAGGCAGTTTTTGAGTAGTTCATAAATTCTGTATCTCCCAAGAGTTATTTTATATCCTATCTTAATGCCAGAAAGTTGATATCCAAAGGTTGTATTTATCATCTAGTTCGAGTTAAAGACACTAAGTCTGAGACTCCAACTCTTCAGTTAGTCAATATAGTTAATGAGTTTCCTAATGTTTTCTCAGAAGATCTCCTAGGAGTACCTCCTGATAGAGAGATAGAATTCAAGATTGACCTTCTTCCCAATACACAACCTATTTCCATTCCTCTATACCGAATGGCTCCTGCGGAGCTTAAGGAGTTGAAAGAGCAACTCACAGATCTTTTAGATAAAGGATTCATAAGTCCCAGTGTTTCCCCATGGGGCACACCCATTCTATTCATGCGAAATAAAGATGGTTCTTTGCGTATGTGCATTGACTATCGTCAGCTGAATAAGGTTACAGTTAAGAACAAGTACCCTCTTCCTAGAATTGATGATCTATTTGATCAGCTCTAAATTTTAAGTTATTTCTCGAATATAGACCTTAGATCCGGCTATCATCAGCTCAACGTAAGGGAGTGTGATATTCCAAAGATAGCCTTCAGAACCTGTTATGGTCATTTTGAGTTTCTAGTCATGTCTTTCGAGCTAACTAATGCTCCAACGACTTTCATGGACCTCATGAATCGAGTGTTCAAATAGTATCTTGATATGTTGGTCACAGTGTTCATAGATGATATTCTTGTATACTCCTGTATTGAGGATTACCATACAGATCATCTCCAAACTATTTTGCAAACTTTTAGAGATCATCAATTATTCGCCAAATTCATAAAGTGTGAGTTTTGGCTAAGGTCAGTTGCTTTTCTGGGTCATATTGTTTCCGCCAAGGCATTAGAGTCGATCCCAAAAAAAAAAAGCTATAAAGAATTAGCCTAAACCTGTCTCTCCATCAGATATTAGGATTTTCTTGGGTCTAGCTGGCTACTACCGCCATTTTGTTGAAGGTTTCTCATCTATTGCATTTCCTATGACCCGATTGACCCAAAAGAAAGTTAAGTTCCTGTGTTCAGATTCCTGTGAGAAGAGTTTTCAGGAGTTGAAGACTTGGCTCACATCAGCCCCAGTGTTAGCTTTACCCGATGGTACTGATGGTTTTATGTTGTATTGTGATGCCTCTAGGGTTGGTTTGGGTTGTGTATTGATGCAGAGAGGTAAGGTTATAGCCTATGCCTCTAGACAGTTGAAGCCGCATGAAAAAAATTACCCAACCCATGATCTTGAATCAGCTACTGTGGTTTTTTCATTGAAAATTTGGTGACACTACCTGTATGGTGTTCATGTTGATGTGTTTACGGATCATAAAAACTTGCAGTATGTGTTTACTCAGAGGGAGTTGAATCTTCATCAGAGGAGATGGTTAGAATTGCTAAAAGATTATGATATGAGTGTGTTGTATCATCCGGGTAAGGACAATGTAGTGGCAGATGCCCTTAGCAGGTTGTCTATGGGCAGTGTTGCTCATGTGAAAAAAGATAAGAAAGAGTTAGCTCGTGAAGTCCATCGCTTGGCCAGATTGGATATTAGATTGATTGATTCAGCTGAGGAGAATATTTGGGTTCAGAGTAGTTCCGAATCTTCCTTAGTTTCGAAAGTGAAGTAGAAGTAAGACCTGGATTCTAGTTAGGTCAGACTGAAGAAGTCAGTTAAAGACCAAAAGGTAGAGGTTTTCTCCCAAAGGGGAGATGGCATGTTGAGGTTTCAGGGTAGACTGTGTGTTCCTTGTGTTGAAGATTTGAGTTAGAGAATTATGGCTGAAGCACATGGTGCGCGATATTCCATTCATCTCGGTGCTACCAAGATGTACCACGATCTGCGGGAAATCTATTGGTGGAATGGTATGAAGAAGGATATAGCAAGGTTTGTGGCGAAGGGTGCAACTTGTCAATAGGTTAAGGTAGAGCACCAAAGGCCTGGTGGTAAGTTACAAGAGTTTGGTATCTCCACTTGGAAGTAGGAAGAGGTAAATGTGGATTTTGTGACTGGTTTACCTCTTTCGCGTCGTCATCATGATTTGACTTGGGTTGTTGTAGACAGGTTGACTAAGTCGGCGCATTTCCTGCCAGTACATATATCTTATACAGTGGAGGATTATCCTGAGTTGTAAATTCAAGAATTAGTCAGATTCCATGGAGTCCACTTGTCTATCATATCTGATAGGGGTACTCAGTTTACTTCCCAGCTCTGGAGAGCTTTTCAGAAGGGTCTTGGTACCCAAGTCGTAATACCCGTGCCTTTTCTTAGCTTGAAATCATCACTAGGATGTCTATTCTTGTACACATGGTATTTTTGAGTTTTTCACTTTCCATCATGTGGGAAATTGATTAATTTTTCCATCGATACCAATTCCATCAAAATTCGGTGTCAGATGAGAAAGTTATGGCCGAAATATAGAAAGCAGAAAAATTGGCCAGGTGCGACGGCGTAGGTAACGGACCGTCGGACAAGCGACAGACCGTCGCATCGAGGCAGTGGGTTAACTTTCTAGAAATATACGACGGCGAAGTCCGACGGACCGTCGACCATGCGACGGACCATCGCTCAGAGGCAGTGAGTCCAAGTTCTGTCCCAGTCTGACGGACCGTCGACCCAGCGATGGACCATCGCACCCCACCGTTGGATAATTCTCTCAGTTATTTTAAAATGCTTTTAACAGGGGTATTTTGGTCATTTACCACCCGCCTATGTATACCCAGTTATATTCGATTTCAGCTACTTTATGCATTATTATTTCACAACAACAAATTAGGGTTCTCTCAAGAATCAATCCTTAAGAATAAGAAACCCTAGGTTCTTGATTCCAAGCCAATAATTCAAGTTTTTCTCCACAGAATATCAAGAATCATAACCCAGGTATGCATAGTGTTCATTCATGGACTCCTTTCGTCCATGAAGTCCAAGAATCCCTTTTCCAACTTCAAGTTTATGGATTTTCTTGTGAATTTCATGATTGAGCTGTTCTTGTTCATGTTTATAAATGAGAAATTGAATTCTACTCCATGTTGGGTGATAATTTCTATGTGGGTTTAATTGTTATAGACTTAGATTCATGCAACCTTATGACTAAACCCTTGAATGATGAAATTAGAATGTGACCATGATGTTTAAATGTTGTATAATGATGTTTACATGTGCCATGTCTATAATATGTTTGATAAAATGCCTAGATGAAGGAAAGGTGCCTAATTAGCATGATTTCATGAAATCCCCATGTATGTACAAGTTATGCCTATCACATGTTTGATGAAATGCTTCAATAAATGTACTATGATGACTATTATGTATTCAATTAAGTCATGCTTGTCAGTTTCCTTCTATCGAGTCCTGGGGGTACTTGTACCCAAAATATTAGCTGTGAGCCTAGAGTCATGTCATGTTTTTACGATACTATCAGTCAATCTATGAATCCTTAGACTTCAGACAGTCTTATGACTTAGAAAATCTCCATGATCTCATGAACGCAGTCAGTAAATAATGATTAGTGTCTATTCAGATGGGAGTAGAAATTAGCGCCGAGTGAACCCAAGGATGGGGACACACACTATCAGATGAGGGTATGATCCTTAAAAGTCATCCTTGCATTCTAGAACTATGTAGCCAACATAGGTTGAGACATCAATACTGTCCTATTAGGGTTGATGAAGTGGATAAAGACTGTCAGATAAGGGCCCCACCATTCTCGTATAGGGGATACTATCAGACAAGGGTCACCCACAACTTATCCTTACTGGTGGCGCGGTATTAACAACCTTCCAATTAGGGTTACAAATTGGAACCCAACTTAGCCATAATGGTGTATTAGGGGCATGTGGGTTAAATAACTACTTCCCACTATTTCAGTATCAGTCTTAGTAAAAGAACTCAGATAGTTTTTCAGATTTCAGGACTGTCAGATACAGTCAACTCAGATACAAAATGGAACTCAGATAGTTCCATCAGATTTAGGACTGCCAGCTACAGTAACTCATGTTATCAATCACTCATTTATCAGTATGTCACGTTATCAGTATTCAATTATCAGTAATCATGTCATCACGATATCAGTGTCAGTTATTATATCTCATGCATGTATTCTCATGCTCATAATAGTCAGTCAGTTATTTTATCGTTCATGAATATGAACCCCATGCATTCAGTCTACCTCACATGCATACCAGTACATTCAATCGTACTGATGCATTCGTGCTATGGTGTTCTTATACTATAGGTTCAGAGACACGAGCTCCAGATCAGTAGTAGATTCCAGTTTCAGCAGTCAGAGTAGAAGTAAGTCCTCACCCTTCGAGGATATGATTATTTCTTTATTATCTCATTGATTATTTTATCAATTTGGGTTAGTTAGGGATATGTCCCATCAACTCCTTATTCAGATTATTCAGATAGTAGAGGCTTTCAGACTATATGCAGACTAGATTTCAGACTTCAGTATTTTTAGTTTTGTTTTGGTTATTCTATTACCCCACACTGATGTTATATTATTCAGCTTATGTTCACTATTGGACCTTATGGCCTTTCAGTGCATGTTTTCGCAATATTCAGTATTTAATGCAGTATACAGGTACAAATATCAGTCATGGGTTAGCTTGTGGTCCTTCAGGGTCATGAGCACCATGCAGCATTCCGGGTACCAGATTCAGGGTATTACATAAGTTCACCTTAGTTCCGCCTTTCATCCACAGATAGATGGTCAGGTTGAGAGGACCATCCAGACTTTGGAAGATATGTTAAGGGCATGTGCTTTTGATTTCAAGGGTGGTTGGGATGAGCATTTTTCATTGATTGAGTTTGCGTATAACAATAGTTATCATTCTAACATTCAGATGGCACCCCATTTGAGGCTTTGTATGGGAGGAGATATAGATCACCCATAGGTTGATTTGAAGTAGGTGAAGTAGCATTGTTTGGGCCTGATGCAGTGTTTGAGGCTATGGAGAAAGTTTAGTTGATTATAGAAAGGTTGAGAACAACCCAGAGTCATGAGAAGTCATATGCAGATGTGAGGAGAAGGGACCGGACCTTGAGTTTGAAGTTAATGATTTGGTGTACCTAAAAATACCACCCATGAAAGGGGTGAAAATATTTGGCAAGAAAGGGAAGCTTAGTACCCGCTATGTTGGCCCTTATAGAGTTCTAAGACATGTTGGGAAAGTAGCCTATAAGATTAAGTAGTGTATTGGTGATTCCGTTGTTGTAGATCCTTCGGAGAGCCCAGATGTCTAGGACAGTCTTTCGTATGATGAAGTTCCAGTTGAGATCCTAGATTACCAGATCCGTAGACTAAGGAACAAAGAAGTTCCCATGGTCAAAGTTTTGTAGCGAAATCAGTCAGTTGAGGGCGCTACTTGGGAAAAAGAAGCAGACATGCGAGCCAAGTACCCGCACCTCTTCTCTGCAAATTCAGGTCTAGCCGAAGGTATTACTTTTCCTTAATTCAGCCCTTTCTAATCAAAGATTCAGCTATACAACTATTCTTATTATAAGTTTGGGCATTCCTTAAAGAATGCATGTAAGGTGTTTGATAAAATGCCTAGGATGTTAGAAGTTCATATTTACATGATTTCATGATATCTAAATGACAAGTCCATGTTAGAGATACACTTCAATATGAATGCCCATGCTATTTATGTATTCTTATGGTGATGTCATGAAGTATGTATGATGATGGAAATATGAATTTTGTGTGCGAATTATATCCATGCTTTCCCTACCATGTTTGAGGTGTTGATTAAATACATGAAGTATACTATCCCCTACTTATAATATAGAGAATTGTGGACTCCAATCTTGTGATCAAGTCATGTCATGTGTGTTAGTTTTCTTCTATCGAGTCCTGGGGGTATTCGTACCCGAAAAACATAGTTGTGTGCCTAGAGCCATGTCATGTTGTCACGATAATCTCAGTCAAGATATAATATATAGAACTCAGTCAGTCATGTGATTCAAGAAACCTCAGAAATCTCATGATCCCAGTTAACTCTCAGATAATAGTACTACTCCGTCAGTCAACGGAAGTTAGTTTATCTGTCCATGTACAGTCAGTTGAATTATGTTTAGTCTCTTTATATAGGAGTAGGAGTTAGCACCGAGTGAACCCAAGGATGGGAACTCACCTGTATATGAGGGTGTAATTCTTAGAAGTCATCCTTGCATTCCAGAACTATGTAGCTAGCATAGGTTGAGACATCACAACCTGTTATATGAGGGTAGATGAGGTGGCTTAACCTGTTATATGAGGGTTCCAACCGTTCTCACTAGAGTTACCTGTTATATGAGGGTTGCTCACATATTGTCCTTACCAGTGGGTGGTATTGACACCATTCCAGTCAGGGCAGAGATTGGACCCCATCTTAGCCATAATGACACATATCGGGCATGTCGGTTAAACAGCTACCTCCCACAGTTTTGAGTATCAGTCTCAGTAAAAGAACTCAGAAAGTTCTTCAGATATCAATATACCAGGACTGTTAGATATAGTCAAATTCAGTTATAGCATGGAACTCAGAGAGTTCAACCAGATTCAGGGATGTTAGATACAGTCATCCATGTTATCAGAACTACGGTTCCAGCCATGTATTAGCGTATAGATTTAGCCATCACATACTCACGATCTTAGTTACTATGTATGTATATTTGTACTCTTACGTTCATATCAGTCAGTAAGTAGTATTATTCATGCATGTAAACCCTTTGCATTAGCCTACCTCACTAGTATACTCAGTACTCCAGTTGTACTGACGCATTTGCGCTATGGTGCTTTCTTTTCATGTTACACCATAGTTTCAGAGACACGAGTCCCAGACCAGCAGTAGCAGTCGCATTCAACATACAGAGTTGCAGTGAGTCCTCTTCATTCGAGGATGACATTATTTGATTTTTTTATTTATTTCTTCAGTTCAGTTTTACGGAGTTAGTTGGAGACATGTTCCTTCAACTCCTTATTCAGATAGTACTTAGAGGCTTTCAGATTTGGTATTCAGATTTAGTTCAGATTTGATTCAATTTTCAGTTGTTTTGGGTATCTTTCACCCATATGGCTATTGTGTCTTGACAGATTTTTATTCAGTTGAACCTTATGGCCTATATGTTTATGTTTTCTGCATTATTACGTTATATGTTGTAGTGTACAGGTACATATATCAGTCATGGGTTAGCTTGTGATCCTTTGGGTTCATAAGCACCGTGTAGCATTTCGGTTTAGAAAATCGGGGCATTACAAACTTGGTATCAGAGCCTAAGGTTCAATAGAGTCCTAGGAAGTCTGAAAGCCGCATCTAGTAGACTCTTGTACATGGGTGTGTTGCACGCCACATTTATGTATAGGAGGATATATGATGTTTTAGGAACAGTTTCCCTTCTTTCAGTATTTATGTCGTGCTAGTAAACATAATTTCAAGTCAGTCTCTTAGTCTAATCCGCTCTTCTCTTATTTCAGAAATATGCCTCCAAAGAGAAGAAATTAGCCAGCTCCTCATCCTAAAGATCTTTTAGGCGAACATGTTTTTCATGTGGAGTTCAGGACCGTATTTACCGCTCTTGATCAGTCTGTAGCTGCCCAGAATGAATGAATAATAGTCGTTTCGGCCAACCCAGTGGCCAATTCAGCAGCATCTAGGATTCGGGACTTCACCCAAATAAAACCTCTGTCCTTCTTTGGGTCTAAGCCAGATGAGGATCCTCAGGAATTTATTGACCAAGTCCAGAAGGTCATTGATATCATGGGAGTCACTTCTTCTCAGAGTGCTGAGTTAGCCGCATACCAATTGCAGGATGTCGCTCACACTTGGTATAAGCAGTGGTTAGAGGATGTAGGTCCTGTTGAGTGGGAAGAATTTGTCACGGCTTTCTTAGACAGATTCTTTCCCCAAGAGCTGAGAGAGGCCAAAGTTCTTGAGTTCATCAATATCAGGCAGGGAAATATGACAGTTAGAGAGTATTCTCTTATATTTACTCAGCTAGCCAGATATGCCCCTCATGTGGTTGCAGACAACAGGGCTAAGATGAGCAAGTTCGTGTCAGGGGTGAATGATAGCGTGGTAAATGAGTGTAGGTCTGCTATGCTGAACAATGATATGACTTTATCCAGGATCATGACCCATGCTCAATAGATAGAGGAGAAGAAGGTTAAGACTAGGGAGAGGTAGAACAAGAGAGCAAGAGCAGGCAGTTTCAGTTTTGCTCAGCCCAAATCAGAGAAAGGAAATCGTTCGCAGTTTTGTCTTAAGTCAGAAGTTCCATCCCCTTCCTCTTCTAGTTCCACAGTGCCGAAGTTCAGGGATGGAAACAGAGGCAGAGCACCAGGCTCTAAATCTCAGAGCAGTGTTAGCAGTGTTCGCACTTATCCTTAGTGTCAGACCTACGGTAAGTACCATCAGGGTGTGTGTAGAGCGGGTCAAGTTATTTGTTTTGTTTGTGGCAAGCCAGGCCACAGAGTTAGGGACTGTCCTCAGCCAAGTCCTCAGGGTCAGCAGAATTGTTCCATAGCTCACTCTGTTCACCCGAACCTGCAGGGTGCCACTTCCAGTGCTACTGGTGGGCAACACCCAAACAAACTCTATGCTCCTCAGAACCAACAAGATCAGGAAAATTCTCCCGATGTCGTTACTGGTACGTTATAGATTTTCCATGTTCATGTTTATGCTTTGCTAGACCCAGGTGCATCCTTGTCTTTTGTCACTCCCTCCATAGCAAGCAATTTCGAAATCAGTCCCAAAATTTTAGCAGAGCCCTTTTCAGTCTCTACCCTAGTGGGTAAAACCATCATAGCTCCGCGGGTATACAGGAACTGCTCGGTTATGATATTTCAAAAATCCACGTCAGCAGATTTAGTTGAGTTAGATATGACTAATTTTGATGTCATTCTCGGCATGGATTGGCTTAATTCCTGCTATGCCATAGTCGACTGCATAAATAGGATAGTTCAGTTTCAGTTCCCGAATGAGCCCGTCCTAGAGTAGAAGGGTAGCACTTCATCTTTTAAGGGTCAGTTTGTTTCCTACCTTTGAGCAAGGAAAATAATTTCTAAGAGGTGTGTGTATCATCTCGTGCATGTTAAGGATTCCAGTTCTGAATCTCCCAATCTCGAATCAGTCCTAGTGGTTAATGAATATTCAGACGTCTTTCCCAAAGATCTTCCAGGCATTTCTCCCAAAAGAGAAATAGATTTCGACATAGACCTTCTCCCAGATACTCAGCCTATTTCTATTCTGCCCTACAGAATGACACCAGCAAAACTCAAGGAACTGAAAGATCAGTTGAAGGATCTCTTAGATAAGGGATTCATCAGGCCCAGTGTATCCCCATGGGGTGCGCCAGTCTTATTCGTACTCAAGAAAGACGGTTCTCTCAGAATGTGTATTGATTACCATCAACTCAATAAAGTCACAGTCAAGAATAGGTATCCGTTGCCTAGGATAGACGACTTATTTGACCAGCTTCAAGGTGCCAGTTATTTCTCCAAGATATACCTCAGATCAGGCTATCATCAGCTCAGAGTTAGAGAATGTGACATTCCGAAGACAACTTTTCGTACTCGGTATGGTCACTTTGAATTTCTAGTCATGTCCTTTGGTCTTACCAATGCCCCTGCATCTTTCATGGACTTGATGAACCGGGTGTTCAAGCAGTGCTTGGACATATTCGTCATAGTCTTCATAGATGATATTCTGGTCTATTCTCGTACAGAGCGTGATCATTCAGAGCATCTCATAATTATTCTTCAGACTCTCAGGGATCACCAGTTGTTCGCCAAGTTCAGTAAGGTTGAATTTTGGCTAAGATCAGTAGCATTCCTTGGCCACATTATTTCTGGTGATGGCATTAGAGTAGATCCTTAGAAAACTAAAGTAGTAAGAAACTGGCCTCGCCCTGTCTCTCCATCAGATATCAGGAGTTTCTTGGGTTTGGCTGGCTATTACCGATAGTTTGTCAAGGGATTTTCTTCTATTGCATCTCTTATGTCCAAATTGACTCAGAAGAAGGTCAAGTTTCAGTGGTCAGAACCTAGCGAGAAGAGTTTTCAGGAGTTGAAGACTCGACTCACCTTAGCTTCAGTTTTAGCACTTCCCAACGGTTCCGATGGATTCGTAGTATATTGTGATGCATCCAGAGTAGGTTTAGGTTGTGTCCTTATGCAGCATGGTAGAGTCATAGCCTATGCCTCCAGACAGTTAAAGCCCCATGAGAAGAATTATCCTACTCATGACCTTGAGTTAACAACAGTTATCTTTGCCTTAAAGATTTGGAGGCATTATCTATACGGTGTTCATGTAGACGTCTTCACAGATCATAAGAGCCTTCAGTATGTATTTTCCCAGAAAGATCTTAATCTTCATCAGAGAAGGTGGTTAGAGCTCTTGAAGGATTATGACATGAGTGTCGTTTATCATTTTAGCAAGGCCAATGTAGTGGCCGACACACTCAGTAGACTGTCCATGGGTAGTGTTTCCCATGTTGAGGATAGTAAGAAGAAATTAGCTCAGGAGATTCATCAGCTTGCCAGACTAGGCATTCGCTTAGTCGACTCTTCAGAGGGTGGCGTATGTGTTCAGAGTAATTCTGAGTTATCTCTAGTTTCCGAGGTGAAAGAGAAGCAAGACAGGGATCGTAGCCTTGTCAAGCTAAAAGAGTCAGTTTAGAGTCAGGAAGTAGAGGTTTTCTCCCAAGGGGGAGATAGTGTCCTTCATTATCAGGGTCGTCTGTGTGTTCTCGGTGTAGATGAATTAAGGCAGAGAATTCTTGCAGAAGCGCATGGTGCGTGATACTCTATTCATCCAGGGGCTACTAAGATGTACCGCGACTTGCGGGAGATCTATTAGTGGAGTGGGATGAAGAGGGACGTTGCAGAGTTTGTGGCTAAGTGCTCTACATGTCAGCAGGTTAATATAGAGCATCAGAAATCTAGTGGTTCCATGCAGGAGTTCACTATTCCTACTTGAAAGTGGAAAGAAGTAAACATGGACTTTGTGATGGGTTTTCCTAGAACATGTCATCAGCATGATTCAGTTTGGGTCGTTGTAGACAGAATGACCAAGTCAGCTCATTTCCTTCTAGTTCGTACCTCTTACTCAGCCGAGGATTATGCCAAACTCTATATCAGGGATTTGGTCAGATTACACGGTGTTCCACTATCTATCATCTCAGACAGAGGTACCCAGTTCACCTCTCACTTCTGGAAAACATTCCAAAAGGGTCTTGGTACCCAAGTTTATCTCAGTACAGTGTTTTATACTCAGGCAGATGGTCAAGCAGAAAGGACCATTTAGACTCTAGAAGATATGCTAAGGGCGTGTGTAATTGATTTCAAGGGAAGCTGGGATGACCACTTGCCTTTGATTGAGTTTGCATACAACAACAGCTATCACTCCAGTATTCAGATGGCTCCATTCTAAGCTCTCTATGGTAGGAGATATAGGTCTCTGATCGGTTGGTTCGAAGTTAGTGAGACCACAGTCATAGGGACTGACTTAGTATTTGATGCCTTAGAGAAAGTTCAGTTGGTCAGAGAAAGACTCCGGGCTGCTTAGAGCCGGCAAAAGTCTTATGTGGATGATCATAGAAAGGATCTCGAATTCGAGGATTATGACTATATCTATCTCAAGATCTCTCCCATGAAGAGAGTGAAGAGATTCGGCAAGAAGGGAAAGATCAGTCCTCGATATGTCGGTCCCTTCAGGATTCTCAGTTTCTTCGGCAAGGTAGCCTATGAGCTCAAATTTCCTTTAGATCTAGCCTCAGTTCATCCAGTCTTCCATGTCTCTTTGCTCAAGAAGTGCATAGGTGACCCAACAGTTGTAGTCCCTATTCAAAGCGTTGACATTCAGAATAGCCTCTCTTATGAAGAGATTCCAGTCGAAATCCTCGACTATCAGACTCGTAGGCTGAGGAACAAAGAAGTTCCTCTAGTCAAGGTTCTTTGGCTAAATCAGTCCATGGAGGGAGCTACTTGGGAAGCAGAAGCAGACATGCGAACCAAGTACCCTCATCTTTTCTCCGCTAATTCAGACTTAGCTTGAGGTAACCATTTTTCTTAAGCTTATTCAGTTACATGTTCAAAATTCCAGTATAAAATTGGTATCAAGTATCAGTGCATAGCTTATCATGCATTCATGAGTTCAGCTTATCAGTCATGCATCAGATATGCATGTTCAGTTGGGCTATATTTAGTTTAGAATTCAATTCAGTCCTAAAATCATGTTCCAGTTGAGCATGATTAGTGTATGCGTAGTTTTATCTTTTCTCCCCTCTCAAGCAGTCATCATTCGAGGACGAATGTTTTCAAGGGGGAGATATTGTAATACCCCAAAAAATCCAAACCAATATTAGAGCCATGTACCAAGATCATGCATAGTACATCATGGTTCTTTTATAGTTTTATGAGTAAGTTAGATGTATATTAAGGCGTTAAATAACTCCCAGCTATCAGACGAATCAAAACATTCCTTACCGATTGAATTCTTGAGAAGGATATTAGTATAGTCAACTTCAAACGAATATATCTCTCATTATACTTGGAATTTTTGATATCATAACCTATCAACAGATATATAATTGAATTATCTTTCCAACGATACCAATTTTACCTAAATCCGATATCGGAGTAAAGAGTTATTCCTATTTTACTCCAGCATATCAGGCTGGAAACAGTGTGACGACATTCGTGGTAGCTTACCACATTTGTGACGCCCTATCATGAAGGTCGTCAACCTTAGGAAGAAACCAAATCCTAAGTGACGAAATTCGTGGTAGCTTACCACATTTGTGATGCCTTATCACGAAGGTCGTCAGCCTTAGGCAGAAACCAGCTCCTACGTGACGACATTCGTGGTAGCTTACCACATTTGTGATGCCCTATCACGAAGGTCATCAGCCTTAGGCAGAAACCATCTCCTAAGTGATGAAATTCTTGGTAGCTTACCACATTTGTGATGCCTTGTCACAAATGTCGTCAGACTTAGGCAGAAACCATCAATTCCAGCTTCTGTGTGACGACATTTTTGACGGCTTACCACATTTTTGATGCCTTGTCACAAATATCGTCAGCTATTATTTTCAGAAACTGGGAATTTATTTCATAAGGGTATTTTGGTCTTTTCCCTTCACTTTCCATGACTTATAACCCTTAAGGAACGTATTATCTTCCATTCTCTTTAGTTAAAACATCTCAAAAAGCTCTCTCATACACTTTCAACCACAAGATTAGGGTTTCCTCTCAAGATCATCTCCTTAGGAACAAGAACATTCTTTCCCAAAGGGGTTAAACCCTAGTCAAGAAAAATCAAGGGCAAGCCTAAGAATTTCTTCAGGATCCTTCAGAAACATTAGATCTCTTTCAAGATCAAGCTTTAAGGTATGCGTAGTGTTCATCTATGGATTCAATTCGTTCATAGAGTTCAAGAATCATGCTTTTAAATGTTATTTTGTAAAATTTTGTGGTGATATAAGCATGTACACGTTGATGATAGTTTTTCAAGTTTCAAGATGATATCTAAGGATGTTTTTCATGGAATATATGTGATTGTTGGTTGAAAATCATGAACTTTGGGTGGGTTAAACTAATGCAAGTATGAAATCCACCTATGCCTTAAAGAATGCATGTAAGGTGTTTGATAAAATGCCTAGGATGTTAGAAGTTCATATTTACATGATTTCATGATATCTAAATGACAAGTCCATGTTAGCGATACACTTCAATATGAATGCCCATGCTATTTATGTATTCTTATGGTGATGGCATGAAGTATGTATGATGATGGAAATATGAATTTTGTGTGCGAATTATATCCATGCTTTCCCTACCATGTTTGAGGTGTTGATTAAATACATGAAGTATACTATCCCCTACTTATGATATAGCGAATTGTGGACTCCAATCTTGTGATCAAGTCATGTCATGTGTGTTAGTTTTCTTCTATCGAGTCCTGGGGGTATTTGTACCCCAAAAACATAGTTGTGTGCCTAGAGCCATGTCATGTTGTCACAATAATCTCAGTCAAGCTATAATATATAGAACTCAGTCAGTCATGTGACTTAGGAAACCTCAGAAATCTCATGATCCCAATTAACTCTCAAATAATAGTACTACTCCGTCAGTCAACAGAAGTCAGTTAATCTATCCAAGTACAGTCAGTTGAATCATATTCAGTCTCTTCATATGGGAGTAGGAGTTAGCACCGAGTGAACCCAAGGATGGGAACTCACCTGTATATGAGGGTGTGATTCTTAGCAGTCATCCTTGCGTTCCAGAACTATGTAGCTAGCATAGGTTGAGACATCACAGCCTATTATATGAGAGTAGATGAGGTGGATTAACCTGTTATATGAGGGTTCCCACCGTTCTCACTAGAGTTACCTGTTGTCACACCCCTTTTTCGACTCCCAAAAAAAAAGATATGTATTTTAAGTTCGAAAGGGTTTTATTATTAAGGTGACTAAAATGAAAAATTTGTTTTAAAGAAAAGGATTATTTACATTATTTTTTTCTTTCTTATTCAGAGTCGCCACTTGGCATAATCCGGTGTCCCAAGTGACCTTTGAAAAATCCTTTTCAAAATGGTTTGACTCTAAAAATTGATCCGCGAACAGAGATTCCGGCTAAGGAATTCTGTTGACCGAGGGGAAGGTGTTAGGCACCCCTCGATCCCGTGGTTCGACCATGGTCTCTTGGTGGAGCGTATCGGGTAATTTGACATTACAAATGTACAAACCACATAAACACACAAAAACAAGCAAACAAACAAATCACACAAAATTCAAAACAAACCAAAATAATGTTCAGTCCAAATTATACAATCCAAAATAAAAGAGGTGCTGAAATATAAAACCTATTCTATTCTAAACTAATCTTAAACTAAAATCCACCCGACGTTCCGGGCCTTGATCACGAGTCTCCTTTGCGTACATGCTACTTCGGGGCATTCCCTGGATAAATCAATACAAATCCTTCGGGGCATTCCCCGGCCAAATGAGTACAATTTAAAATTTTCGTGCAATAAAGTAGAAAGTACCATTCACGCACATATTCAAACACTCCAACAAATCGTTATTCCTAAATTTGCCTACCCTGCCTACGTTTGCCTACCAAGTTCAACGTATCACAATTCTATCATGTTCAATATTATCAATACATCAAAATTAATTAATATTCATTTTCCTCCATTTTTAATCCCCACCTTAATTCATTTTCAACCACGTGATTAACTCATTTCAATACACAATTCTCTAATCGAGAATAATGAAAATTCACCAATCATGCTTAGCACATCATACACCCAAATGTCACCAACAGTTCACATCAACAAACAAACCACGGTATCGAATCACACGCAATCACAATCACATAAGAATTAAATAAAAGAGAAGAAAGAATTGGACCTTAAATTTGAAGCTTTCACACTCAATGTTATTCGAATAAAGAGAGTCCGCACCCGGAAACCTCGAGCCGAATCTTAACACCAACAATTCAACTCGACAAATAATGACCCGTTCACCGTCACTTTTCATGCCGTTACTGATGTTACTGCTCACCGGTTACTGTTCACCGACCCCTTTTTTTGTTGTTGTTGTTATTCTTGTTCTTGTGAGGAAGATTTTTTTTGTGATTGTTGTTGTTGTGGAGAAGATGATGATAAAAGAATGAGCCCCTTTTTCCTTCTTAGAATTTTTCTTTTATAATGGGCATGAATTTGTTATGATGTGGGAATTTTGGTGGGTCCCCCATATATTCTTTCTTTTAGTTTGTTGTTGTGAGGATAAAAATATGAGTGGGTAGGGAGGTGGAAGCTTTTGATTGGGTAGGTTGTTAGGATAAGATAAATTAGTTAAAGGTATTGTTTTTTGTTTATTTTTGTATTTTTGTGGGATATAATTACATGGTGTTGGACACATGGTAAGGTGAACTAAAAATGAATAAAATTAGACTTCGGGAGGGACAAAATTAGGTGTCTACACCTGTTATATGAGGGTTGCTCACATGTTGTCCTTACCAGTGGCGCGGTATTGACACCCTTCCAGTCAGGAAAGAGATTGGACCCCATCTTAGCCATAATGGCACATATGGGGCATGTCGGTTAAACAACTACCTCCCACAGTTTCAGTATCAGTCTCTGTAAAAGAACTCAGACAATTTTTCAGATATCAGTATACCAGGACTGTTAGATACAGTCAAGTTTAGTTATAGCACGGAACTCAGAGAGTTCAACCAGATTCAGGGATATCAGATACAGTCATCCATGTTATCAGAACTACGGTTCCAGCCATGTATTAGCATACAGATTTAGCCATCACGTACTCACGATCTTAGTTACTATGTATGTATGTTTGTACTCTTACGTTCATATCAGTCAGTCAGTAGTATTATTCATGCATGTAAACCCTTTGCATTAGCCTACCTCACTCGTACACTCAGTACTCCAGTTGTACTGGCGTATTTGCGCTATGGTGCTTTCTTTTCATGTTACACCATAGGTTCAGAGGAACGAGTCCCAGACCAGCAGTAGCAGTCACATTCAGCATACAGAGTTGTAGTGAGTCCACTTCATTTGAGGATGACATTATTTGATTTATTCATTTATTTCTTCAGTTCAGTTTTACGGAGTTAGTTGGAGACATGTTCCTTCAACTCCTTATTCAGATAGTACTTAGAGGCTTTCAGATTCAGTATTCAGATCTAGTTCAGATTTGATTCAATTTTCAGTTGTTTTGGGTATCTTTCACCTATATGGATATTGTGTCTTGACAGATTTTTATTCAGTTGAACCTTATGGCCTACATGTTCATGTTTTTTGCATTATTACGTTATATATTGCAGTGTACAGGTACAGATATCAGTCATGGGTTAACTTGTGATCCTTCAGGGTTATAAGCACCGTGTAGCATTCCGGTTCAAAAAATCGGGGTGTTATATTTTTGCATATATTAATTCTTTGATTCTTTATCTGTTTCACATTGCAAATTGTGTAAACTTTTTCAAAAATTCTTTACATTGTTTGCGCAAATTAAATTTATTCTCTTATCAATTCGTTTATTCACCATTTGTTTAATATACTGTATCTGTATATTGTTAAAGCTGTTAAACATTATTCTTTACTTCATTTGATCATAAATCACAATTCCATCGAGTCTTTGGCCGTACACTTAGCACACTGTGGTTCATGCGGGGTGGGTGGGGGGGGGGGGTGAGGGTGTCTTACACTCCCCCAAACCTTCTTTGAGTTCCATAATTTTAGAATCAGTACATTTAGGTTAGTGCGCCTTCTCACAATCATTCAGTCCTACTCTCAACCATTTAGGAAAATTTCTATTTTGGAAATGGATCACGCCATGTACAAACTCACAGATAGGTTTGAACTACGTTTTGACCTGATTCTTGCCCTGACAAGATACGTTGGCAACCCTGTATTAGAGTTCGGTCTCTTCACTATTTCGGAATAATTTCTTTGGAATTCAACTAGGGAAATTTTTTGAAAACAGTTCAAAGACGCTCTCCAAAAGTCTTCAGGAGCGTAAATTTCTAATAACATTAGTGCCCAGTCGGCCTACCTCCAAATCCTCACCCAATTTTGATTTGAGAAAACCTAGCTTCTTCTTTTGAACATTGTAAACTATTAAATTTATGGTGTATCGATCCTCACTTTCAAAGCAAGGGTTAAATATTCTTTTATTCATAATACTCCTTCCAACTGTGGTGAAATAATGTCATAATTTCGTCAATGTCTGACTTTCTCAATCTCTTCAGCATACTGAAGTTGTGTCAAAGCTCTCCTCATGATTGAAACCCATCCTCTCGATCGTTTGATCGATAAAATTTTGATTCAACGAGCAGTTCCTCCTTAACCATCTTTCGTATTATTTTCAATATTACCGCCACTCTTATACATTCATACAGGGTACATACAAATTTACAAATTTTCCTGAACTACGCAGACCTGATTCTTATTTTCACAAGATACGTAGGCAACTCTCATTCGGGTTCGGTCTCATTTTTTTTTTCAAATAAATAAAAATTCAAAATTTTGACTTGGTTGGTACCAACACAGTTAGGAGTGTGCATAAAAAAGAACAAATTGGTATGATGGACAGGACCGACATTAAGGTAAATCATAGATTCTTTTGATACCTTTTGGTCAAACCTGAGTAACACTGGAAAATTCTTTTGCATACATCTAAGACAAAAAGGAAGCCAACCTCATTATTTCAAGTGCATTATGTGGTGAGGTTTAGACTAGTTCATTACATTGCATTGTTGATCTACAAAGGAGAAACAAAATACACTTCAAAATCAGTCCACAAGATCAAAGATCCGAGGACCCTTTTGAAGACCACTCTCGGATTCACTAACTAGAACAAAATGAAGAGATAACAAGGTGTGAATCACACCAAAACAGCCACATCAACAATATAACAAGAATAACAACACTAGGATAACAATAATCCAACGTTACGAGATTACAAGACAACAAGAACTAACGGTTTCCCTAAATAACACTAACTAAGACATGAAATGTAGAGATAGAAAGTGAGACATACACTACAATAAGACCCAAGAACCAAAAGATATATTAAATCTAAGGACCCCTAAGACTAACAATAGCAACACCACACTCTTACGAAGACACGAGAGGGATTCCATCGCTCAAGCACCATCATTTCCAAGCAATACACATTCACAAGTGAGTCCACAATTGCTCATGTCCTAGTTTTGGCCTAGGGAGGATCTCTCTCTCAAGATAAGGGTTCTTTCATCAATATTCAATAATTAAGTGAATCAACCCTAACATGTTCCTTATATATTACAAAACAAATAGAAGTTAAAATGACCAAAAAGGCCTTCAAAGAGTGGAATGCCCATCAAGTGTAAGTTATGGGCTGATATTGGTGTGTTTTGGGCCTTTTCTACACTTAAGTTTCACACACCAAGTCTCGAGACCAACGCGCACCCTTTTATAAGTCCGTATCCATGATTATTCTTGTATCATCCTCTCCATCTTGAGAGGAATTTGCCCACAAAGTCACTGTTCAATTGGCCACTTAAAGAAAAACCACTCAAAATAGTCCGCAAAACATGAAGGGCCCGAGAGCTCAATAATAACAAGGGACGTATCAAAAACGAGCTAAAAACAGCCCACAAGAGATGCACAAAAACAGTCCGCAAGCTAGCCAAACCCGAGAGTATAATAACAAAAAGTCTCGGATCCAACATCTTCATTTTGATCCTCGGCTTCCTCTCCCTCTTGAGATTGGCCTTCAATCTTATCCGACTCAAGTCTCCTTCTTTCATATAAGCATAGTCGTAGACTATATATCCTTCGTGTCTCTCTATAATATGTTTCTCTTCATGGATGTGTCAGTTTTGGGAAAGAGAAGTTTCGGTTGAGAGGCTCGATTTGGTAACGTGGAGCTTCGGTTGTGGAGCTTGGATTGGAGGAAATTGGCTTCCAAGTCCTCCTTGTTGTACTTGATCAACTTGCGGGGGAATTGGTCTATCTTGTTCTCAGTTTTGAGGGCTATTTGAAGCTTGGCTTGTGGCATTAGGTGGTGGTCTTGGAGGATTGGTCATTGGAAGTAAACTTTCGGGAGTAAAATCACGAGAGTTCCTTCGACTCTCTATTTGATCCAACCTCTCACTCTTAGTTACCACATCTGAGTCAATTTTTTTAAGACCCACATTTGTCCTAGCAAGGTCTCGGGACAAAGCATCAAGGAGGGACAAAATAGTTTCCATTATGTCCAAGAAGCTACCTACAAAATGATAAACAAGTTAGTTGTACAAGAATGGTCCTCACACTCCTTCTCTATTGTCTTGTCTCTCGGATTTTTTTTTCACTTTGATCTCATAAGTGCGTAACCTTGCTTTTAATCCGTGAGGCATTGAGAGGTGGACCAAGTATTACAACGACTCAAAAGAATAAGACACACAAAGGAATGTATACACGAAGGACGGTTTCAAAACTAACTCACAATCTAGTTGTAGCTTGTAAGTCAGATTCGGAATCAACAAACAAAACTAAAGACACAAAATGAAACTAAAAGATCAAAATTTGAGCTTAAAATTTGTTGTGTGAACAGTAATTGGTGATGTGGCAGTCCGTGATTGGCCTCGGTTCTCAATAATTTTATAGTCCAAATTTGAAAGTCTTGATCAATTTTACAATTTGGACTTTGGTAGAAATTGTTTAATGGAGGGAAATACAAACTAGTCTTTGGAGCTTCTTTTTCAATTCAAATTTCAAGATTCAAAAGTCTTTTGACTAGACTTGTACTCCTCCTTAAAACATGGACCCTTGTTTTATGGAAAAGTGGTGGAGATGTGATGTAAAGCCTTTTGGTGGTTGGGGGTCTTTCAAGACTTAGCAAGTTCTACACCATCTATTTCACCTTTTGAAGTAACAAGGTGATGAATGTGGTGAAGAACTTCAAAAATACAACAAGAACAACCAACAACAATCTCCCAAGAACAATAACAATTCCACAACAACAAGGCCAACAACAAAATGACCAACAAACGGTCAAGGCTCTTTAGTGTTGTATTTCGGTTTAAGAAAGAGGTGAATGTTGTGAAGAACTTCAAGAACAACAACAACATCCACCAAGAATTACAACAAAATTCACATGGCCAACTTCAAATCCACAACAACAAGATCAACACCACACGGCCACAATAATGTTCACAACAAAAATATCACAACAAGGCTCAAACTAAGATTGAATCAAAGTGTTAGTGAAGAACAATACTAACACTACAAACACACAAGACAAGTAAAAGACTCCTAGACCTAGATTCAAGAAGAAATCTCAGCCAAGAACACCACAAGAACACAATTTTGGCCAAGAACACAAAATGGATAGATTTGCTTCTTTTTGATTTTTTTCAGTTTTTTTTAAACACTTTTTTTTTTTGAATTTTCTAACAAGCAAGCCCAAGATTGATCATGTAGGAACAAGATCAAGCCATTATTTGATACCAAATGATACAAGATCGATAAAGGAGACATGAAATACACTTCAAAATCAGTCCACAAGATCAAAGATCCGAGGATCCTTTTGAAGACCACTCTCGGATTCACTAACTAGAACAAAATGAAGAGATAACAAGATGTGAATCACACCAAAACAACCACATCAACAATAGATAATCAACAATATAACAAGAATAACAACACTAGGATAACAACAATCCAATGTTACGAGATTACAAGACAACAAGAACTAACGATTTCCCTAAATAACACTAACTAAGACATGAAATATAGAGATAGAAAGTGAGACATACACTATAATAAGACCCAAGAACCAAAAGATATATTAAATCTAAGGACCCCTAAGACTTACAATAGCAACACCACACTCTTACGAAGACATGAGAGGGATTCCACCGCTCAAACACCATCATTTCCAAGCAATACACATTTATAAGTGAGTCCACACTTGCTCATGTCCTAGTTTTGGCCTAGGGAGGCTCTCTCTCTCAAGAGAAGGGTTCTTTCATCAATATTCAATAATTAAGTGAATCAACCCTAACATGTTCCTTATATATTACAAAACAAATAGAAGTTAAAATGACCAAAAAGTCCTTCAAAGAGTGGACTTCCCATCAAGTGTAAGTTATAGGCTAATATTGGTGTGTTTTGGGCCTTTTCTACACTTAAGTTGCACACACCAAGTCTCGAGACCAACGCGCACCCTTTTATAAGTCCGTATCCGTGATTATTCTTGTATCATCCTCTCCATATTGAGAGGAATTTGCAAAAGGGCTCATCCTCTCCTCGTTTGAGCCTGAGACCTTTTCTTTAGATAACTACATCTGAGCCTATACCTTTTGAGTGCTTACACTCACTATCCCCCTCTTGGCCCACCTTATTGAGCATACTAAATACGTGTAAATTGCGGACAAAGATTCAAGATCAACACTGTCAAAGGCAAAGGACATATAGCCCAGAAGAACAAAAACAAAAGATAACTTCAAAGAAGAAGGAGAAAAAACCCTCGCACAATAAAAAAGAGATAACTCCAGTAAAGATGGAGAATCATCATCATAAAAAAAAAAGAGAAAAAACAATACTTTTATTGAAAAAAGTGGAAAACTCCAACACATGATTCAAAAAAGTCGAAGCAAATACGAAACAAGGGGCAAGAAGCACAACAAAGAAGATCAAGCATCAAAGTGCAACAAATAGTAAAAACAGGAATATACTGCAATGCTCATTGAGTAATTAGTCACTTTCAACCGAAAAAACTTCCTACCCATCCCCAAGCCTACATTGCAAGTCAATAAAAAGTCCTACAAGATCCTACTCTAACTGTTCTCACATTAGTGGATACTTACACGAAGGCCAAGCCTATGGTATCACAATTGCATTCATTGAACTTCTTTCTGAGGTTGAGTGTATATCTCTGGATATCTCTACATTCAAAAAAAATATACTCAAATAAGTATGAGAACAAGACATTCTTTCTGGAGAGCGCACTTGAAACATAAGAACAAGCATAGTCGAAATCTTTGTTTGAATCAAGACGAACGAATCTTGTCGATACTTAGACATGTATAAGGTACCACTTGAAGCTATTGGAGTTACCCTGAAGTCAATCTCGGTTAGCTGGAAGAGATGGGGGAATTATTACACACATTACTAATTGTTGGTACCAACTACAGTCAAGGCACGATTATATATTTATTTTCAACTTTCAACATTTCTTACAAAAGAAAATACAAAACAATTTTGTTTCGCTGTTCAACACTTTTTACATGGAAAACACGAAACAAATTTTCTACAATTTTCACCTTTCAACATTCCTAACATAGAATAACACAAAATAATTTTCTACATTTTTCAACTTTCGGACTTTCTTACAAAGAAAATACAAAACAATCTTTTGTATTTTTTACTATTTCACATTTCCCACAAAGAAAACACACCAGCAATCTCCCGCATTTTTCATCTTTCAAACATTTTTTACGACAAAAATGCAAAAAAATAATTTTCTTTTCTTTCAAACAAATGCCTTCACATACATGCATTACACTTCACATGCAAAACACCCACCTCCAAATACAGACAACTGACCTTTCTTTTCAGAGCTACCACCTTCAAACACAGATATTTTGCTTTTCTATCAGGTGTTCTCAGAACTTATACATTTTTAGAAAGCCCACCAATCGAGAGGCTACTACCTTACAACTATTTCACTAATCGAAACACTATTAGAATTCAATCACCTCACAAGTTGATGATCTTAGTCTTCGTAGACAATCGAAGACATCATTCAACATTAGTCTTCGTGGACAATCGGAGACGACAATCCACATCAGCCTCCATAGACAATTGAAGTTGTCATGCATCGAGTCTTCATATACAATCGAAGACATCATTCAACACTAGTCTACGTAGACAATTGAAAACAACAATCCACACCAACCTTCATAGACAATTGGAGGTGTCATGCATCAAAGTTTTCGTATACAATTGAAGACATCATTCAACATCAGTCTCCGTAGACAATCGGAGACGACAATCAACATCAATTTTCATAATAATTAAAGATGTTATGAAGTCTTCGTACACAATCGAAGACACCATCATTCAACATCCGTCTCCATAAACAATTGGAGATGTCATCAAGTCTTCGTAGACAATCGAAGACACCATTCATCACATTAGTCTCCGCAGACAATCGTAGACAACCGATAACATCAGTTTTCATAAGCAATTGGAGATGTCATCAGTCAGTCTTCATAGAAAATTAAAGACGACAATCAACATCAGTATTCATAAACAATCGAAGACATCATCATTCGTTATATCAGTCTCCGTAGACAGTCGGAGACGGCAACTAAAATCCGTCTCCATAGACAATTAGAGATGTCATTCACATTAGTCTCCGTAGACAATCAAAGACAACCATCAACATCAGTCTTCATAAATAATTAGAGATGTCATCCGTCAGTCTTCGCAGACAATTAAAGACGACGATCAACATCAGTCTTCATAAACAATCGAAGACATCATCATTTATCTCATTAGTTTTCGTAGACAATCGAAGACGACAATTAACATCAGTCTCTATAGACAATTAGAGATGTCATTCACATCAGTCTCCATAGACAATCGGAGACAACAATCAACATCAGCCTCCATAGTCAATTGGAGGTGTCATACATCAAGTCTCCGTAAACAGTCGAAGACATCATCATTCATCACACAGTCTCCGTAGACAATTGGAGATGACAATCAACATCAGTCTCCATAGACAATTAGAAATGTTATCAAGTCGTCGTATACAATCGAAGATACCATCATACAACATCAGTCTTCGTAGACAATCAAAGACGATAATCAACATCAACGTCCATAGACAATTGGAGGTGTCATGCATCAAGTCTTCGTAGACAATCGAAGACATGACCATTTAACATCCGTATCCATAGACAATTGGAGATGTCATCAAGTCTTAGTAGACAATCGAAGACACCACAATCAACACCAACCTTCATAGATAATTGGAGGTGTTATCCATCAAGTCTTCGTATGCAATCGAAGATATCATTATTCACAAAGTCTCCGTAGACAATCAGAGATGACAATCAACATCACTCATCACGTTACTCTCCATAGACAATTGAAGATGTCATCAAGTCTTCGTATACAATCGAAGACATCATCATTCAACATCAATCTCTGTAGACAATCGGAGATGACAATCAATATCTGTCTCCATAGACAATTAGAGATGTCATACATCAGGTCTTCGTAGACAATAGAAGACATCTTTCATTCATCACTTCAATCTCCATAGACAATTGGAGATGACATTCATCCCTAGGTCCCTGTACATAATCGGAGGCGTCATTCATCCTTAAATCTTCGTAGACAATCAGAGAAATCATGCATCTTTTCAATCGAGAACAATAACATATTTTTTTCAAATCCCATACATCATACACGGGTAAATTTTGAGAACTGCCCTAAAAAATTTTATTTTCTCATTTCGAACTACAACCGACCTGATCCTCATACAACTTGAGGTATGCAGTCAACTCTGAATTAGAGTTCGGTCAAAGTTTTCTTCAAAAATAAAAAAATATTTATTATTTTTTTTCGAGCAAAATTGGCTACACATCAACGTTCTCATTTGAAGACTTCTACATCATCCTAAAATGAAAAGGGACAACTGTTGACACCCAGTTTTTTCTCTCCATGCCTAAAATTAACGTCTACAGGCTTCCTAATCGTTAAAGAGCATAAAACATAATTTTCACATCTTCTTACAATTGTATGACAAATTAGTGATAATCATCCTTCCTTTAGAATTTTAATCAATTTATTGTCACATTTTTACTTTTCATAATTTATAAATATATATTTTTTATTTTGAATTTTTTATCAATTCATTATCTTTTTTAACATTTTACAATCATCTGCACATGTGCACGACACGTCGTCACATTTCTTATAGTATTTTCAAATTAATTACATTTCAATAATTTTAATATTTTTTACATTTTTTCTGTAATTACATATCAATACCTATATTTTTGTATATTTATTACGATCCGCAAAAGCTGAATCGGATCAGTCATTTTAATGCACATACAACAAATCAATCAAGTCAAAGTGTCATCATATTTATGACACTTGACTTTTTTCTCACCTACTATCCAAATTTAAGAAATTTGTTAGGAGAAAGTAGATTTGATTTTTTTATTATTATTATTTATTCCTTTTAAATACCCAATATACATACACACAATAAATACACAACATGTACACGATATGACATCATATTTTTATAATATTTTTAAATTAACTACATTTTTTAAATAATATTCTCAACATTCTTTATTTTTTTCATAATTACAAAATAATTTCGTATTTTTAAGATCCACAAACACTGAGTCGGATCAATTTTTTTTATATAGTATAACAATTCTACACAAAAGAAAAAAAAAGACAGACTACCACCCCATGAGGCAAAATCTGAGAGGGTAGATTTTTATTTTCTATCCTCTCAGCCAAAAAAAGGAGAGTCACACGTTACCTCTGAAAAAAGGGGAGCCACAAATATACTGATATTCTTTTCTTTAAAAAACACACACTACACACAACACATGCACAAACACAGACATTAGATCTCTCTTTCTCCCTTACATTATCTCTCTTTCTCCTCTTTCTCCCTCTCACTTCCGTCATTACTGCCGGAGCTTCGACAACCACCACGCAATGTCTCCCTTCCTCCTCTCCTGTTAGCGACCACCGATATCTCCGACAACTTCGGCCAACAGCTACCAAAACTCCAACGATTTCAGCCGCCCAAAGCCAAACCAGATATGACAGTGACCTCACCAACAGAAATCACCATGTGCCGCCCTCTTTCCCTTTTCTTTTTTTTCGATCATGCGTCGCCGGAGTTTATCACCGGCAGGCAAAGTTTCACCCATCATACTGCCTATTTTATTTTCCATTAAAGTTAGTTCAATCTCACCAACAAAAAAACCCGGACATATCAGCCCAACCCTTGGTATTTGCTATTGTTTTTTTCATTTTGGCGTCGCTCCGGCGAAGGCTGTGGAAGCGGTGCTACTCGTCCCTCTTCCTTTTTTTTGGTAATTGCTTTCGATCTATTGGTTACTTTGATTGGGTTCTTGCTTTTACACTATTATTGTGTTTATGATATATACATTAGATTGAAAATGCTAAAATATGAAAAAATTCGTTGTTCTTACATTTTCCGTGGTGAAACTTGTCGATGGATGCTCTTTATTTTCTTCATTCATTGTGCTCTTGGTATTGCTGGTTTGATTATTGGGTTTCCTCAAGTGATTTAGATGTGTCTGTGCAGTAGGTTGTATATTTGGACATTTGTTCAAGTCTATTATATTTGCTCACTTTGTTGGCATTTTTTTTCGAACTGATTGTGTCCTTTTACTATTTTTATACTTATTACATTGACAATGAACAAACACTACACTATATGGCCAATGAAATTATATCTCTATTTGGATATTTGAGGCCATCCCATTATAAAGGCGGACTTTACATTTTCAAATTTACTATTTATATCAAAGGCCGATACTTGGCCAATGAAATTATCTCTCCGTCTGGATATTCGAGGCCATCCCATTATAAAGGTAGACTTTACATTTTAAATTTACTATTTATATCAAAGGTCGATACTTGGCCAATGACATTATCTTTCCGTCGGATATTTGAGGCCACCCTAATACAAAGGACGGATCTTTACTTTCCAAGTCATTTAATTTTTATAAAAAATAGACATTTGGCCGATGAAGAAATTCTCCATCGATTTTCGAGGCCTCCACAAATAAAAGACGGATTTTACGTATATAAATACGTAACAAGAATACATAATTAGTGCGATTACGAAATCTTTATAATATTTTAAAAATTTATTTGAGCCCACTTTTTTAACAAAAAAATATATTTTTAAATGTGTATATGCACACATACTTTTTAATTTATTTTGATTATTATTTATTTGTTATTAACTGTTTTATTACAAGTGTTTATACATGTTATTGGAAATACTTATTGGGAATGACATTAAAAAAAGACTTTAAATTATGTGTTTATATTTTTATATTGTTACACTTGTACAAATGTTAATCATAGTGAAAACTTTATTTTTGGGGTGTTGGACAGGATATTTTTTAGATACGCAATCTTCACCACGCGTTTAGGCGAATTTAGGCCGTTAATATTTATATAAAAATATTAAATTGACTTAGATTATTTAATCAAATAATTTATACTTTTTACACTAAAAAATATTACGTAGTCTTTTTCTTCAGAACAAGTTTTTCTTTATTCAATTTTATCTTTTCTTTACATACATATACTAATATATTTTTGTTTACATTTTTATACGACAAAACATATATATTGTTTTAATACACTTACATAAAAGAATTAAGTTAATCAAGTAATTCACATATTATGCAGTCTTTTCTTCTCAAATAAATTTTACTTTTTTCCGTAATCTTAATCAGATAAAAAATATTACTTGTAAATACTTTTTCTTTTCATGGCCCATCAAAATACATTTCTTTTCACACATAATAAAATACTTTCCTTTTCACATGTATTTATACATATCTTTTACATGTTTTTATAACAATATATTTTATTTATATATTTAATATACTTATACCTTTACATAATTTTAAAAATTTATATTTTTTTCAAAACAATTATTTTATACTTAATACATACACTTTTTACTTTATTTTAAATATACCTCCTCCTCTTTGATAAATTTAGTCTAGCCGGCTATCACACTTGTAGATCCTGAAGGGTGTCTAACCCCTTCCCTTTGAGATAATTTGAACCTTTACCTAGAATCTCATTTGTTTTTTCGCAGATTGAAACATAAATCACACGTGTTAGTAATTCAAAAAGTTTCCTTATTTTCCTTAAAAATTAGGTGGCGACTCTGTATAATTTTTCAATTCATTTAGAGTCCATAAGTCATGCTTGTTTAATCTTGACGAAAATAGGGCATGACAGACGCTCCAGACTCAATGAAGATATCAAAATTTTGAAAAAACATTATTTTTACAAAGTTGATCCACAAACTCAAAATCACAACTTTTCAAATCGAGGATCGAAATGAGATTTAAAAGCCATGAAACCACACCAAACATGTTACCACCCTAAAATTAACGCTACACATTTGCTAACGCAGTCCGTTCTTCCATCGTCGCCATTGATCAAAAGATAACCACAGAAGTCCAAAATAAGGCTCTCGAAGCCACAAAAAATGATAATATTGCATAAATGGCACCAAAATGCACCAGAAATCGTACCAATCACCCCCACACATAGAAATACCTCAATATAATTATGAGGAGAGGAAAAATAGTCAAATCACACAAAAACTCATATTTCACATATTTAATCAAAATTCAGGTCGTTACATCATCCACCACTAAAAATCTTGTTCGTTTTCAAACTAAGGCAAAGAAATACCTGAATCAACAAAGATCTAGGGATAAAAACTATACATATCAGACTCAATCTCCCAAGTGCCTCATCTTCAGGTCGATGTCTCCCTAGACCTTAATCATAGGGATCACTCTAGAGCGCAACGACCTAACATCCCTAGCTAAAATAGAGATCGGCTCATCAACAAAAAACAATCGCTCATTTAACTAAACTGACTCCCAATGAATGACATGAGACTCATCTGCAATGTAACGGAGAAGTAGAGTAACATGAAAAACTGGATGAACAACTGATAGATCAGGGGGAAAATCCAACTTATAAGCCACATCAACAACAATCTGAAGAATATCAAATGGACCAATATACCCGGAGCTAAGCTTTCTCCTCTTGTCAAACCTCATCACACCCTTCATGGGTGAAACTCGAAGGAAAACATGATCCCCAACACTAAATCTCAAGGTACAAAGTCTACGATCATCATAGAACTTCTGCCAACTCTGAGCTGCTCGAAGTCTGTCTTGAATAATTCGGACTCTATCCAAAGACTCATGAAGCAAGTCCGTACCTCGAGTCCTAACCTCAAAAACATCAAACGAACCCGCTGGAGACCGACAATGCTACCATACAATGCCTAAAAAGAGCCATATTGATACTGAAATATGTAGCTATTATTATATGCAAACTCTGCTAAAGCCAAATGTTGCTCCGACTGGCCAAAAAAATCCATCACATACACAGAGCATATCCTCCAACACTTGGATAGTTCGCTCTGAATGACTGTCAATCTGGGGGTGAAACATTGTGCTAAGATCAACTCGAGTACCCAACTCATCCTAAAAAGTCTTACAAAGGTGAGATATGACCACTGAACCTCGATTTAAAATAATAGACACTGGCACACTATACAAACTCACAATCTCACTATTGTAGATACGGGCAATCTCTCAACACTGAATGAAGCCTGGGCCTGAATGAAATGAGCATACTTGGTCAATCGATCCATGATGACCTAAATGCTATCAAAACCATGAGACATACGAGGCAAACCAGTCATAAAGTCGATAGTTATCTGTTCCCACTTCCACTCAGGAATGGATAACCTCTGAAGCAAACCACCAGGTCTCATATGCTCGGCCTTTACCTGCAAGTAACATAGACAATGAGCTACAAAATCCTCTATAGCTCTCCTTATACCACCCACCAGTAATGCTGCCTTAAATCACGATACATCTTAGTCACTCCCGGATGAATGGAATATCTGGAACAATAAGACTTCTTTAAAATCAATCTCATATAATCACTCACTCTCCGCACACAAACTCGGCCTCCAATCCTCAAAGCAAAAAAAATGCGCACAAATCCAAATCATGGGTAGGTTAACCGACGAGATGCATACGCAATCACTTTACCCTCCAACATAAATATAATATCTAACCCAACACCTGAAGCATCACAAAAGATGGTAAAACTCACATCCTCTTTGGGCAAACATAAGATAGGAGCTGAAGTCAACAAATCCTTGAGATTTTGGAAGCTCGTCTCACAAGTATCAGACCACTGAAAGAAAATCTTCTTTTGAGTCAAATCTGTTAATGGGGCTACAATGGATGAAAAACCCTCAACAAAACACCGGCAATAACCTACCAAACCAATAAAAATTTGAATCTTAGTAGGCAAAGTAGGTCTAGCCCAATGACGAACTGCTGCAAACTTGGCTGGATCAACCATAATACCCTACTTAGTCACCACGTGACCCGAGAAAGAAACAGACTCTAACTAAAACTCACACTTGGAGAACTTAGTGTAAAACTTCTCATCGCTCATTCTCTGAAGCATAATACACAAATGCTCCCCATGCTCAACCTCACTCTTGGAATAAACTACAATTTCATCTATAAATACAAATAACAAAGGAGTCGAGATACGATCAAAACACCTAGCTTATCAATTCCATGACCGCGACAAGGGCATTGGTCAAACCAAAAGACATGACCAAGTACTCATAATAACCATATCGAGTCCGAAAAACTATTTTTGGTATATCCAAAGCTCTAATCCTCAACTGGTGATACCCGAATCTCAAATCAATATTCGAAAATACCACAACACCCTGAAGCTGATCAAACGAATCATTAATATAAGAAAACGAATATTTATTCTTAATCGCCACCTTGTTCAACTACCGATAATCAATACACATACGCATAGACCCATTTTTCTTCTTTAGAAACAAGACAGGCGCACCCCAAGGCAACATACTAGGTCAGATAAATCCCTTATCCAATAACTCCTGCAACTGATCCTTTAATTCCATCAACTCGGTTGGGGACATCCTATAAAGAAGAATAGAGATGGGCTTGGTGCCCGGCTCAACACTAATAGCAAAATCAATATCACAATCTGGAGGCATACTAGGCAAATCTGTAAGGAACACATCCATGAACTCATGGACACCACAAACAGAATCCAAAGATGGAGGTGACACCACACTAGTATCACGAATATTAGCCACATAAGATAAATATCCCGTTCCACCTAATCGACGAGCCTAAACATACAATATAACCCTCTTAGGACCTAAATGAAGTGCACTCTTCTAGAATATCCTTGAAGCACCCATTAGAGCTAAATTCACAGTCTTAGCATAATAATCTAGGACAACATGATAAGGAGCCAAACAATCCATACCCAAAATAACATAAAAATCAAGCATATCTAACCCAAGCAAGTCTACCCAAGTCTCACGGCCCGAAAATTTCACAACACAAGATCGGTACACCCGATCCACTACTAAAGAATCTCCTACTAGGGTAGATATACGAATAGTCATGTCAAGAGGCTCACTAATAGAATTAAAACCCGAAGCAAAATACACAGACACATAAGAAAAAGTCTATCCAGAATAAAATAACACAAATGTAAGTCTAAAATAAATAGGGATGATACCTGTGATAACAACATCAGAAGACTTTCCATATGGTTTGGATGGTATGACATAACATTGTCCACGACTACCAACTACCTTAGTGGCCCCACGACTACCACCACAGGCTCCACTACCTCTGCCACTCGCACCTCTGGTAGAACCCCTACCTCTCATAGCTGAAATAGGAGTACGACGAGGACAACCCTTGGCAAAATGGCCAATCTCATCACACATAAAGCAATAAGTGTGGAAAAGTAAATAACCCAATGCGGGTCCCTATAAGCCCACCAAGTAGAATCAAAGGAAAATAAATGACCAAAGGTCCATAGCTTTACCGAATATCAGTTATAATCACTAAACCATCCATATCGTATCATATCAAACCCAAGTCTCAATGTTGGACTTGAACCGAAACTCGTATCATCATTATCATAACGTTCTCAATAGTATCAATGTCATAACATCATTTGTTGGACTTGAGACAAAACTCATATTATTAGTACCATAACATTCTCAATAGCTTCAAATCATAAAATTATTTGTCAGATTTCAACCAAAACTCGTATTATCAACAAACCATATAAATAAACCATATAAGTAAATCATACCCATCAACCATGTCAATAAGACATACCCATAACCCATATCAATAAGCCATACTCATTAACCATATCAATAAGCCATACCCATAAATAATATCAATAACTATACCCATAAAACATATCAATAATCAATACCCGTAAAATATATCAATAATAGCTACTGCCTCAATAATTGATACCTGCCTCAATAATTGATACCTGCCTCAATAGGAAAAGGTATCACTGGGCTCGAACAACTACCCTAAACTACTGAACCAGAAGATCCACCACTAGAACTCTGCAAGGACACCTGTACTGTACTACTATGATACCAACAAGAACCACTAAAATCTCTGCCTTGAGAAGACTGACCTCTGAACGGACCAAAATGATGCACCTTCTTGGCGCCTCCCTGAGATGCTCGAAGAATATCCTCAGTCATCTTAGCATGATCCACTATACTCTAAAAAAATGCTCCAAATATAACCATATGAGACGTAGCCAACTGAAGGGAGACATCTAGAACCTTCACAAACTTTTGAATCTTCTCAGACTTGATGGAAATGCTAGCATAGAAATATCTAGACAAGGCATGGAAATGTGCCTCATACTCTACTACAGTCATGGAGGCCTACTCCGAGCAATCAAAATCATCACACATTTAATCCCTCAGACTGTATGGAACAAATCTCTCTAAGAAGGCATCGACAAACTGATCCCACGTTCTCAGGAGAATCAAGAGGCTACAACCAACAAATGACCTCCATCAATCTCTACCAGCATCTCTCAACTGATAAGTAGTATAAGCAACACTATGCGACTCAAGCTGACCCAAATTATGCAACTTCTCCCGACTGCCAATGAAAAACTCATAGGTATTCTCACCCATAGAACTACTGAATTTAGGAGGACACAAATGAGTAAATCTCTCAAACCTTTTCTGATCCTCAGAAGACATAACAGTACTTGAGGAGGCATAGTGAATTTAGTAGACTGAGATCCCATATGAGGAGGTAACATAGATGAAGGCTGAACTCACAACCTCAGAGCACCATACTCAGATGCTGACGTTGAAAGAGGAATAAAACTTGGGGTCTGAGGAGTACCCAAAACAGAAGTAGGTGCAACTGGAAGATCCACACTCTTAAATGACGTATCATATACAAATTTTGTTAAAGGAAAATTTCCATACATTAGACAATATGATTTAGGATGAACACATTCTGAGAGAAATTGAATGGAAAAAATAATACACCCACCTTTTGGTTCTTCTATGCTATAATTTTTCCGCATCAAAACAAGCTGCACTTAAAGAATCACTTCATAATGTAATGTAAATAGAAAAAAATAAAATGAAATAAGAATGTATATATTATCAATAAAAAACAAAGAAAGATGGAGATGAATAAACATGTTTTTTGTTTTATTTTTCTTTACACAATAAAGAAATAAAACAATTAAAAGAAAATTAGCCCGCATTATGGCTTATCTATGCACATAATATTTTTATATATGTGTTTTTCTATTTTAAGAAGTATGTTATTTTTCTAATTTATTAGAAATAGAATATTTTTGCAAACCTAATTTATTGGATTTTTGGGACGTAGGTATCTTCGCCCCCGCCTTTTGGGCCTTTTTTTCCTTGTTGAGGTTGTGGCATGTTGGTTAATACTCTATCTATTTTTGGAGAAAGTTTGGAACCATTACCATAAATTTTGGAATTTTTAATTATTAAATATATATATTTTTTTCTTATATATTTTGGAACTCAATTATTAATTCTCTTTATATATATTACCCTAGATTTTTTTATTATCATATATTTTAGAAGTCCTCAATTTTTATTTTTTTAGAAAAAGGGTGAAAAAACAATGTTGTTTATTGCGAAGTTTTTAAGTGAAGGAAAAAAAGTTCAAACAATATTTATAAGATCGTTCACACTTTTAATATAGTATAGATATAGATATAGGTATTGCATGTGCTTTAGCAGCTTTATCCATCAGCCGGTCTAGCATACACTCTATATTTTCTAGACTTCACTTGTGAGATTACATTGAATACATTATTGTTATATATAACTTAAATATTGAAAAAGTAAAATCCTACCTTCGTCCTAAGAGTGTTAATTCAAATCCTTCATTGAAAAATTACATAATATAAATTATTATATATAGTTAATTTGTGTGAATTTATGTGATGGAGGAGAATCCATGTTAGACTATAGTGTCATTTAAGATCCCTTCATTGAAATTACATTACATTAGATAGGTAATTTTTTTTTTTCTTTTTATGTATATGTCTATTATTTTATATATTTAATTCTCATAGTTTCTTCACGTGTTATATTATCTTAAAAGAAATTATTAAATTTCCTTAGTAAAATTCAAACTTTAATTTATCACTTTATTGTAATACATATTATTTTAATTTTGCCAATAATTTTTTTCAAATCCAACAACATATTATTATCATAACATTTTAATCATGCATGGTTATTGAATTTTTCAAGTACGTTACGTTATTCGTCACTGAGATGGACAAAACACATTATTCTAAGAAAGCAACAATACATAAGAACACAAAAATGTACTCTATATTATTGGTCCACTCCACTCTCAATAATTATAACATAAAGATTCACGTGAACAATAAAATGTCAAATTTGTTTTACTTTTTTTTTTTTTTTTTTTTTAAATCTTTTTGGGGTTTCCAATCAAGGTTTTGCTTTGCAAAACTCAGTTGCTAAGCGGCAAAAATTGAAGACCAATTTATTTTACTGAAAAAATTTAAAGACCAACTAATTTAAGATACAATTCATTTAAATTTAAGAAAAAATTGATACGTTATTTATTTGCTATGCCTACATTTTTACTATATCATTTTCTATAGAAGTTAAAAGAAGTAGATAATTGCATAGACCTCCCTACTATTTTAGGTTCATAATACTATCATCCTGGGCATTTATATCATTTACCTTTTATTTATTTATTTATTTATTTATTTATTTATTTATTTATTTATTTATTTATTTATTTATTTATTTATTTATTTATTTATTTAAACGATTTCGAATTGCAGCTTCATTATTAATTGATTCATTTGTGTTATAACACATAATGCCCCACATATTGGGTCAGGTTGTTGGGGCGTGGCATTATGCTCTATAAACACTGGCATTGCAATACTACAACTTTCAATGCCATTGTGAGATCAGGATTAATAAGTTATATTATATGATCTTATGTTTTTGGTTGATGTGAAAATATGGTCCTCAAAGTGTATTGTTTATAGCGTAAATATAGTGTAAGATTGAAGTGTTTTAGATTATATTTAAATCTAGATACGTTGTGTGAATTTATGTGATGGAAAACCCCTCTTCGATCAATGACAGAGTTATCCTTGCTCAAGGAGAGTCATTTGAGATTCTTTCGTTAAAAAATTACACTATTAAATAGGTAAATTGATTACTTTTACGTACATATGGAGAGTTATATGTTGAATCTTCTTGACTATATCGTGTGTTTACTTCTTTATATTTTGAGTTCGTTATTAAACATTTTGGCGCGAACGAATGGGAAAGGTTCTAAAAGATGAAACTATACATAAAATGAGAACAAAATTGCTATGAATCAGTGGTCCATTCTAAACAATCTAAAAGCAAATCAAACCTGCAGAAGAGTTCACCTCTATGTAATCTAACGCCTTATTTCATGTATGGTATATAATTCCTAGTAAATATCTCCAACATTTGGTAAATTTTTTTTTAAAAAAACTAAAATATTACGGATCAACTCTTGATAAGTAAAAATAAGTCCTATGTTAACAAATAATCCCAATAAAATTCAACCAAAAAAATAAAATTAAAATTTCATTAATAACTTTCAATCTTAGTGGCCTATAAAATAACTTTTTAAAATTTTTTAAACCAAATATTATCCAATAGCTTAATTTGTGCATGGTACATAATTTTTTGTATATATCTCCAATATTATCTGATAAAAGATATTTAAAAAAATAAAAATTTAGTGGTTCACTCTCAACAAGTGAAAACAAACCCTGTTATAATCCAAGCATAAAAGTTCAAATTTCCTTTGTCACTTTCAATTTTAGTGGTCCATATAAAATAACATTTTTCTTGAAATTTTAATCAAATAGTTTCTAATGCCCCAATTCATGTATGGTAAGTAATTCCTATTATGTATCTCAAAAATGTGGTAATAATGAGAATTAAGAAATAAAACTTTAATGGTCCACACTCGGAAAACAACCCCCATATCAACAAGTTCAATGAATACAATATAACTAAATAAAAAAAATTCAAATTTTATTTATTACTTGCTACCATAGTTTTCGAAAATAATATTATTTTTAATATTAACAAAATATTATCTAACGCTTTTATTCGTGTGTGAGAAGAAATTCCCGATATAATATCTCCAATATGTGGTGCATGAGAATTTTTCAAAGCTAAAAAACAAAAGCTTAGTGGTCCACTCTTAACAAGTGAAAACAACCCCTATATGAACAAATAATCCAATATAATTCAATCATAAAAAGTCAACTTTCTTTTGTCCTTTTCAATTTTATTGCTCGATATCATAACATTTTTAAATTTTTTTTAATCAAATATTATCTAACGCCTTAATTTCTGAGTTGTACATAATTCCTCTTATATATCTCCTACATATATAAAAAATAAGATTAAAAAATAAAAATTTAGTGGTCCTCTCTCAACAAGTGAACACAAATCTTATATACACAAATAATCCATAAGTTCTAGTATATATCTCCAATATATTTGGAAAATAAGATTAAAAACAAAAGTTTAGTGGTCCATTCTCAACACGTGATCCTATATGCACAAATAATCCAATATAATTCAACCATAAAATTTCAATATCTATTTTTCACTTTTAATTTAATATTATTCAAAAAGAACCCACAAACAATTATATCCATTTCAATTGCGATACCCTATTTTAAAAAAAAAAATTGAAATGATTTTGTCGTGGTCATGTATTAGTTTGACTTGACACAATGTTTAAGGGAAAAAGAAAGATTTTTAATACTTGTAAATTAAAGTAGTAAATTATAGATATTTGTATGAATATAAATATTTCATCAAGGCTAAAATAAGAAATTTGAAAATTTTGTTGTGGAGGTAAACTCTTCTACACGTTTGACATGTATTTTTTTTAATTGTTGAGAGTAGACCAGTGGACCACTGATGAGTTCTCCATTTTTTTTTAATTTAATTAGTCTATAATACGCGTGTTGCACGTGTATTTAATATTAAAGAAGAAAGTCATGTATGCAAAGAACAATCTCATTATATTCGAATTAATGAATATGAATGTATGACTTTAAAAATATATATACGGTCAGACCTCTCTATAATAACCCGTCATTATAACGGTATTTCACTATAGCGACCTGATTTTCTTCGAAATTGATTTCATGTTATATGTTACTTTTCTATAATGACATTCTACCTATAACAACAATGACGTTTATTATAGGGGTACACTCTTTGTAAAATTACCTCTTTATAATAATATATTTAAATATTTATATTTTATAAAAATATATTACGTATTGTATAAAATAAAATATTAATGATAATCATCATTAAACTAAATCAATTGTAAGTTTTTTAAGTTCTTCAACCATTGTACTTTAGGACAACATAAGTTCAATGCCTAAAATTTTCTTAGTCTTGTGAGAAATAACTTGGGAGTAGAGATTCGGACAATCACAAGGTAAGAAGGAAAAAAAAAATATTAGAAATATATTTGGAACCTCCTTGTTCCGCTATTATTTTTGTTCAATTAGTTAATAATTTTTCATATTTTTATTAGTAACAATTAAATGAGATTTAAATATCAAACGCTACTATATTTGCATAGCAACATCTCTCTATAGTAGCAATGATTTTTTCGGACAAATATTACAACTATAGAGAGGTATGACTGTAAATACATTAAATATTATATTTAAATTAAAAATAAATAAAAATAAAAATATGAGCTCTTAAAAAATTAAAATATTTATAAACTTTTAGAAGTTCCAATTAAAGATATTAATGTTTTTACTTTTGTCAATTACAATTTCCTCTCTCTCTTTCTCTCTCTCTCTCTCTCTCTCTCTCTCTCTCTCTCTCTCTTTTAAATGATAAAAAATAAATCAATCAGTACAAAATACATAAAAGACGAATAAACTATTGAAAAAAAGTAATTAATTTTAAATATATTATAATATTTTATTCTTTAATTTCACTAATGTAAAATAAAATTTAAGCTTTTGTTTGTAAATTTAATACCATATATTAGAACTATAATGCAACGATAAAAAATTTATGATACGAGAGACTTTTCATATTATTTTCTTAATATGAATTCTTAAGTTTTTATATCTTTCACTCTCAAAAGTATAAATAATTCAGAATTCATATCTTCTTTGTCAATTTAAAATTATACCACTACTGACGCGTCATCAAAATGTAGTTAATTTAACTAACTTGAAGACATGATTTTTTAGAAATAATAGAATTAATGCATCTTCAATCGTCCTAATTTAATTCAAGTTCATATTGAAAGGTCCACATCTGAAGAGAAAGATGCTCTCTAACAAAAGTGACTCTGTGTCTAAATAAATTTGAACCCAAAACTTTAAATTATACCAAATTAATTTAATGATCAATACGTCTTGATATATTAATATTTTGCTGTCATAAAGATTTTATATAGAAGATAAATAAGAGTTTTCACTTATGAGAAAATTAAAACTCTTAGATCATCACAAGTGGAACAAAAGATACAAAATAAAAAAAATAAAACTAAAGATACAGACTTTACAAATTTGATCAGTGACAACAAATAAATAATTAGTATCGAAATTATTTTGTCGTAGGCCATCACCTTTAATTCATTGTAATGTGTGCATGTAATTAATAATCATACACTAATTTTTTAAAATTACATCAATTGTTTGAAATTAGTTTTGATTTATAGAATAAAAATTAAATAAAAATGTGTAAATTCCTAAACAATCGATAGAAGAACAATTAACTAAGGAAAAAACATGTCTCATTAAAGTAAGTATTTTTTACATTTTATGTTTGGATTCGTAAAGAGAGGTAAGTAATTATAACTATTTTATACAATTCAAATTAGAAAATTATATAAATAAGGTAAAACTTTTGTCAATTTTAAAGTGTTAAATATTATGAGTTTTAATCTCTTACAAATAGCTAAGGATAAAAATCTAATTTTATAACTTTAATTGATTTCATTTAAATTAAAGGATCGTGTAATAGATAATTAATAAAGATATGTATTATTACACTTTAATATTTAAATTTTAGAATTCTTCCTTTCAACTATTCTCATAAACTCTACTTCTTAACGGTGGTTCATTTTCAAGAAACATTTAGTACTAAATATGAATAGTTAATAAACTACATATTAATGCATGTTTTTTTTCAAGATGACACTTATTTTGAGAGGAACAAAGTAAATCTTTGGAGAGTTCCAGATGAACTTTGATGACATTCCACACTAAAAACAATAATTAATTAATTCACATGTAGAATTTTAAATTTAATCTCATTCAAATAATGATTCACTTTTCATCTGCACAAATTAATAAAAAAAAAATGCATAAATTAAAACCAACATCCCAAAAGCTTGTAGTTCATATGATTTTAATACTAACACATATTTAACAGAAACTGAAGCATAATGCCTAACATCTGTAACTTATCTTATTGACAATATCTAGCAACCACTACTTCTTAATTCAAGTAATATTAAATACATATGAGATCGAAAAATTTAATCAAAAGAGAAGTTATTCCTATATAATAATGAATATTCTCAATTCCACCCTTCAAAATATTATTACCAAAAAAAGTAATTTCAATAGGTGAGTTTAATTTAGCCAAACTTCGTGCTTCGTATGTCCTATCAAATAGACCCAAGAATTGTATTATACGTTAAATTTTTACATCATTCATGAATACTTTTGAAGAAACACTTATCAATTCGTTCGTACCGTGAATACTTTTAAAGAAACGTTCCCTCATTCTCTTCTTTGTCTCTTTGTCGCATTGTTATAAGGAGATGTCAATGTATTTCACATGAAAAGAATAAGATTGAATAGCTATAATAATTTATATCATTCAAAACTAAAAATTGTCACGCAAAATTAATCACCTTTTACAATTCCGATCATCAACTGTCTGTATATATTATCATCATCATCCATCTTCAAAATACCTACAAAACCAATGCACCTCAAAGTAAATTAAATATTAGAAAAATATTTTCTGCCGTAAAAAATAATTCTAAAACAAACAATAAAGAATGAACTAAGATCAAAAGTAAATAATTTTTTTTTATATGTTCATTGAAGATGCTATTGTATTATTGTAGAAGGATTGCCAATTTATAATAATCCAAAAGCTTTTCAAATGATCTAAATATGATAAATTTATATTCCCCCACCACCATAAATAACTACCAGTTTTAAAAGAGTAAGAATTCCAACAACAATAATTAATAAGTCTAATTTAGTAATATAATTTTTTAATAAATATTTTGTAAGGCAAATGTCAGACCAACTATTTTGAAACCGAGGAAGTAGTTATAAGGAAAATTACTCTTTTTTCTTTCTCTTATTTTTTTCCCTCGAACCACAGATGCATGGATGCTTTTATTTCCTTAAAAGGAAAATTACTCTTTTTCTTTCTATATTTTTTTCTTCGAAACACAGATACATTGTTTTTTTTTGGTTAGTGATAAGGAAAATTACCTAGTTCTTCCTATTTTCTCTTTTATTTCTTTTCAAAAATTCAGTACTTGTAAACTATAAATAGTGGTCTTTTGAGTAGTTTTTTTTCTCTCTAATTCTTTTAACCGTAATATTTGTTTATTACCATATATTTTAGGACTCTTAATTTTTTATTTCCATATATATTTTAGGATTCAATATTATAGTTAATATTATTAAAATAATTAACTAATAATTTGAGAAAATACTGAAAAGACAATTTTGTCTATTATGGAGTGTTTTAATGAAAGACAAAAAGTTCAAATCACTTTTTTAAGATTATAGATATAGATATAGCTAAATATAGATTATAGATATAGATATAGATAGATGTGGATTTTTTAGTTGTTGAAAATGGACCACTCATATCAATTTTGTTTTGATCTTCCGTATCTTTCCCTTTTTAGAACGTTTCCTATTTGATCGAGTGGAGCCAGAGATTTTAATAAAAGAGTCAAAATATAAAGAGGTAAACACACAATGAAGTCAAGGAGATACGGGATGTATATACACACATATACAAATAATAGTTTTGTCTATTTATACATAGTGTAATTTTCTAATAAAGGGGTCTCAAATTGCACCCCGACAAGAATAAGTCTGCCACTAGTTGAACAAAAATTCTCCATCACACAAATTCACAGAGCTTATCTACATCTTGAACTTTTATTTTACACTATATGTTTTCTCCATCACACAAATTCACAGAGATTATCTACATCTTGAACTTTTATTTTACACTATATGTTTCCTCTATAAATAGTACACTTTGAGAACCTTATTTTCACATCAATCAAAATATCAAAGATCATATAATATCTCATTATTCCTCTCTTTCAATGGCATTGAAAGTTGTAATGATGTTGTTCCTTGCAATGCTTGTGTTCACAGAGCACAATGCTATGGCACAAAAACGCGACGTACTATGCGCGGCATTATGTGTACTAAGATGCGGAAAAAGGCCTGTGTGCCTAGCTAGGTGCCTTCTCGGTTGTGATATAATTGGAAACACAGATGAATCAGTTGATACTGAAGTCGCAACTCGAAACCATGTTTGTAATGTCGGATGTTCTCTAGGACATTGCTCCAAATTTCTCGTCCAATATGGTAACTAACACTCCCTTTTTGGCCTTGTTACTTGTGTTTTTTGTAATAGACAGAGGTGACTCAATAAAATTTGTTCTTCAAGACAAACATTAATATAAGACACCTTAAACATGTATAGACATAGTTGTGTTGGTTTTTCGTTACAAAAATTAGTTTTATAACGTTGATAAAATGAACGTCGAGCCAACATGAGTAAAACAAACTCGCTCCACATGACCACACGCTTAAGGGTGTATTGCTATGTGGAGTTCAATTTAAGTTCTCTACTAGTAAAAATTGTTCAAAAAGAAGCTAAAAGAATGTTCACTTCAAATAATTATCCATAGACATTTACGACAATAATATAACCAATGATACCCCACAAGTGAGGTTTGGGAAGCGCGTCGAGACCACTACCTCGTGGAGGATTTGTAGACTTTTGGACAATATATATGAGTATCTCTCTATTTAGAGACACTTGGACAACATATATAAGTATCTGTCTCCTTACACAAATTGTTTGGTAATTTTTCTTATAAATTTTGCAGATAATGAGAAGTTTGGAAGTTGCATGACAAACTGCAGTGAGAACTATTGCATTGGCAATGCTATTGAGAAAGCTGCTTAAGAACAAGTTCCAATATAAATAAGTAAAATTATGGCCACTAAGTATGTGTCTATGACACTATGTTATGTACTTAAGCTACTAAATGCTTTTGTGGTTGTAATTTTCTATGTTATGTATTGAATAAAACTCTAGTGCTTCCTTCTAAAGCTCGAAGAGAAGTTGCTTCCTAGTTCATAACAGATCCCTTTTCTCAGTATTCTATTACTAAAATGATTAATGATGTTTCTTTTGAAAGTCCTACTTCCTTTTTATGAAAAAAAAGGAACTTCATGAGAATATTGTGTTAGATCATGTAACACTTGAGGACTTGACCTGACCTCCAAATACAACACATATTTTTAGAATAACCTATACAAAAAAGAAACCAATTATTACCAAGCCTCTCAAATTACACCCTTGGACAAAGATGACTCTAGCATTTGTCGCAAAAAATCTCCATTGCCACAAATTCACACAACTTATTTGAATCTAAATACAATGGAAAAAACTATACCTTATTATGAAAAACGTCATTTTTCAAATAGCAGCCTAAATTCCATTATGAAAAGCATGCACACTCTTAACTCACACTGTCATACGTACTTCACTTTATTAGTCTCTTTTAATCCCTTTTTTTTCTTAAACAAGTTTTATAACTTTTTCCCATGCCGTTACCACATCCCAACCACTATAATACCCAATTAGTTCCACCATGAAATCACATACATACTCTTAATTCACACACTCATATATACCTTTTATATCCAATTACACTTTCCTTAGTGTACTCTCTTTTAAAACTATCATTCTTTTCTTAAACAAATTTTATATGTTTTTTAAAGAGCTATGCATAGAAAACACATGAAAATTATGAATGATGCATTAGGGAATCAGCTAGGGAGGTACTGGATGTCTCGAGAGGCCAATCTGACAAGCACCAGGGGGACTAATGGTGAAATAGAGAAGTTCAAAGTAAGGTGGAGACTAAGAAGGTGGCGTATGCAAAGTTGGCTGAGAGCAAGGATGAGGAGGAGAAACGGACAAATTGGGAGGAGTATAAGTTAGCTAGGAAAGAGGCAAAGTTAGCGGTTATGACGACTAAAATAAAAACTCTCGAAAGTTTGTATATATGCTGAATTAGAGGAGAAAGGTGGGGATATGAAGTTTTGTAGGCTTGTCAAGGCTAGGGAGTTGAGGGCGCTTGACCTTGACCAAATGAAGTGGATCAAAGGGGTGGATGAAAAAATATTGGCAGAAGATGTCCTCATTAGGAGGAGGTGGCTGTCTTATTTCCATAAACTCTTGAACATCGAGAAGGGCAAAGGCATTGAGTTAGGGGACTTGGAACATATGGAGAGGTGTCGTGATCACAAGTATTATAGGCATACAAAAGTTGAGGAGGTCAAGGGTGATATTTGTAGGATGCATAGGGGTAGGATGACTAGACCTAACGAGATTACAATGAATTTTTGGAAGAGCACTATCGGGACAGGTATAAAGTGGTTGGACCGGGTTGTTTAACATCATTTTTAGGATGATGAAGTTGCCTGAAGATTGGAGACCGAGCACGATGATTCCACTAAACAAGAACATGAGTGATATTTAGAATTGCAGCAATTATAGGGGTATCAAGTTATTGAGTTACACTATAAACATTTGGAAAAGGATCGTAGAGTTGAGGTTAAGGAGGATCGTGTAACACCCCGTGTTTTAATTCCTGAATAACACATTCTAAAATGATCTTTAGGACCCTTGTATGGATGGTAGACCAAGTTTGGACGTTATGGGTTGAGTTGGGGGTGGTTAAGGGCCTAAAAAACGAGTATGCGTCGCACAATAGGCCCTTTGCAAAGGCCGTGCGTCGTATGAAAAATGCAAAATGTCATTGGAAAGGGTGTGCAATGGGCGTGCGTTTCCCACTTAGGGCTGTGTAATGGTTATGTGTCGCACACCTTGGCCTGTGCTATTGTTGTGCGCCACATGTCAAAAGAAAAGCCGCGTAAGTGCTTTGTTTTAAATTTGTATTATTTTAAGGAAATTAAGGTCTTTTTATCCTCCCATAACTGTTTCCAATTCAATATGGATGAAATTAAAGTCCTTAAACACGTATTAACACTTATAAAAATCTCCAAATCTTCTTCCTTGAGCGTAAACAAAGAAATAACCTAGGTTTGGACTCTTAAGATTCAAATGTCAATTTCCCAACAATTTTGTCATTGTTAAGGTATGTGGGACTATCCTAAACCTCATGAGCATAAAATTTACTATTTTAAAACAAGATTTAAAGGCATATAATTATGCTTACGAAATGGGTTTCGAAAGTATTGAAGAATATGCATTGAAAATGGCGTTTTATGATGAAATCTTGTAGAAATAATGGTGTTGTTCCCTAAATTTGAAATGTTTTCATATGTACATGTGTTATTAGTTTGAGAAGTTATATGAGATCATTATTTGCAAAATTTTCTCTCTTGTTATGAAATTCATTGTTCTTAATAATGTTGTGAGTTGCTTATACGGAGGGTTAAAGGCTTGAGTTTGAAGGTTTACTATCATTTATCAATGATATTGCTTTATGACTAAATGGGAGGGTGTTTCCTTGATTTATAATTGCTTATGTTCCTAAAGAGAATGTCATATAATTGATGGAAGAGATGACCATCGTATGTGAGAGTATTGAAAAGAGAGTGTTTTAGTAAAAGTTTTCACGTGCTTCTAAAATATGAACTCTCATGTAATGTTTGAATCTTTTGGGTGGTCATTAACATGCTTTGAAATAAGAAGGGCAGTAGATATTATGTGGTACAAAATGAAGAACTTGTAAGTCTGGGTATGACGATGTCTTACTATGATGTGCCATAAACAAAATATGAAAGAACTATTTATAATCATGAACTATGTTTTTAAGAGGCTTAAATTGGGCTTAAAGAGAGTTAGATGGTTACCCGAAGAAGGCACGAGTTCAGATAATTCATTGCCCCAAACTGTGTATTGCCGACATGAGTTTTATTTTGCCTTGAAACAGGGAATTATACATTGGAGACAACCTTTTAGCGTAGTAGAGAGAAGAGACTCTAGCCCTCGTGGCAAACTTGGGTTAAGGGCTTGGCCGCCGAGTCAAGAGAGGATTTCATATAGCTCATGGAATTACAGAATTGTAGGGTGTACCATCTAGTGCAGAAGTAAAGAAAATAGTTGATTCCTGTCTGCAATAATGTGTTTTAAAGGTTTTAAATTATGCCCATGTGTTTTCATTTACCTTATGCTAAATTGCTTTATAAAATGCTCTCACTTATGTTGTATAAAAATATGTGTTATTTTTGGATTGTTCTACATACCAGTACTTTCGAGTATTGACCCCCTACATTTAAGGTTATGAGGCTCAGTCCCGTCGTCTTGCTAAATAGTAGATTATTTTCAGACATTCTGAGTTGGTGAGCCTCCCTTACTTCGGAAGAAAACTTTTTCCCATGTGTTAGTTTTCTTTTTAGTTTTGTGGTACAATCGGGGGCCTTGTCCCGGTTTAGGCAAATTAGTGTTTTCAGTTCAGTAGAGACTTCGTAGACTTGTTCAGAATGGATTTGGGTTTTCTTATGGGTTTATGTTCTGAATTGTTAAGTTTGAATAATGGAATTGCTATGCTTCATTTTTCTTCCACACTTTATCTCTCATGACTTATGCTTATGATTACATGCTAAGGGGTCTCTCAGGCCTTGACGGTTCGGGATGCCCGTCGCGACTAGGGCCTTGATTCGGGTTGTGACAGATCGTGACTATTTTTAAAATCAGTTTAGATTCATGCCAGGTCACTCTACTACTGAGGCCATTCATCTCCTGAGGAAATCAGTGGAACAGTATATGGAGAGGAAAAAGAACCTTCACGTGTTGTTCGTCGATCTAGAAAAGACGTACGATAAAGTTTCCAGGGAGGTTCTTTGGAGGTGTTTGGAGGATACTTGTCACGATCTGAACCAGAGCTTGGTAGTGATGAGTATCCCAAGCCAACTAAGGCCAGATATAACTCCCCTAGCCTTACCTCAAGAGAACAAAATCATAAAAATAAACAACGTAAGTTAACCAATATAATAGGTGAGACAAAAATTCAAAGTTTGAGAGTCGAAAACCAAAAGCATAGTATCATCCCAACACTATCCACAAAAGCCTCTAATACAAGGAATACTAACCAAGCCAGGACATGCCCTTGACTATAACAAAAGAAATTCCAAAAGTACTAGAATGAAAAATGAAAACTAAGAGAGAGATCAGGTCTTCTGGAGAATGGAGTGCTCACCACTTCACAGTTGACCGACCTGGGATATCGAACCACCTAATATTGCACAGGGTCACAAGAAAATTTCTTGAAACCTACATCATGATATGATGTAGCTTCTAAGGATGGTTAATACGACGAGTACTGACATACAACCCAAGAGTAGGGATAAAATATATGCATTTATCAAAACTAGTCATAAATCACATGCACAACAATTATATATATACATAAGATATCGGGATAGGGGTAAAGGATATGAAGTATGACCTTTAAAAATTTAATCCTGAACTGTGTAGCTCGTATGACCTAAAGGAACCCACGGACTATGTGGGTCCGTCTTTCCCTGCCATAAGGGTCCCAGTCTATGTTAGCTGCATATATAAAAAAATTATGCTAAAGCCACCAATAGTCAATTAGCCTCCCAAAAATAAACTGTTTAAGGAAAACATAGTGGTCATCCGTATTTCAGGACAAGACCTCCCAATGTCGGCAAATGCATGTGGTTTTTAGTGTTGGTTCCCTGAGACTACACCTTCTCAATGAGCTACACAATTTCCTTTAAGCCCAAATTAAAACAGTTTTACACATAACACTAATATCAACAAAGGAGTATTTTTTAAGGTATTTTTTAAATTGGTATTGTCATATCAATAGACTTGCAAGCTATTCCAGTTATGCCAAACCATAACCATATATATCAATTTGACTCCAAATTTAAGTTAAAATTCAAAACCACAGCCCCAAAGTGAATTTCAAAACCTTTTTGTTCCTTTACCATTTAATGCAATGCAATATTTCAAAAGATAATTTAAATTATGTAGAATCATTATTCAAAGCCAAGATTATGACGTGGGTTGAGGTTCATGCCATTACCATTCCAAAATTCATCACCTTTGTGAAATCTAAGTTATCAAATTCCATCATTATCACAATACACAAATTCAGTTCACAATCTATCCTTTAAAAACATGAATAAATCATTTAAAACAAGAAAAAAACCATGCAAGTGTTAACAAGCAAAAATCCTCAACCCTAGATGTATCAATTATTCAAAAAAACACATGAATATCAAGTAAATTGATGCATGAATACACTAATTAAAGTACGAAGTGTCCAATATTCCTGAATGACAAAAGAATTTGAAGTTTAGAGCACAAGAAATTAAATTCTTGAGAAAAACCTTGTATTTCTTGACTTGGGAGTTAGAGAGGAGAAAAACAATGTTAAAAGCTGATAATTGATGGCTAATTGGGGTTATAAGACGTTTTATGTCATTTAATAGGGAAAATCACCAAAAAACCTCTTGCCCTATTTGAAAAAAATAAAACTAGGCGATTTGTGCCTAGCAGCATGGTACGTTGCTATTGCGGTGCCTAGTAGCATGGCACGTTGCTATTGCGGTGCCTAGCCAGTGTTCCACACTCCTATCGCAGAGCCTAGGGGGCGTAGCACACTACTATCATGGGGGTTTGGGCCACAGGTGACAAAAGAGTTTTAAAATGAGGTGTAGGTGACACAAGTCTTAATTATTAGTTGGAGGTGACAATTACTTTATTATGGATTAAGAAAGTTGAGAAAGTTTGAAAATAGCCCACAATTTTTTAAATTTATACTTTGATCCCAATGTTTACCTAAAATAACGGGAAAAGGAGGGAAAGAAAGGCGCCTTTCTCTCTCTTCTCATCCATTGTTGTTTTCTCTCTCTTAGCGATTTTTGTTGTTCATTGTTTCTGCTTCTTTGTTCATCATCTTCTGCTTCATTATCATCATCTTCTACTTCATTATCATCTTCCTTTTCTTCTTGTCGATCATTTGTTATTGTTGTTGTTGTGGTACAACGCTATTGCTGCGATCTAACCAATTTCTTAGGTTAAATTTTATTTACTACATCACTTTCCACTTTGACATTACTTCATAGGTGAATTTGGTAAGTAAAATTATGATTTTTATTCATATTTGTCATCTGGGTACATTTCTGTTTTTTCAACAATGTATAGAACCCCGATCATGAGTCCAGCATAAGTGCCTACAATTTAAACAGATCAATTATCTGGTGCATCAGATGAGTAATCTGCTGCATTAGAAGATTTATTTGTTGTATCAGACTATTTATCTGTTGCATCAGAATATTTATCTGTTGCTTCAGATGTATTATTTGTTGCATCAGACGTATTATCTGTTGTATCAGGATGTTTATCTGTTGCACCAGACTAATTATCTATTGCAATGAATGATTAATCTATTTGGAACAACACAAATCAGCCCCTTCCACAAACCCAACAGATAACCAATATGTTTCAACTCTTGCTATTGTTACTGGATTCAAATTTATTCCTTACGTCCAATTACCCGTCCCAAATTTCCTAATTCGATTTCTCATTTTACTTGTCTTTTTCATTAATCAAGAAAAGATTAAAAAAATCCATGTTTACCCTTTGCATTAATTACTTTTTCTTCAAATTAAAATGGAAACATCATTTAATAGGGGTACTATACGCCGACTGACGTTAAAATCTTTCTTTTATGAAATTTTGATTGAATAGCAAACAATGGTTATTTCAAACACGTCTACTGTACTATCCCACCAACTGATCAGTGGGTTATGGTAAACTAGACATGTTATTAATTATTTTTCTTAATCAATGTGGCATCTCAATTTGGGATGGGTAATTTGAGACGGAGGGAGTACGAATTAAAACGTCAGAGCCAAGGAACAAACTAGTCATCTGATGAAACATACTATTTATCTGTTGCATCAGACTTCTTATCTCTTGCAACATGAGTAATCTATTTTGAACAACACATCAGCCCCTGCCACAAACCCAACAGATAAATCTTGCTATTGCTACTGGATTCTAGATTATTCCTTTTTACGTTGAATCGTCGACATGTTTGTTGAGAAGATAATAGAAAGAATGAAAATTAAATATGGATTAAAACGTCAAAGATCAAACATAATTTTTTTATTAAACAAAAAAAATAAAAATACATATAATAGACTAAAAGAAAAATAATAATATAATTATTATTATTATTATTAACATCATCATTGTTGCCAGCCGACAAATCTTCAACCGGAAGTAGCAATGCCCTCCTTAGCCTGCGTATCTCGCGGAACATTCTTTCTCTAACTCCTCCTAGTTCCCATTGCAGGACACGAACTTGATTTCGAAGTTCATTCATGGAGTCTTACATAAAAGCAACGTCCCACACTGGGTCAGCCATAATCTTCTAGAGTGTAATATGAAAGACGAGATGCAATAAATAAATAGAGCGTAGTTGAATGAACGATTGAGTAAGGAGGGACCTATTTATAGAGGATTGAATTTGAATGAGAGGCAAAAAGGCATGACTATTCACCTCCATACATTAATTATATTTTTGATTAAATTAAGAAAATAAATATTGTGATATAAGTCATGACTTTTTAGATTATTAATTAGTTCTTTCGAAGAACCGCTTTTATTGAGTTGTGGCAACAGATTCTATATCTGTTGCATCAGATAACTCATCTGTGACAACAAATATAAAATATGTTGCATTAGATAACCTATCTGTTGCAACACATAATCTAACTGTTTACCTCCATTTATTAATTACATTTTTTATTAATATGAAAAGTAATGACTTAATTAAATTAAAAAATATTGTGATAAGTCATGACTTTTTAGATTATTATTATTAATTAGTTCTTTCCAAGAACCGCTTTTATTGAGTTGTGAGTTCAATATAGGTTGCATCAGATAAATCATCCGTGACAATAGATATATCATCTGTTGCAACAATAGTGAACCTGTTGCATTAGATAATTTATTTGTTGCAACATATAATCTACTTTTTTTTTAAAAAAAGCTATCATCATATCATTAAATCCAAATTTGCTTACTTTTTTATTTTATAAGTAAAAAAAAAACACCTTTTCAAATTCCTTAATAAAATAATAACCATTTTATTACATAATAAATAATTAAAAAAATAAATTCAAAAAAAAATGGTGAAAAGTCACGATTATTTATTAAAATTGTGGTTATAAATTATGTTTATCATTTATTTCCTTATTGTTTATTTACGAAACATTTTTCATATTGAATAATCGGAAAGTCATGTCTTTTTCTTTTCACCCTCTCAATAACAACAATAACCTTTTTTATTAATAACTGCCAGGTGTAACATATGATCGATCTGTCGTAGCAGATTAACCTCTGTTGACACAAATTGCTGCTCAATCCCTACCACCAACCGTCGACGATATGTTGAGAACAAGGAATAAATAGAATGATTATTATTAAATACTAAATAAGAATTAAAAATTCAAAGTCGACAACAAAATGAAATGAATGTTCATAAATTTTGGAATCCCTTGGGTAGATCCGATATACAAAAGGAGGAAAATACATACATGCTCTAAAATAATTTTTTTTTACCTAATTATTATTACTACTATTATTATTATTGTCAATTGGACATTTTTCATTCGGCAGCCTTGCTTCGAAGTCAGTCAAATCTCTCTGGAGTTCATCAAGCTTCCTTTGAAGTTCACGCAAGGACTCGATGTGAATATTCTTGTACGAATCTGGATCATCCATATTTGTAAGGTGAGAACTATTTATAAATTATTGTATCTCAGAAAGAAAAGAAAAATAATTTAAAATAAATCTAACAGATGAGTAATCTGTTGCAAAATATATTCTTTTTGTTAGATAACTTACAATACAATATATTGGCAATCTTTTGCAAACGATGTATATATTTGTTTGATTTCTGCAATAGGTTGATCAACTGTCGTAACAGATGTCTCCAATTGTTTGACAATATAAACAGATGTGTCATTTGTTGCAACTAGCTAGTCATCTGTTTATTCAATTTAAGTCATAGATGGGCTAGGAAGAATAAGGTGAGTACAGATGGATCCACGATAATATGTGTGGGAGTTAAATATGTATTACAAATAAGGTCACTGGGACAACACACACAAAGTACCATGTTTTTGTGAATGCAGTTTGTAACCGATTAGGAATTGATCATTCAAACAAGATCCTGCATTGTACCATTAATTTTGATGGGTTTGAAATTGATAAGGTTGAGGACCTTATGAAGATGGTGCAGATACCCTGTTACGAATTACTGACGGTTGTTGCTTGTGTTTATGCGTGTCCAGTTTTGAGAAGGGATCAATATTTGTCGTCACTGCAGAGAACCAATAGCGATTGGACTTAACTTTAAGTGTGCATTGGACCCTTAGAGGGCCCTTGAAGCCTCGCACTGCATCAAATAAGAATGAAGAACCAATATAGTTATTGCCCTGGCCAAAATTTATATGGCTGGGTTACTCGCTCGGGGTAATGATTATATGCCAGAAGGTGCGGTAGGAGAATGCTTTCGAGGGAAAATGGGTGGTTGATGGAAGACTATATCATCTAAGAGCTAATTGAAGAAGAGACATAGGGTAGAAAGTAACTTCTAACGAATCTGGCCAATGGAATTATCTTAACAGATGCATAATCTTAATCAAGTGCAAATATGAAAGTGTATCCGGTAATGTAATTTCAACTGTTGTGTCGCTGAAAGAAAAATAATGCAGATGGACACTTTTCTAGGGAGCTGCGTGGTCAGAATTATCACTTATGTAGAAAATAGGAGAAGACGAACAAAGCAACCTCACGGGCATCGAGGGTTGAAATGATGTTCAGCAAGTCTAGAAAACTTACGATAACAACAACTGCAGTTAAAATAAGGAAACTAAGCGAAGGTGGCAATTTCTGAATTTTAAATTTTATCCCATGCCTTCTTCTTTATGTTTCCGATCAGGTCCACTGTCGTTGACCTAATCGGAACCACAAACGAGATTAAAAGGCAAATAGAGTATAATTACTTCCTTAGCAATATGGATTAATTGATTGTGTTTTCTTGCTTTAGCATGCTTTCAACATTCCTTGGAGAAGATCAGATACTTGTTGTTGTATGTGAATCCCGATAATTTTCAAGCTTGCCTCCAGCTTGTTGATTCTGTATTCAAGATGGTCGTTGCCATCTTCAAAGTTGGTAAGAAGTTCCTCATCTCTTGTGAGCTCGATCAGGACCACTACCTTCAAAGTTGTGGCATTCTAGAAGCCCTTCAGAACACTTTCTTTAGAAGCCTTAAAGGATACATGGAGGGTCGCTGTGTTTTTTTTAGGTCAAAATGTGTTGATGCACGTTGAAGATGTGGTCCCAACAGTTGAACAACAAACTTTTATCAAGCATTGCTCCATGTATCTTGCTCAATTAATTTGTAAATTAGTAAGTATGGAGTTACGTAGTGTGTGATCTAAACCGGATCTACCAAGCCTATCAAACGTTACGTAACTCTGAGCTCATTACCGTATCAAAAAAATATGCCTGAGTTAGTGCACAAATCAAACAAGCCCAATCTATCAGCCTTTCTGCTTATCACTCTTCTACAATATAGATGACAAGATATCTGCTATGCAAAAGTCTACACCATCGCCAGACATGCTTTCCTGGGAGAAATTCTTCAGAAGCCATCAACAGATATCTTTAGAAGAATTACTCCCAGGAAAGCATGTCTGGCGATGGTGTAGACTTTTACATAGTAGATATCTTGTCATCTATATTGGAGAAGAGCGATCAGCAGAAAGGCTGAGAGATCGGTCATATTTTTTTGATAAGGTAATGAGCTTGGAGTTATGTAACGTTTGATAGGCTTTATAGAGATGGTTTAGATCACACGCTATATAACTCCATGCTTACTAATTTATCAAATTGGTTGAGCAAGATGCATGGAGCAGCGCTTGATAAAAGTGTGTTGTTCAATTATTGGGACCATATCTTCAACGTACATCAACACATTTTGACCTAAAACAAACACAGAGACCCTCCATGTATCCTTTAAGGCTTCTAAAGAAAGTGTTCTGAAGGGATTCTAGAATGCCACAACTTTGAAGGTGGTGTCCCTGATCGAGCTTACAAGAGATGAGAAACTCCTAACCAACTTCGAAGATAGCAACGACCAACTTAAATACAGAATCAACAAGCTGGAGGTAAACTTGAAAATTATTGGGATTAACATACTACAGCAAGCATCTGATCTTCTCCAAGGAATGTTGAAAGCATGTTAAGGCAAGAAAACACAATCAATTATTGCCATATTGCTAAGGAAACAATGATACTCTATTTGCCTTTCAATCTCATTTGTGGTTCCGATCAGTTCAGCGACAGTGGACCTGATCGAAAACACAAACAAGAAAGCATGGGATGAAATTTAAAATTCAGAAATTGCCACCTTCGCTTAGATTTATTATTTTAACTGTAGTTGCTGTTGGCGTAAGTTTTGTAGACTTGTTGTACATCATTTCAACCCTCGATGCCCGTGAGGCTTCTTTGTTGGTCTTCTCCTATTTTCTATCTAGGTGATAATCTCGACCACGCAGTTCCCAAGCAAAGTGCTCATCTGCATTGTTTTTCTTTCAGCGACACAACAGATGAAATTACATTATCGGATACACTTTCATATTTGCACTTGATTCAGATCTCCCATCTGTTAAGATAATTCCATCGGCCAGATTCGCTAGAAGTTACTTTCTATCCTATGTCTCTTCTTCAATTAGCTCTCAGATGATATAGTCTTCCATCAATCACCCATTTTCCCTCAAAGGCATTCTCCTACCGCACCTTCTGGCATATAATCATCACCCCAAGTGAACAACCCAACCATATAAATTTTGGCCAGGGCAATAACTATATTGGTTTTCCATTCTTGTTAGATGCAGTGCTAAGCTTGGAATGCCCTATAAGGGTCCAATGCACCCTAAAAGTTAGTCCAATCGCTATTGAATCTCTTTAAAACGACACCAAAACTAGATCCCTTCACAATGCTTGACAAATAAACATCGACATTAAATCTTAAAAGGGTATCAGAACCATATTCATGGTCCCTCAGCCTTAATAGTTCGTACCTACCAAACTTAACTGTAAAATTGCAGACATCTTGTTTGAACGATCTATGACTAATCAGTTAAAATAGTATTCACAAAATCAGTGCACTCTATGTGTGTTTATATGATAACATTATCAGTAATACATACCTCCCACATATGAAGTGGTTCCATCTGCAAGCAGCTTATTCCTCCGAACCCATCTTTACTGCAGCCTCTTGAGATAGTCCGTCAAAAGTTGATCAACTGTTAGTTCCTTATATCTACAAAGAAGAGGAAAAAAATTGATGTCACAAAAAGAACATTATCCACCTGTTGCATCAGATGTGAAGTCTATTGCAACAGATGTGGAGTCTGATAAAATACATCAAACCAACCTTTCTGGTGGTTTTATTTGTTCCAACAGTTTCTCCATCTGTTCCAACATCAACAACAACATAAATATTAACAAAAAAGAAACAATAACATTTGTTCCAACAACATCATCAACAACAAAAAAGTAACATCCTTTGTTCTAGAGCCATCAACAACACCACACCACAAGTTCCAACAACGCCAAACCCACCAACAACATCAATGACTGCATCAACAATAAAAAAGCAAACAAAATACATACAAAAAAAATGATACTGCCAATAAGGCTTTTAAACTTCTCCCAACAGATGACTTTTTTTCTGATATTGTAATAAAAATTCTCGGATTTTTTATTCAACACTTATAAGTTCATTCAATTTTTTTTAATAAATATGATATGGGTAAATAGTAATTAAATAAAAAAACAGATGTAAATAACTTACAAAGAAGAAGACGAGAATAAAAGAGCAATAATGAACCATACCTTAATATAAAAAAGGGGATCAAAATAGAAATTTAAGTCAAGAAAAGATATGGATGAGTTTAGATCTGAAAAGATCTTTATGAGAAGAGAAGAGAAAAGAGAGAAAAAAGGTTTTGACCCTAAAGAGGAGAGAAAGAAAAAGATGAGAGTTGAATAAAATAAACTGCTGCTGTAGGAAGAGATAGGATAGTTTCTACAGATGTATTGTGTACGTAGACGTGGTGGTTTTCAATATTCATTAATTAATATTCATTAATTTCATTAATAATTTGAGGGGAACGAGGAAGACTAAGACTACTGAGATTGAAAAGACAAGATAAGACTGCTCAATGAACTCACTTTTGAGATATCCAAGAAACACTTTTTACCGCCTTTAGTAGTAAGTACTACTACTCGATATTATCTACTCGGATCAAAAGCTTGCTTTAAAATGAAAAATTGAAAAAAAAATTCAAACAGATATGTCATCTATTGCAATACATATAAATATCTGTTTAGAAATTCGAACAACTCAGTCATCTATTACAACAGATATAAATATTTGTTTAAAAATCCCAACAGCTCAGTCATCTATGACAATAGATAAAAATGTTTATTTGATAATTAATAAAATCAGATATGTTATCTGTTACAACAGATATAAATATTTGTTTGAAAATTTCCAATAGCTCAGTTATCTGTCACAACAGATGTAAATTTCTATTTGATAATTAAATCAGATATGTCATCTGTTGCAACAGATATGAATACCTATTCAAAAAATTTCAACAGCTCAGTCGTTTGTTGCAATAGATTTTATTGTAATTGATTTAGGTGGAACTAGGGATGAATGAATGAGCTGGCAGGGTCAACTACAAATCCAATTGAGTCTTTGCAATTGCATTGCGTTGGTATTGCGTTCATCCCAACTTGAGTCATCGATTGATCACTCTGAGTTGAAATGAGTTCTCATCAACTCAATGTTAGAATAGTGATAGTACCTAAGTTGATTTAGGTAGAACTAGGGATGAATGAATGAGCTCGTAGGGTCAACTACATATCCAATCGAGTCTTTGCAATTACATAGTATTGGTATTGCGTTCATCCCGACCCGAGTCGTCGATCGATCACTCTGAGTTGAAATGAGTTCTCATCAACTCAATGTTAGAATAGTGATAGTACCTAAGTTGATTTAGGTGGAAATAGAGATGAATGAATGAGATCACAGGGTCAACTACAAATCCAATCGAGTCTTTCCAATTGCATTGCGTTGGTATTGCGTTTATCCCAACCCGAGTCATCGATTGATCACTCTGAGTTGAAATGAGTTCTCATCAACTCAATGTTAGGATAGTGATAGTACCTTAGTTGATTTAGGTAGAACTAGGGATGAATAAATGAGCTTGTAGTGTCAACAACAAATCCAATCGAGTCTTTGGAATTGCATGGCGTTGGTATTGCATTCATCCTGACCCGAGTCGACGATCGATCTCTCTGAGTTGAAATAAGTTCTCATCAACTCAATGTTAGGATAGTGATAGTACCTAAGTTGATTTAGGTGGAACTAGGGATGAATGAATGTGCTCGCAGGGTCAACTAAAAAACCAATCGAGTCTTTGCAATTGCATGGCGTTGGTATATTGCGTTCATCCCAACCCGAGTCGTCGATTGACCACTTTGAGTTGAAATGAGTTCTCATCAACTCAATGTTTTAAAAACTATATCTTTTAAAATTTTTAAAATTAATTAAGATCAATTCGGACCAAATTAGCAATTTCAAAACTTGTCATTCTTTTCCAACATTACAAATCAACCCATACAAATCATCCATTTGCGCAAAAAACTTTTTGTTTCAAATCTTAAGTTCTCTCTCTCTCTCTCTCTCTCTCTCTCTCGGGATCTTCTCTCCCTCTCAATAATACAAACAACAACTACTCAATATATTGCTCAACCCTTCAAAACAGGTCGATTTTCTTCCCATTTACGACTACATATAGTTGCTTTTTCGACTTCATTCCCGTTTGTATCCGTCGTTTTCTCTGTATTCACATGTAACAGAGTTCGAGAAGAGTTCTACATTTATTCTTTATTCTAAAAAATAGGGATTTTTAGTTAATGATAAAAAAGAAGACTTTTAGTTGTATTATCTTCGAGAATGGGTTAACAATTTTGAGTTTTGATGCTAAAAGTAGGAAGCACCCGAGAAAACCCTAGTTTTTATCTCAGTGTTTTGTTGACTATCGTGGTATTGTTGGATGATGTTTGTGGTGTTGTTGGGGGCTATTGTTGGTGGTGTTGGTATTTGTGTTTTTTGGTGGTAGTTTCGGTGGTTTTGGTGTTGGTATTGGTTGCATTGGTGGTGGTTTTGGTGGCATTGGTGGTGGCATTGGTTGTGGTGATGGTGGTCCATCTGTTGCAACGGGTGGAAGATCTGTTGGGAGATATTAAATAGGTCTTCAAACAGATTCCTCATCTATTCCAACTGATGGGTTATCCGTTGGAGTATTTTCTTGTAATGTGGCATAGAATAATTTATTGAAATTTGTCCACCTGTTGCAACAGGTGGATCATCTGCTGGGAGATATTAAATAGGTATTCAAACAAATTCGGGTTCCCCATCTGTTTCAATTGATGGGTTGTCCGTTGGAGTATTTTTTTTGGTTATGTGGTAAGAATAATTTATTGAAATTTGTCTCACCTTTTTAAAAAAAATTATGCAGACATCAAATTGAATGTATTTTTTGTTTTTTCTTTTGTTTATAGTTAAAAAATGTCTCCCAAAAGAAAAGAAACTGAAGACGGAGAAAACGGATCAACTTTCGATCACCAAAAAAAAGGCTAGAGTACAGATAGATTCAGAGGAACTTCCAGAACAATCTCAGTCAGGGCAAAATGAAGTCGAGGAAAGTGATAACTCCTCCTCACCAATGGGACATGAAATAATATAGAAATTCCAGCATGATTCTGTCAAAACTATTAGTATTGACAAGTTTTGAGTTGCAATGCCGATGAATAACCCTAAAGTAGTATTTGGTGATCTTGTACTTAAATGTCAGTTGGGGAAACCTTTTGACAAACTTAGGAGTATTATGAAGAAGGAAAACATAGATGGACTTTTTAAGAAGAGCTGCTATGCACACTTTCTTGAGCTGTCTGGGCCCTGCCCTCTCTGTTTCCCAATGATCATGGTATATGGCCTTCTTAAGCACAGGATCATATATGTGGGGGATGATGGAGGTCCGAAGTAGGGCAAAAAAAATATGGATGAAGTCTGGATCAACTACTGTGGCATACCGGTTTGTTTTGGATTGAAAGAGTTTTTCATTGTGACGGGCTTGAGAAGTGATCATCCAGAAAAACCTCCCATCAAGAAAACACCACACAAAGGGTCCAACAAATGCAAGGTAAAAAAAGATGGGTTGTTGGGCATTGTTGGACCTATCTACAAAGTGGAGGATTTGATAGCGGATCTGAAGAATAAAGACATATCAAAGCACTACAAGGAGAAATTGTGCTTAGTTTGGTTTGTCCATTCCGTTTTATTGGCAAGAGACGTCAGGAAAGTCATAGAACATGATTTTTTGGCGCTTGCTAATGATTTTGGGAAATTTAACGATTATCCCTAGGGATACGATAGCTACTACTTGACTATCAAATATTTACTGAAAGAGATAAAGCCAAAGACGACCACATTATACGGCTTTCCTTGGGCTTTCATTATAAAATTGATCACTATTTTTACTCATTCATTAATTTATATTGAATATACTTGTGACTTTTTTTTTTGCTTGCTTCCTGTTTACAATTTTTAGGCTTGGTCATGTGAAGCCATTCCTCCCCTCCGAAAGCATTTCAAGGATTACCCGGATAAGGTTTCTCATCTAGGGATCCTTAGGTGGTTGGCTGCAGTAGAGAGAAGCAAAATAAATATTAATGAGGATGATCTCTTTAACCCTCTAGATGATGCAGTACTTCATCTTTCAACTAAAATAATTTGCCTCAAAGAAAGATATTGAAATAGATGTTCCATCTCTTGCGACAGATGGGTAGTCTGTTGCAACAGATTACCCGTCAACTGCAACTGGTGCAACAGATGGGTAATTTGTTGTAACAGACGATCCATATTTCACAACAGATTAACTATATGTTGCTCTGGTCTCTGAACCCTACTCAACAAATTACGCATCTACTGCAAATTATGCAACAGATTGGTATTCTGATGTAATATATTATCAATATATTTCAACATACATATCAACTGTTGCAGTAGCTAGATCGTTTGTTGCATAAGTTGGTTGTGTTAACATAACCCGAGCCTCATGTAACCCAACAGACTGTAAATTATTATTATATGATTTAAATTCCTTCTGTATTTTTTTTATAGGTTGTGCATCCTTGGATCATGCCTACCATTGATGAGATGGGGATGACTTTTTTTCTTACTTTAGGTCTTGTTGATACAAAAGAAGACCCAATGGTGGAGTTAATAAAGAAGGAATTGGATGGAGCAACATCCATAAGAAGAGCAGTTAGGCAAGGTCAGTCTAATGTTGAAGATCTTTACGACCAAACTCAAACTGCAACAGATCCGGGTGCTTCTTCTGGGGGTGTTACTGGCGGAGTTGTTTGTGATGGTGGCAGCCATCCTGCTGCTGCTTCTGCTGCCAGTCATGATTATGAACATGATGGTGCTCATAAAAAATAAATATATTTGAAAACACCCTGTAAACACCTAATTTTTGACCCAAACCTAATGTTTTTATACCATTTTAATGTTCAATTAATTTTTTTATTTTTAGGCATTTTAAATTTATCTTATTTCTGAGGTTTGTTAAAAATTTTGAAAACTACAAAAATAGAGTCACATTTTAAATATGTTTTTATTTTATTGTTTATTTATTTGTTTATTTATTTTTAAAAAAATTATATTTGTTTTCTTCTTTCAACTTTTAATAAAGAATGTTGTGATATTAATTTTTCTTAATCATATTCCTAAGACTAGTTATTAACTTATATTATATTTTATTAGTCTTTAATCATTTTCATTTTATTAATAATAATAATAATAAAAAAAAAAGAAGAAGAAGAATCTAAAATCCACCCAACTCCCACGTTTTCCAATTACCCTACACCTCCTCTCCCACTTTCCCCACTATTACCCAACACAATATAACACACACATGCACTAATAAAAGGGAGGACATACGGGAAAAAGAAAAAGAAAAAACCAACCAATGCATATGCAAAATTCAGCAAACAATTTTCATCCATCTCACGTTCCAAAAAAAAATAGCAACCCATTAATCCCTTCAAGTTTTGAGGTTCCGTTCGTGTTCCGAGCTCGTGGTTCGTTCGTTTCTCTTATTGTAAATTAGTTTTCGCAAGAGGTAACCCTTTACCTTTGTTTGTATAATGTATCCGTTCTAATATTATGAAGTGGTGTTGCTCTTACTTTACATTTGTGGTTGTAATACCAAAGTATTCAAATCTTTGTTATGGTTAAATTTGAAGTGAAATTTGATATAATATCTGATTATCTGCTTGGATTCGGCGATCACAAAATATCCATATATTAGTGAACAAATTCTAACTATATGTTTTCTTTTAACTGAAAATTAAAAGGATAACACTCGGGGCTTCCCTTGCACTCTAGATATTTGTTCTACGAAGGTTGGATATGTGTTTGCATGTAGCTTGTAGAAATCATTACAAGGTTTTTATGAAAGGCATACCATAATTTGGTGTTCTCTTATACTAACATGCATGTACAGTAGGTTTACTGTCTTTAGCATTTTGTACCAGTTGATTATTTCCTCTGTGGTAAACCGAATATTCATAATATTATCAACTTGATTAAAAGAAAAAAAAAACAAGAAACAACAGTAAGTGAGAAAAGTGAAAAGGGTAGAAAGAATAACATAAAACACACTAAAAGAACGGGGGAGGCTAGGGAGTAAAGGAAAATAATACACAGCAAATAAGAGATATTTTTTAAGATTGTGGTTTGGAGTGCGAGTGCTAGCCCCCGGTTTGAGTTTCATCGACGTCGTTCTTTCTTCTACGTATTCAATCTATTTTATCACATAAGTTCTTATTTAGTTCTTTTCTATTCAATTTCATTAACATTATTGTGAAACAAAGTATGAATAAATTATATGAGTTTTTTTTGTATGTATTGATTAGTATGTAGAGATGATAACTTACATGACATTATCGTCAGTTGCATGTTTTAATTAGCCAAACACTTACATATTTACTCCGAAATTTGGGAGTTGATAAAACTAATTATTGTTGGGATAGTAAACATTTTTATTCTTTTTAATTATTTGGGTCATTCGTGAATACCATTGTACCCATGCCGTTGTTAACTTCAATTAAGGCACTAATAATGTGATTGGATATAGGATGTTCAAAATGGAAACAGAATGTCTTACTATTTAAGAATTTAATTAATATTCGGCTACTATGTTTCAATCATAAATTAATGAAATGAAAGAATGTGGCTAAAAATGATCTTTAGTTAATGTTCCATTTTTTTTTAACTTTGGCTTTTAATGTGAACTATTTTTTTGTCCTTTCTTTACAAATATTAGACTATAAACTTAATCTACTATCCTTGGTAGGAACACTTCAGCCAATTCCAACTAACCTGTGATTCAATAAAATATCCTTTATAAAGATTAACGCACAAGAGAAGGTTAACGATGAAGTTGGAAAGCCCTGCTACCGACCATTAGTTATAATAAAATCTAATATACCATTTGAAGCCGCTTAAACTGGGGTTGGATAGATTCTAAACCTATTAGGTGCTTATCTAGACTTGCAAAAGGGGATGATTCATAAATGCCACATAGGCTCGAGAAATATACCAAAACTAGTGGTAACGCCGAAAAGTACTACTATCGGTAGGCCACGCATCAAGGCAGTTTTTAATAAATTCTCGATAAATAAAAGCAGGATGTAAGTAACTTTTAAGCTAACAAATGTTTATATATCTAAAAAAATAATAATTTAAGCCAGACTTAAGTCATTAAAGCGACCGTGCTAGAACCACGGGGCTCGAGGGGTGCCTAACACCTTCCCCTCGGTCAACAGAATTTCTTATCCGAATTTCTAGTTCGCAGACCAAAAATTAAAAATTGAAGAGTCATTTCCTTTTGAATAGGGATTCAATAAGGTGACTTGGAACACCCAAACTCAATTCCAAGTGGAGACTCGATAAATAAAACAATCCCTTCTCAAAACGTCACTTTAATTGGAAAAACCCATTTTCTCTAAAACCAACTCCCTAGCGAGGTCGGATGCGGTGAAAAACAGGGGGTGGGGTGACAGATGGCGACTCTGCTGGGGAACATTGCTAGAATTCGAGCTTTTATATTGACTTGTTTGACTTTATTTAATTTTGATATTGTATATTGTTGGCCTAAATTTGTTCTTTGCCTACATGTTTATCGCTTTGATATTGCTGAATTGCAATATAAACTGTCTTCTCTCGCGCACCCATCTGAGTCTTCTGAGATATTGTATATTCGGAAATGCAGTATACGCTCCCGAACTTGAGATACCAGAGATGCGGCAACGCTCCTGGGAAGGATTCTGTAGTCACCCATAATTTAGGACGGGAAGGGACCAACAGTGAGGCCGGAAAGTCCTGCTACTGGTAAAGCTGACCCTTGCCGACTCGAGTTTTCTGCTCGTTTTACCGCCAGTCTAGAGACCTAACTCCACCAGGTTGAACCTAGCATAACTGGAACTTAGACATGGCTATCCCTAATAGACTGCGTTTTATTGGTATCACGTGCAATTTTGACTTAGTGGGGCTCGACCCGGGGGTCGGGTCCGTCTAGGTCAGATGTCACCTTTTGAGACCATCATGTACATTTTATGTGCTACTTGTTGCATTATAGGAAATGCCATATCGAATGTTGACCGGCTTTTAAGTGAATTAATTGATCTGAAAAAAAAGAGGGTTAAATAAATTTTTTTAAGGGTTTATTTTAGAAAATATATAATATTTTACATAGAACTTTTCTGAAAAGATTAAGTGGTTTTAACGTCGTGGTCTCATTATGTCCATTTTCTTTGGTTTTAAAATCTCTCTTAGAAATATCATTGAGCCCATTTTTGTCAAACACAATTAAAAAAAAAAATTTCAAACAATTTGGTCCACTATTTTGTTTTAATAATTTCATTATTTCTGATGTGTCTGGTTCAAACGTCATCAAAATTATTGTCTCTACTCTAGGATGTTTTAGAAGACTTGGATACTTCCTGTTTTGTCAGTTATTATTTTGTCATGCTCATTTTGAAATCTTATTCCATGTCGTTCCGTCAACTTCTTTCGAAAATTATTTTTGTCTTGCTTTAGGATGTTTTAGAATTCTTATTTGTCATCATTATCCTATAGGGCAATATGAACTCATCCGGAAGGAGTGACAAGAGGCCGAGGGATGATGAAGTACCCCATTTCATGGTGTTGGATAAAGTTCCAAAGCTATTGCAGATATGGTACAACAATATGACTGACTATAGACAGGGAGAAGTATATCTACGCTTGGGATTTTTAAGGAGTCTGTTGAGTGTTGAACCACGAAGAGACGTGATAGAATCTTTGGTACAGTTTTGGGATCCTTCAAACAACGTACTCCGATTCTCCGAATTTGAGCTCACTCCCACACTGGAGGAAATAGGAGCATTTATTGGAAAGGGAAAGAACCTTCACCGAGGAGAACCCATGATACCGAAGCATGTCACTTCCGAAAGTTTTTTCGAGCTATTGCACATAAAAGAGAAGAACATAGGAGGCTGCCTAGAAAATAGATGGGTTCATCTAGAATTTTTGTACGAAAGATATGGTCAGGAAAGGGGATTCGAGTTGTTTAGATCAGAACTTAACAACGGGGGGTGCTACCGAACCTGGGAAAAGCACAGTTCTGAAGCATTCATAGTGGCTTTTTTGGGAATCATGGTATTTCCGAAGAGAGGAGGAAAAATCAGCACCAATCTGGCTGCGTTTATTACCGCTTTTGAGAAGAATCCTAAGGTCACCCTTGTGCCCATGATTTTGGCAGACATTTATCGGGCCCTGACGATGTGCAAAAATGGGGCGGACTATTTTGAAGGATGTAACATTCTATTGCAGTTATGGATGCTTGAGCATGTTCGTTATCATCTATTTGTTGTGGATTTTCGAGTCGAATGGAATGATTATATCAATGTCCATGAGAAGAGGATGGAGGACCAAAACTTTCCCAAAGGAATAAGAGCTTGGAAGGAGTACTTGGAGGGATTGACGGCGGACAAGATAGTGTGGAATTATCATTGGTTCCCCTCAAAAGAGGTGATATATATGTCTACTTTCCGACCCTTCATCGTCTTAATGGGTCTCCGAGGTGTTCAGCCCTATGTGCCGCTAAGAGTCATGCGACAATTCGGTCGACGTCAGCATATACCGCCAGTCGAGGATATGAAAGAGTTCATGTACGAATTCCTCCCTGACATCCCTCTAAGGAAGAATGAGATAATTAGGATTTGGGGAGGATGTGTACTTTCAGGTTTCGATCACATGGTGGAAGACCGCGACAAGGGCGAGGTAGACTATTGGTATCAGCCATGGTTTCATGACCAGTCTCCTCCTAAAGCTATGCCAGAAAGGTCAGCTAGAGAGCCAGTGGATCGAGAAGCATAGATCGAAGTCAGAATTAAGCAGGCTCGACAAGAGGTAGAAGAGAACTATCAGTCTACTCTGCACGTCTTAACTAATGATTTGGAAAGAGCTAGAGAAGAATTGGTTCACCATGAGGCGAGATTTGAGGCCAGAATTAGGTCGGCTCGTAAAGAGATTGAGAGAGAGAACCGTATTACCATGCATGCCCTACAAGAAGACTTGGATATTGTCCCCGGTGCTATGGAGCAGCAATCGGGTGATTTTGAGAAAGAGAAGGCCTTGCTGACAAGTACACAATCGAAGCTTCGGGCTCAGCTAAAAGCTTCCATGGAATGTGAAAGAGAAATAGCGAGGCGCTTCACGACTTTTCAGAAGGAAGTTGAAGTTGAGAAAAACCAGTGGATGACCGAACGACAAGAGCTTCACTATCAGATCGACGACCTTCATGAACAAGAAGGGGACCTAAAGCATACCGTCCGCACTACGCAGCATAGGGTGCAAAACTGCTATAAGAGTATGATCGAGGCCAGGGGAGAAGTACTTCAGCTCAGTGAAACCTTGATTAATGTTTATGCTAAGTATCTTCACCATGGTGATGAAAATCTGGGCCGTCAGGCACGTGCTTTCGCTCCACATCTGCCAAAAGCCTTATCCAGGATCTACTCAAGTCTGAGGGAGGATTAAGTTGCAAGACATCTTTGGAAGGCATCTTGATGATAATTATTAAAGTCCTTGTTTTCTTAGAGTTAGTTTCTTTATAGGTTTTTTTTTAGTATTTCTCCAGTATTCTGAGTCTGTTCTAGTTTTAGATAATTTTAGTTTCCTTTCATTAAAGCATTGTTTTAAGAACAGTTGGAAATGTATGGAAAATTTTACATTTGTTTCAAGTTTTTATTCTCTTTATTTCTTAATATATACATATATTTACTATATCCCTGAACTACGTGATGATCTGATTCATGTAAAACATGATACGTAGGCAACCCTCGGCGGGTGCGATCAAATATTTTTTCAAGTTTTAAGTTTCAAGTAACAATTTTAAGATGTTGACGTTAAATAATGAGCAAAAAAAAATTAATTCACCAAAGCCGGGATGAAACAAGAGGGTTTTCCTAAGTCCATTTCAGGAAGGAAATTACTTAGGTACATGACATTTGAGTTAGTTATGAGTATATTTTAAAAAAACAAAACAAAAAAAATCTAAATCCTAACATATTTGTTTCTATTTCAAAGAGAGAGAGAATAAGGTGGTTGGTTGTGGTTAAGCTGGATTCTCACCCGTACAACACAAGGTATAAGGGAAAAAGGAAGATGACTCAAAAAGATGGAACAAAATCTGATAATGAAGAAGGTCGAGATCAGTTAGTTCCACGAGAGTTCGCATCTTTGGAGGAGAATAGGTTATTGAAGCAACAAATTGCGGAAATGTATCAGGCCTGGGCGAATGGACAAGCTCCGCCTTCCTCGATTCCTGGTCTTTTAGATGAAAATCATCCCAGTTCTACTCAAACCCAAGTCGACGATCCACTTTATCCGCCTAGATTTGGTCCATACGCTAATGTGTCTAGCGCTGCTGGCACATCCACCATACGTCCTCCAAATCCATCATTCACGAACAACCCACTTTTTATTCCGGCCATGCCAACTAATATAAATCCTCCATCAATGATACAGAAACCTATCAACGAGCTAAATCATGATCAAGTCTATCCTCCTGAATTGGCATTCAAACCCGTAAATTCATATCAGCCTACTCATCAGCCTGAGTCTCATATCGTGATTGAGAAGGCTATTATGAATGAAGAACAAGAAGATATAGCTAGAAAAGTGAGGAGTCTAGAGCAGAGTATGAGAAACATACAAGGATTGGGAGGACACAAAAGCGTCTCTTTCAAAGACCTGTGTATGTTCCCTAATGTTCATTTACCAATAGGGTTCAAGACCCCAAAATTCGACAAATATAGTGGTCATGGTGACCCAGTGGCCCACTTAAAAAGGTATTGCAATCAACTCAGAGGAGCAGGAGGGAAAGAGGAGCTGCTTATGGCCTATTTCGGAGAAAGTCTGACGGGAATAGCCTCCGAATGGTTTATCGATCAAGACATCTACCATTGGCACATTTGGGATGATATGGCTCAAGATTTTGTACAACAATTTCAATACAATCTCGATATTGTCCCTGACCGCACTTCTCTCGCTAATATGAAGAAAAAACCATCTGAAAGTTTTCGAGAGTTTGCCATAAAATGGAGAGAACAGGCATCTAGAGTCAAACCGCCACTGAAGGACCAGGAATTGATTGATGTTTTTCTCCAAACTCAAGAGTCTGATTATTTTCATCATTTACTAGCCGCGGTTGGTAAACCTTTCACCGAAGCAATAAAAATTAGGGAAATGGTGGAGAATGGCATCAAATCAGGAAAAATCGTTAGCCAAACCTCCCTCAAGGCCACTACACAAGCCATTCAGAACGGATCAGGTAGTTTCGTAAATCGGAAGAAGAAGAAGGAAGGATCCATGATGGCATCAGGACCGGGCAATGCCCAAAGGGGACGGAACTCCCCTTACATTCATGTCCAATAGGGACAACCCAACCCTCCTCAACATTATTATGCACCTCAACCTGCTATTCTTAATGCTCAAGCGTATGCCCGACCTCCTCAGCGTCCACAATGGTGGGCACCTGCGCCACAAGGTTTTCGTCCGCGGCAGCCAAATTTACAAGCCCCTCGTAATCCGTATGTTCCGGCAGACTATACAAGAGAACAGAGGCCAAGGGAAAACTTCACCCCAATTGGAGAATCATATACGAGCCTGTTGCGGAGGTTGGTCAAATTAAGATGGATTGAACCTATTTTGCCTTTCAAAGTGGATCCAAATGCAAGTTGGTTTGATCCTAATGTAAGGTGTGAGTACCATTCCAACGTCCAAGGTCACAGTACCGAAAATTGTTGGAGTCTGAAGAGAGCCATTGAAAAGTTAATCGAAAGCAAGGCAATCGTAATACAAAAAGAAGAAGCACCGAATGTCACCGACAATCCACTTCCTAATCACAGTAACACACACGTCGTGGGGATGATTTTTGACGATAGAGACTACAGGCCAACAAGCCAAGCAGTGATGGAAATAGGCACCTTGAAGGAGAACCCGGGTGAAGAGCTAAAGTCTATGCAAAGAGAACCACTGATCGTGAAAGGAGCGAGTTCCATTATAAGACCCCGAGATTCAGAAAAGATGGTATTGTATGTTCCTGCAAAGTTAAAGGGAATAGCACAAGATGGGCCAAAACTATATATTTCGAGTGGTCCCGCATGGTTCGACCAACAGCGCAACAATATGAGAAAGATAACAGAGCCAATTTTTATAAGACACGCAGCACAACTCCCGGTGACAAGCTTGAAAACCATCCCATGGAACTACAACAAAACCACGGTGATGTACAAAGGAAAAGAGGTCATGGAAGAAACAAACGAAGCAGGGGGTTTGAATCGATCAGGAAGATGTTATGCTCCAGAAGAATTAAGGAGACCAAAACAGTTTAAAGATAGTCAAGGGACAATGAAAAAACCTGTCACAGACGAAGAAGCTGAGGAATTTCTGAAGAAAATGAAAACCCAAGACTATTCCATTGTCGATCAATTGAGAAAAACCCCGGCTCAAATCTCATTATTATCCCTACTGCTACATTCTAAAGAACATTATTAGGCATTGATTAAGTTGTTGAATGAAGCACACGTCCCGAAGGAAACTATGGTCTGTCAAATAGAAAGGATGGTTCGTAGAATATTTGAAGCAAATAGAATAACTTTCACTGATGATGAATTGCCCACAGAAGGTTCTGGTCACAATAAGGCTTTGTATCTGACTATCAAATGTGAAGGATATTACATAAAAGTGGTAATGATCGATGGAGGTTCAGGAGTAGATATCTGTCATCTCTCTACTTTGCAAAAATTAAAAATCAGCCCAGATAGGATTTGATCCAATAATGTATGTGTTCGGGCTTTTGATGGTGCAAAACGAGACACCATTGGTGAGATAGATCTTTCTTTGGTTATTGGACCAGTTGAGTTTGTGATCACCTTTCAAGTAATAGACATGGATACTTCCTACAACCTACTTTTAGGAAGACCATGGATCCATACGGCCAGAGCCATACCTTCTACTTTGCATCAAGTAGTTAAGTTTGAACACGACAATCAGGAAATCATTGTACATGGAGAGGATGACCTTCCCATACATCGAGATCCTTCTGTACCCTGTATCGAAGAAAAACGGGGTTGTGAATCTTCCATTTATCAGGCTTTTGAAATTGTGACAGCTGATCAAGTCGTGGAAGGCACGCCAATTCTAGGGCCTTATTTCTCTTCTACTTCAATCATGGTGGCTAGACAAATGCTATAAAATGGTTATGAACCGGGAAGAGGATTAGGGGTTTCGCTGCAAGGAATTATAAACCCTGTAGATCTATGTGGTAGCCACAACTCCTTTGGATTAGGATTTAAGCCTACCACAACAGATAGAAAATGGGCGAAAGAGAAGAAGAAGAAGGCTTAGAAATTGACAAGTCAGGTTCCACACATTAGCTAATCCTTCACGAAAGCTCAAAAGGAAGAAAATCAATACCCATATGCTAACAAGGATGTGGATGAAATATGTCAAGGTCTCAAGGAAATGTTTTATGAAATAAACATGGTTCAGATGGGTGAAGGCCCTAGCCATGCAGATGTGCAGTTTGTCGGGCCAAATATCAACCTCACTAACTGGGAAACCACTCCTCTCCCCACAAGGAAGGAGTCTTGGTAGTTTATTTTGTTGTTTCGTTTTTCTTTCTTTTGTATTTTGGACTATTCTCAGGGTTGTAGTCCACATAGTTTAGTTGCTCTGCTTTCATGTTAACCCTCCTATCCTTTCCGATTCAATGAAATGAATTTCAAGTTTTCTAGTAAATTCATCTTTTCTTCCCTCTTTTAATTTTTCATTTTTTTTATCTTATTTCAGTTATGTTAATACTGGCTCTGATAACATGGCATACACACGGAGTTCACATTTAGATCCTAAAAAGTTGTCTAATCTCGAATCAACAAACCAAACGGTAGATGAATACAATGAAGTTGAAGCTGATAAGGAAGTCAAAAAAGGATTGGATCAATTTGAGGATAAGCCCAAACCCAATTTAAATGACACTGAGGTAATAAATTTGGGAACTGGTGAGGAGGTTAGAGAAATAAAAATAAGTATTCATGCGGATCAAAATATCAGAAATGATATTGTTCAGATTTTATTCGAGTATAAGGATGTTTTTGCTTGGTCTTATGATGATACGCCGGGTCTAAGCACTGATTTGGTAGTCCACAAACTGCCTACATACCCTGATTTTTCACCGGTCCAGCAAAAGAAAAAAAAGTTTAAAACTGACGTGAGCGATAAAATCAAAGAGGAAATCATGAAGCAATTGAATGCGAACGTGATTAGGGTCGCTCAGTACACCACATGGTTGGCTAATGTGGTTCCCTTACCGAAGAAAGATGGAAAAATCAGAGTTTGTGTTGATTATAGGGATTTGAACAAAGCAAGCCCTAAAGATAACTTTCCGCTACCCAATATTCATATCCTTGTTGATAATTGTGCTAAACATGAGATCCAATCTTTCGTGGATTGTTATGCCAGATATCACCAGATCTTGATGGATGAAACAGATGCAGAAAAACTGCTTTCACCACCCCGTGGGGTACTTATTGCTACAGGGCCATGCCGTTTGGTTTAAAGAATGCGGGAGCTACGTACATGAGAGCTATGACTACTATTTTTCATGACATGATGCACAAGGAAGTAGAAGTATATGTTGATGATGTCATTATAAAGTCCAAAACACAAGTCGATCATGTATATAACTTGAGGAAATTCTTTGAAAGATTGCGAAAGTATAATCTTAAGCTCAATCCAGCCAAGTGTGCATTTGAAGTTCCATCCGGAAAACTTTTGGGTTTCATAGTTAGCCGTAGAGGCATTGAATTGGACCCTTCCAAGGTAAAATCCATTTGAGAATTGCTGCCCCCAAAAAATAAAACTGAGGTCATGAGTTTTCTTGGAAGACTGAATTATATAAGCAGATTCATCGCTCAGCTCAGCACTACATGTGAACCGATATTTAAGTTGCTGAAAAAGGATGCTTCTATCCAATGGACAGACGAATGTCAAGAATCATTTAATAAGATTAAAGAATATTTGGCAAATCCTCCAGTACTGGTCCCACCGGAACCTGGGAGGCCTTTATTTCTATATCTGTCAGTGGTGGACAATTCTTTTGGTTGTGTTTTAGGACAACATGATATCACAGGCAAAAAGGAACTAGCAATCTATTATTTGAGCAAAAAGTTCACAAGTTATGAGGTAAAATATACTCTTCTAGAAAAGACATGTTGCGCCCTAACTTGGATTGCTCAGAAGTTGAAGCACTATCTTTTGTCCTACACAACCTACCTCATATCTCAAATGGATCCTTTAAAGTATATTTTTCAAAAACCTATGCCCACAGGCAGATTGGCGAAGTGGCAGATTTTACTTATAGAATTCGACATTGTGTATGTTACTCGTACCGCTATGAAAGCGCAAGCATTGGCCGATCATTTGGCAGAGAACCCAGTTGACAACGATTATGAGCCTTTGCGAACTTATTTTCCTGATGAAGAGATTAATTCAATTGAGGAAGAAGTTCAAGATGATACGCATGCATGGAAATTATATTTTGATGGGGCAGTCAATGTCAAAGGAGTAGGAATTGGGGCGGTTCTTGTCTCACCGACCGGGCATCATCATCCCGCCACAGCATGACTTCATTTCTTTTGTACTAATAACACAACAGAATATGAAGCTTGCATTATGGGGTTAAATATGGCAATAAATCTTGATGTACACAGGCTAGTGATGTTGGGAGATTCCGAATTACTCATTCGACAAATTCAAGGTGAATGGGAAACGAGAGATATCAAGCTCATTCCATACAAACAGTTCTTAGAGGACCTTAGAAAAAGGTTCAAGTCTATCGAGTTTAGATATATTCCCAGATCCCATAATGAGTTGGCTGATGCCCTGGCTACCCTAGATTCTATGCTCCCATACCCAGGAAATACGCATCTCGACCCATTAGAGATACAGATACGAGATCAACATGGTTATTGCAATATAATTAATGCAGAACCAGATAATGAACCTTGGTACTATGATATCAAACGCTTCCTAAAGTCAAAAGAATATCCAATATACGCCAATGCAGATCAAAAAAGGACTATTAGGAGACTTGCTAATGGTTTCTTCTTAAGTGGGGAGATTCTGTACAAACGAACCCCAGACTTGAACTTGTTGAGATGTGTTAATATTCAGGAAGCTGAAAGAATCATGAAGGAGGTACATTCAGGGGTATGTGGTTCTCATATGAATGGCTATGTTTTAGCGAAGAAGATTATGCGGGCAGGATATTATTGGTTAACTATGGAGAGAGATTGATTTTGCTTTGTTCGCAAGTGTCATCAGTGTCAAATTCATGGTGATTTGATTCACTCGCCACCTTCAGAGCTGCATCCTATGTCTGCTCCTTGGCCATTCGTTTCTTGGGGCATGGATGTAATCGGTCCAATAGAACCAAAAGCTTCTAATGGGCATCGATTCATACTGGTCGCTATTGACTATTTCACCAAATGGGTAGAAGCTCCTACTTGCAAATCAGTCACGAAGAAAATAGTAGTGGATTTTGTTCATTCGAACATCATATGTCGTTTTGGAATACCAAAGTCCATTATCACAGACAATGCAACCAATCTCAATAGTCATCTAATGAAGGAGGTTTGTGAGCAATTCAAGATCGTGCATCATCATTCTACCCCTTACCGTCCTAAAGCAAATGGAGCCGTTGAAGCAGCAAACAAGAATATTAAAAAGATTCTTAGGAAAATGGTCCAAGGATCTCGACAGTGGCATGAGAAATTACCATTTTCTCTTTTAGGATATCGTACAACTATCCGTACATCGACTGGCGCAACTCCTTATTTACTAGTCTATGGGACTGAAGCTGTGATACCCGCAGAAGTCGAAATTCCCTCGCTTCGAATCATTGGTAAAGACGAGATTGACGATACTGAATGGGTCAAGTCTAGACTAGAACAATTATCGTTAATAGATGAAAAAAGGTTGACGGCATTTTGCTTTGGTCAATTATACCAGCAGAGGATGGCGCGAGCTTACAATAAGAAAGTACGTCCTACAAAATTCGAGGCCGGCCAACTTGTTGTAAAATGCATCCTTCCACACCAAGAAGAGGCTAAAGGAAAGTTTGCTCCAAACTGGCAAGGTCCATACATAGTTAAACAAGTATTATCAAATGGAGCTTTGCAACTTGCGGATCTGGACGGAAAAATGGCAGGAAAAGCTATCAATGCCGATTCAGTCAAAATATATTATATTTGACACACTTGTGCTTAACATTCTCAAGTTGAGATGACGAATGGCCATCATTCTACTTAACTAAATGTCGTTAATCCCTTGTCAGCCCTTCGAGCTTTATTTACCTTTCCTTGCTTACCCTCTTTGGAGCCGAAAAAAAAAAAAGAACTTGTGGGTGAAAACCCATGGAGGCACCCATAAGATGATTCAAAAAAAAAAAGAATAATGTGTATAGCATTGAACTACGTTCGACCTGATTCCTAAATGGATACGTAGGCAGCCCTATTTGGGGTTCGGTCCGACAAAAATAAATAAATAAATAAATAAATAAATAAAAAAAAATAAAAATCTTGGTATTCAAAAAAAAGATGAGATATATATCCTATTGTCACTTTTATATGGCTCTCAAGTTGTAATTTATCCTAAAAATCCTTTTCCTTTTGTCCATTAAAGACCTTCCGATCAATTTCTGAGAATGTCAAGCCTTGTGTGCTGTATATATATGTATAAAAAAAAAAAGGGAGGGGGGGCTTGTAGGTGAAAACCCATGGAGGCACCACAAGATATCAAAAAAAATAAAAAAAATCTTATTGGTGAAGACCCTCAGGGGCGCCATAATACAATGATGAACGAGACAATCGAAATTAGAGAGGTCAATTGAGAAAATCCTAGAAGAAATGACTTTAGTCAAACAAAGTTTATCATGACAGGACAAAGATCAAGAAGGATGATTTGATTTGATCAAAAGGTGCAGCCTAATTCGAGATTAGACAGTTTTGAAGGATCAAATATCTACTCCAAATTGTGTGTCACGCATTATTGAAGTCAATATACTCCTCCAAATAAGCTTTCTTACTTTACTGGTAGAAATACCTTCTATTCAAACATAATTCTTTTATTCCTTTTTTTGATTTTTCCTTATTTCATTTTTACACGCTTTGTTTTTATGGGTAAGTCTCACACCAAATGCAAAATAAAGAAAAACGCGCAAAATTGACCATTGGCTTCCAGTGAAATTGAGCAGAGATTGTTGGGCGTTCGCCACCTTGACAAGGACAGAGGGCCAGTTAAGATAAGTGTTACAAGTGAAGCATTTGAAAATGAAGAGCAGAATCGTACTGAAACAAACAGAGATGAAACAGAATTCGAAAGACAAAGAATCAAGCTCGCCAACCAATTAGTTGAATCAACTGTATCAAGTTGGGGCAGAGATAAGGAAAACCCCTAAGGAATTCAAGTCCACAAACCAACCACCAATTTTAAAACTCACATTTTTTTTCTCTTTGTTTGAACAGGGGCAAAGCAATCTTGTGAAGTTTAGTGAAAAAAAAAAGGAAACAAGTATAGCAAATTTAAGTTTTCTTGAATTTTCTCTTTTTGTTATACTCCTATAATTCTAAGTTCGTACCAATATAATAATAATAATAATAAAACCCCTCATATTCAAGACTGGGGCATTTTTTTTTCTAACAAGAAAAAAAATCCTAATCTTTATTCGTCTTCATAGGGAACCATCCCCTTGTTGACATCTTATTCGTCTTCATAGGGCGCCTTCCCCTAGTTGACATCTTATCTCGTCTTCATAGGGCTCCTTCCCCTTGTTGACATCTTTTTCGTCTTCATAGGGCGTCATCCCCTAGTTGACATCTTATTTGTCTTTATAGGGAACCATCCCCTTGTTGACATCTTATTCGTCTTCATAGGGCGCCATCCCCTAGTTGACATCTTATCTCGTCTTCATAGGGCGCCATCCCCTAGTTGACATCTTATTTGTCTTTATAGGGCCACATCCCCTAGTTGACATCTTATTCGTCTTTATAGGGCTCCATCCCCTAGTCGACGTCTTAGGAAATACCATTTCCTAATTTTTCTTACTAGTCTTTATAGGGCTCCATCCCCTAGTTGACATCTTATTTGTCTTTATAGGGCTCCATCCCCTAGTTGACATCTTATTCGTCTTCATAGGGCGACAACCCTTAGTTGACATCTTATTCGTCTTTATAGGGCTCCATCCCCTAGTTGACGTCTTAGGAAATACAATTTCCTAATTTTTCTTATTCGTCTTCATAGGGCGTCATCCCCTAGTTGACATTTTAGGAAATAAACCTTCCTATTTTTCTTCTTTATGTCTTCATAGGGTATGACAATCCCTAGTCACATTTTTAGAAGCAAAAATCCTAATTCTTTTTCATGCATTCATTAGGCATAACTTCCTTTGGTTGCATTATTGAGAATAGGGTTCTTATTTTATTGCGTACCTAGCCTAGATTCCTATCATTTATTTGTAATTTTTCTAATAAATCACAAAATTTTCCTAGTGCAAATTGGGGCAGAAAATTTTGTGCGTTTTATTTTGTTTTCTTTGATGGCTAGCAGGTTTTTCTGCAAAGCACAGGTTTGATGCCGAGAATGGAATTTCATCTCCGGTTAGAATATAGAAGAATGATCAGTTTGAAGATAGTTAGAGTCAGCTTTGCATCCGTAGCGGCCCAATATCTCAAGAGACATCTCTTTAGCTTCTGATCAGGAGAACAAGCATCCAAAGTATTTTATGAACTGTTCTTTGCTAGAGTATCAATTACTCGATCCAAGTTTCGAGTTTAAGTCTCAAATCCTAATTTCAAGATCAAATTTTGAGATCAATATACCCACCAGAAGAAGGTGAAGCAATAACTGAAGATCCGAGAGGAAGATCTGAAGCAAGAGAATCAAGACAATTAGAATAGATAGGATTTTGTATCTTTCATTTTTAGTTTTATTTTTTCTTTTTTCGGATGTAATAAAAAGAGCCACGAACCGAAAACTCGACGGGACCTCAAATCGACTCTCCAACTCATCCCTTCATTCCTACACCCACTTGAACTACATGTGACCTGATTCTCTTATAACCCGAGATATGTAGGATGTCTAAAACCAAGGCTCGGTCGCACCGCTTTTCTATTTATTTACTAGTGAATAAATGGTTGAGCCAAAAATCAGTCATGTTTACTTCTTTTCTTGGAAATTCTCCATATTTCCAAGCAAAGAGGGACATTTTGTAAACACCTAATTTTTGACCCAAACCTAATGTTTTTATATCATTTTAATGTTCAATTAATTTTTTTATTTTTAGGCATTTTAAATTTATCTTATTTCTGAGGTTTGTTAAAAATTTTGAAAACTACAAAAATAGAGTCACATTTTAAATATGTTTTTCTTTTATTGTTTATTTATTTGTTTATTTATTTTTTAAAAAAATTATATTTGTTTTCTTCTTTCAACTTTTAATAAAGAATGTTGTGATATTAATTTTTCTTAATCACATTCCTAAGACTAGTTATTAACTTATATTATATTTTATTAGTCTTTAATCATTTTTATTTTATTAATAATAATAATAATAAAAAAAAAAAGAAGAATTCTAAAATCCACCCAACTCCCATGTTTTCCAATTACCCTACACCTCATCTCCCACTTTCCCCACTATTACCCAACACAATATAACACACACATGCACTAATAAAAGGGAGGACATACGGAAAAAGAAAAAGAAAAAACCAACCAATGCATATGCAAAATTCATCAAACAATTTTCAGCCATCTCACGTTCCAAAAAAAAATAGCAACCCATTAATCCCTTCAAGTTTTGAGGTTCCGTTCGTGTTCCGAGCTCGTGGTTCGTTCGTTTCTCTTATTGTAAATTAGTTTTCGCAAGAGGTAACCCTTTACCTTTGTTTGTATAATGTATCAGTTCTAATATTATGAAGTGGTGTTGCTCTTACTTTACATTTATGGTTGTAATACCAAAGTATTCAAATCTTTGTTATGGTTAAATTCGAAGTGAAATTTGATATAATATCTGATTATCTGCTTGGATTCGGCGATCACAAAATATCCATATATTAGTGAACAAATTCTAACTATATGTTTTCTTTTAACTGAAAATTAAAAGGATAACACTCGGGGTTTCCCTTGCACTCTAGATATTTGTTCTACGAAGGTTGGATATGTGTTTGCATGTAGCTTGGAGAAATCATTACAAGGTTTTTATGAAAGGCATACCATAATTTGGTGTTCTCTTATACTAACATGCATGTACAGTAGGTTTACTGTCTTTAGCATTTTGTACCAGTTGATTATTTCCTGTGTGGTAAACCGAATATTCATAATATTATCAACTTGATTAAAAGAAAATAAAACAAGAAACAACAGTAAGTGAGAAAAGTGAAAAGGGTAGAAAGAATAACATAAAACACGCTAAAAGAACGGGGGAGGCTAGGGAGTAAAGGAAAATAATACACAGCAAATAAGAGATATTTTTTAAGATTGTGGTTTGGAGTGCGAGTGCTAGCCCCCGGTTTGAGTTTCATCGACGTCGTTCTTTCTTCTACGTATTCAATCTATTTTATCACATAAGTTCTTATTTAGTTCTTTTCTATTCAATTTCATTAACATTATTGTGAAACAAAGTATGAATAAATTATATGAGTTTTTTTTGTATGTATTGATTAGTATGTAGAGATGATAACTTACATGACATTATCGTCAGTTGCATGTTTTAATTAGCCAAACACTTACATATTTACTCCGAAATTTGGGAGTTGATAAAACTAATTATTGTTGGGATAGTAAACATTTTTATTCTTTTTAATTATTTGGGTCATTCGTGAATACCATTGTACCCATGCCGTTGTTAACTTCAATTAAGGCATTAATAATGTGATTGGATATAGGATGTTCAAAATGGAAACAGAATGTCTTACTATTTAAGAATTTAATTAATATTCGGCTACTATGTTTCAATCATAAATTAATGAAATGAAAGAATGTGGCTAAAAATCATCTTTAGTTAATGTTCCATTTTTTTTAACTTTGGCTTTTAATGTGAACTGTTTTTTTGTCTTTTCTTTACAAATATTAGACTATAAACTTAATCTACTATCCTTGGTAGGAACACTTCAGCCAATTCCAACTAACCTGTGATTCAATAAAATATCCTTTAAAAAGATTAACGCACAAGAGAAGGTTAACGATGAAGTTGGAAAGCCCTGCTACCGACCATTCGTTATAACAAAATCTAATATACCATTTGAAGCCGCTTAAACTGGGGTTGGATAGATTCAAAACCTATTAGGTGCTTATCTAGACTTACAAAAGGGGATGATTCATAAATGCCACAAAGGCTCGAGAAATATACCAAAACTAGTGGTAACGCCGAAAAGTACTACTATCGGTAGGCCACGCATCAAGGCAGTTTTTAATAAATTCTCGATAAATAAAAGCAGGATGTAAGTAACTTTTAAGCTAACAAATGTTTATATATCTAAAAAAATAATAATTTAAGCCAGACGTAAGTCATTAAAGCGACCGTGCTAGAACCACGGGACTCGAGGGGTGCCTAACACCTTCCCCTCGGTCAACAGAATTCCTTATCCGAATTTCTAGTTCGCAGACCAAAAATTAAAAATTCAAGAGTCATTTCCTTTTGAATAGGGATTCAATAAGGAGACTTGGAACACCCAAACTCAATTCCAAGTGGCGACTCGGTAAATAAAATAATCCCTTCTTAAAACGTCACTTTAATTGGAAAAACCCATTTTCTCTAAAACCAACTCTCTAGCGAGGTCGGATGCGGAGAAAAACAGGGGAGGGGGTGACACACCCCTTGAAAAGGTCCTCCCTCTCACCCCTACACCGGTCCCTCCCACCCTTACAGTGGTCCCTCTCACCCCTCCTTACCCTCATGTTCTCATTGCAAATGCAAAGTGTGCAAGGTCAGAGAGGATAAACTCCTCGACAAGCTAGAGGCTATTGTTGAAGCTGCCGAAGAGTTAAAATCCAGGAGGGGTGTCATACCATCCAATGAGGTGAGGTAACCATGCACTCTTACAGTGGAGGTTAGGAGGAAGAGAAGAAAAATTAGAAAAATTCTCTCCATTCTGAAATAAGCAAAAATTGCAACTCCCTCTGCTCAAATAGTTGTTGAAGTTCAGGGGTCGCCGAAGAAGGTGGACATATTCGCGATGCTTGGCAAGGAGAAGAAGAAGGAACTGGAAGAATTCATCAAGAGGAAGGTTGAAAAAGAATACACCATGCATTCATTTTCTGCCAAAGACTTCTCGAATATGACAAATATGTGCGTGTGGTATGAGGACAAGGTAAGTTTACTTTTGCTAACCTTCCCTTCCAATCTACTCTATGAAGAAGATTCTACGCAACAGATGTCTAATCTGTTGCAAAAACTTGGTATTCTGTTGCAACATAATACACATCTGTTGCATAAGTTGTGTTGGCTAGGTAATCTGTGAACTGATTCAGAGAACCCTCTGCATCGGATTCTTTCGACTGTGTTTTTATTCTTTACAATTACTAACCTATATAAAAATTATCTTCTTATACCACAGTATGTTGATAAAATTCTCTGCCTCATGAGGGGCAGGCAATTAGCATACCCGGATGCTTATGATGCTATCGATAGGATAATGGACCTCAACTTCTACAATAATTTCAAGGATAGGTACGCTAAACTCTGTAAGATAGCTGATTTTGATGGATCGGGATTTGATCAGTTAATTTCTACATTCCAATGGGATAAAGAAGCGATTAAATATGTTAGAGGAAAGAGGCCATATCCACACGACAAGAGCTGGACCAAGGCAAAGATAATCCTTACAGTCATGAACGTGGATGTCACCTATTTTCTCATTGTTGAGATACTACTATACAAGGGAAATATTAAGGTTTATGACTGCAATTTACCTGTCTTCAACGAGAAGACGTTTTTAACCCACATGCAGCCACTCTTGAAGTTGTTGCCCAAGTTGTTGACGCAGAGTAAGATGATGGATCATTTTCCGGTTGAAGTCTTGGCGAAGGAATCATGGGATTTTGGAGGTCGAAATAATAACATCCAGCTCCCAAAAAATACAACCGGTGCAGCGTGCGGGCCGTACTGGCTTGCATACATCGAGTGTTTGCTAACTGACACACAAATGACTGGTGTGTGCGACACCATTGTGGGAAAGATGCAATGGGTCTGGGTATATGGGGTACTAACTAAATGGTTGGATCCCGTCTATAAAAAAGAACATGTACAAAGGCAGAGACGAACATGACAACAAATTTTCATTTCAAGCCAATTCACTTTACATGTAGGGGCAATAATTTTTACGTTTGGCCAAGTTGAATTTTTATAATACAACAGATTTTATATCTATCATAACAGATATAGTACCTGTTGTGAAAGATTGATTATCTATTAGAATAGGATGGTCATCTGTTGCGTTATGCAGATGTTCCCCGTCTATCTGTCATAATAGATTTACGATCTGTTGCAACATATAACTTATCTGTTGCAACTGAGCAGTAATCTGTTGGAGCAAATAAAAAAAGTAGGAAGACCTGTTATATAATTTCCAGCAGATGACCTACGCGTTGCATCTCATGTTGCAACATATGTCTAAATCTACCTGATAAACTAAGTCGAAGTCTTCAAAAATTACATGAAATAACTCAACAAATAAATAAAATGTAAAAAAAATCATTATGGGTACAAATGATCTACTCTACAAATAAATCAACAAGTTAAATCAAGGAGGATAGGTTATTACATTGATGGATTCAAGCTATAAAGATCTAATCAATATGGACAAGTTTTTCTTCAACCAGTGCTACGAAATTCGGCTTTGGTCATCGTGGATCTTTAACGTCGGTTGCGTACGGCTTCTGAGCTTTCGCTTATCCATATTTTCATTAAAATGCAGCATATCTTTTGCAGAGTAATCCGACATCAAGTTCATCATTTGTTACTTGTAATCCATCGCTCAAATACTCAGCATAGGCGGCAATAAAAGGACTGCAATACCTGCATTATAAAAAAATAGATAATCCATATCTTGCAGTTCATGCAAGCGTTGTAAATTTGTGAAATAAAACTAAATCATGACACTTAAACTTACAGGCTACCAATGGTTTGTTGAGAAATTCCGTCAACATATTGTACATCAAATGGATTATCCATTTTATCTCGGTATGCTTCAATCGTCGACCAATCAGTACGAACCTTTTGGTCCAAAAAAACACTCATATCAAGGTAAGTAGGAAATATTTTGGCCAACTTTTGTATCTCAGATGACGGCCTGGAATGTCTCCTTCGTGACATCAAGTCATAAACTCGGATGCGCCTCTCTTTTAGAATGACGACAACCAACACCCAATAGAATTCATCACCACAATTAATTGGTATGTACACTTCATCGACCAAATGCCAAGGTAAGCTAGCCGAAATGCTAAAACCTTTGATGATGTTGATTAAGCATTCCTCACTTCGGGAAACTTCTGGCTGTTATTGACAAAACCTATCGTAGGCATTATTGATGTAAACTTAGTACAAACAATTTTCTGTTGTGTATCTGTATTATTCTTGTGTTTGCAACTTGGCCTTCTTTTTGAGGTAATAAAAATGACATCGATGTGCTGCACCTATTATCAAACATTTCAGATTACGTGACAAGAAAATCAATACGCAGATACAATTAAATAAAGTATTAATTAATAGTAATATGTATGACATTTAAAACTCATCATTCCAGCAAGTTTGGGGCTGTGACATCAAATAGAACCAATTCTTCATTCCGGAATGTACAACAATAAAGTCGAACATATAAAAACCAAGACTTGATTCGTTCACTTTGTTGCACTCGTCATTTAGTTTTCTACATGATGATTTATATGTGTTAATATCAGGTTCTTACAACAAGAATTATATAAACCAATATCCATAAAATTGATTTATGTACCTACCGGCATGATGCTTTAACAGCCCATCGGCAATCCATTCTGAATAGTCGTTGATCAACTGTGTTTATTTTTTTGGAGCCTCATCCGAGATGTTGAACCCTTCAAACGGGTAATTTTTCCGTTCTCCCAAACTGACAGGCTCCACTTTTTCTTTATCTTTGGAAACAGTTGATAGATTATCAACTGTGATATTATGCTCTTCGGCGGTAGTTGTGATATCCACCTGGAAAGCCAGAATTGTCAATGCTAAGTAGAGATATATAAATTTTTTTCCATATGTTGCACAGATGAGTCTTATGTTGCATCAGATGGATTATCTGTTGGGACAAATTCGAACAGGTAAATCAGATCAGTACGATAGTTTCGAACAGATGACCCATCTGTTGAAACAGATAACGAATCTGATGCAACAGGTTAGAAAATAGTTGCAATAGATGTATATATTTGTTTGATAATTTTCAGCAGATATATTATCTGTTGAAACATATATGTTCCTGTTTGTTTTTTGGAACAAATGATGTACATTCACCTTCTTCAGCTCATGCTGCTCTTCTGTGGCCCTTGCACACTGAACATCGGTGCAACACAAAGACAGGGGCGTTGCAATATTTCCTTTTTTGATGATTGATGATTCCTTGGAAGTGTCTTTCCTTCTCCTCTTAGCCGCCTTGATCTCTAGTGGAGTGTCTGCATACGAAATCCTCTTTGATAGAATGACACCCCTCTTAGATGTCATTTCCTTTACATAAGCAGTTAGTGCATTAATAGCATTAATGACTCCATCGTGTTTTGCCTTGAAGTCTTGACATTTGCATGAAGAACATTTGCTAGATGCGGCAAAATCTAGAGAAAATATGTACAACCATGATGATCATAATCATAATGGCTTGTTGTTTCAAAAACTGTAAGAGGAGCATCATTAGCCCCACCCTCCAATTTTTTTTTTTTTTATGATGGTTGTTGCTCCAAACAATTCCATTTTTATTCCATCAATGACCTTAGGGTCCGATAAAGTTTGCACAAACCTCAAAGTAAGAAAAAATGGCATCTTCAACTTTCGGTTGGTCAGAACAAGCCACGGATGGACAATCTAAAATAAATCAGTACATATATTAAGAATGATGATGAAATCATTAAATCATTAATTAAAATAAAAACTTGATTAGAATTGGACTTACTGCTTCCTTAGGGGGATTGAAAAGATCAAGAATTTTTGCATTTTTATCGGTTTTGGCCGACAACCATCTCAGAATTCTTAGACAGAAAACTTCTTCCTGGTAGTTCACTTGTTGTCTCAAATAAGGAATGACTTCAAATGCCCAAGCCTATAACATAACGCCAATAAATCAAAAGCATTATTGAATAAAAAATGATGAATCATATCATGATAAAAGAAATATTTAACATGAAGGCCCATGGAAAATCATAGAAGTTGACTGTTTTTGGCGTTAATGGAGTCAAAAAATATTCGACAGTCATTTTGAAGCTTTCATAACCCCAAGGATAGCTGTTAAATACCTCAAGATCCTCGGAGAGATTTATTAAACTGAGGCTTATATTATTTTTAATGTCTCTGTCCCAAAGAACATTATGTACAAACCAAACCAAGCACAATGATTGCTTGTGCTTCTTTGAAAGTCCTTTACCTTTCAACGCTTCTATCAGATTTTTGTTTCTGAAGCTTAGACCAACAATGGACACCATGTCATTATGATCACTCGACTTTTCTTTTCCTTTTTTGGGTGTACGGGGTGTTTTTTTTTGGGTCTGAGTAGGTATAACTTGAGAAGGAGAAGGAGGATAACATTTTAGTCCGGTAACTAGGGTAAACTCCTTCCAACCAAAACAAACAGGCATGCCACAGTAATTTATCCATACCTCATCCATCTTATCTTTGTTTTCATACATAAGCCTGCGCTTGAGAAGATCATATACCATTTTCATCTGGAAACGAGCATTGTTATCCTTCGGTAAATCAAGATATTTTCCAAAGTAGCTTTTCCTGAAATAAGAATCCAATTTTTATTCTAGAAGTATTTTTCTGAAGGAGTTGAAAGATTTTTCCATGACTGACTTAACCACGAGATCACCCGTTAAATATGTGGCACCATCGCACTGCATTCTCATAGGATGATGATCAATGCAGAAGGTTTTGACCAACTCTTCGGCAGAAGGGCTATTAGCATTTGGATCAACTCTTTTGAAAGATTCCTCCTCCCCGTGTTCATTATCTTCTGCTCCTGATTAAGATAACGCTTGTAAAGCAAGCTCATAGAGTGGTGGATGTAGATGAGCTGCTGCACTTGTTCCTTTACTTAGACTTGATTCAATTTCTTTTCTTTTGGGAGCCATGCTATTTTAAATTAACAAGAACATAACATAGATTATAATTGATTAATTCATAACAGTAATATAACAGTTTCAACAGACAACTAATCTGTTGCACTAGGTATGTTATCTGTTGTAACATATAACTGGCCTGTTGCAATGGATGAGTAATCCATAGGAACCATAAAAACAGCACTAATCTGTTGCACCTGCTATTTTATCTGATGCAATATATAACTGACCCATTGCAACGGATGAGTAATCCGTTAGAAACCATAAAAACAGATCACTAATCTGTTGCAACATATAATCGACCTATTACAACGGTTGAGTAAACCATTGGAAAGAATAAAAATGGATCACTAATCTATTGTAACATATAACCAACCTATTGCAATGGATAAGTAAACCATTGGAAAGATTAAAAACAGTCCTAATCTGTTACAAAATGAAGAGTAAATCATTGGAAAGAATAAAAATAAATCACTAATCAGTTATCTGTTGGATCAATATTGTTTAGATTTCTTCCAAATAGAAGAGTCGTCTGTCGCAACAGATGAATGATCTGTTAGATTGTTCACCTGTTGCATCAGATTTTCATCTGTTGCATCAGATTTTCATCTGTTGCATCATATTTTCATCTGTTGCATCATATTTTCATCTGTTACATCAGATGTTTCATCTGTTGCAATATCATTTTTACCAAGACAAACAACAAATCAACCCAGCAACACCAACACATCACACACACACACACACTAAGAATATCAACTGTGACAAAAAATCACCAACAAATTTGAATCAACAGTACGAAAATAAAAAGAAGAAATGACAGAGACTAGGATTTTATTCAGTCCACATTTCAATACTGTATTATGCCCTTAGATTTTAAGCTGGACGCACCCAGTTTTGCATGTTGAACACACATTTTGCCACGTAGGATCGGAGGTTATATTTGTGCAGTTTTGAATAGTTAAAGGTCATATTTGTGCACTGTCAAAGTTTAAGGTCAAAGTTATAATTTGATGTCAAGTTTAAGGTCATATTTATGTATTATCTGTTTCCTATTTAATGTGAGCGGAGCCAAAGATTTTAATAAAGTAGTAAAAATATAAAGAGGCAAACACACAATAAAGTGAGAAAATGCAGTGTGTATATATATTTATACACATACATAAAAGTAATAGTATTTTCTATTTATATATAGTGTAATCTCTCTCAATATAAAAGAGGCTTAGAGGTCTGCTGATGTGGCATACCTCTAAAGTCAACATTCAAATTTAACTTTTTTCTGATTTATTTGAGGTTTTTAATTCATTTTATAAAGGCATAATACATAAACATCATCTTTAACTTGACACCAAATTATAACTATGACCTTTAACTTTGCTAGTGCACAAGTAGGCCCTTTAACTATGCAAAAGCTGAACAAAAAAAAACTCTAATCCTACCTGGAAAAATGTGTGTATACACTCAAAGTCACGCATGTCAGAGTTCGAATTGAAGTATTTTTTTATTCAGCTTTTGTATAGTTAAAGGGTCTGCTTGTGCACTGACAAAGTTAAAGTGCATAATTATAATTTGGTGTCAAGTTAAAGATCCTATGTATGTATGTATTAGACCTTTTATAAATGATAAATTCTTCCTTCAAAAAAATAGGTGGAGTGGCGAACATAAATTACGTTACTATCATTAATAATGCAATTAGAGCACATAATTATAACAAATATACCAATGAAACGTTTTTCTTCTCATTTTCGTGTCATTTCCTTATTTAATATTCCCTTGATTTAAAAAAGAATAACCTACTTTCCTTTTTAATCCGTTTAAAAAAGAATGACCCCTTTTCTTTTTTGATAATACTTTAATTTCAACTTTCAAAATGACATGTTTAGGACCACGAGATTAAAGGGTATTTTGGTACATTTGACACAACTTTAATTTAAGGCCACACGATTCAAAAGTTTCTTTATTTTCTAAAATTTTGTGTCAAGTCAAAGTAAATCATTATTTTTTAAACGGAGGAAGTAACAACTTTTATCTCTTCACATCTGTACACATGCATCTTAATTTTAGTCCTATATTTTTCAGAATTAAGTCATGTATTTTGTTGAAAAATCTTATGGTATGACTCCTTTTAAATTTATCTTCATGCATCAAGTATAATTTTCTCGGAATTCTAAAGTAAGCTTCATGTAGAATGAGGTAATATGTTAATATTACATAATACATAACTTTCACATTCTTTATCAAATTTTTGGAGTTTTACTTATTCTCGGCATCAAGTGTAATTTTCTCGAAATTCTAAAGTAGGCATCAGGTAGAATGAGGTAATCTGTTAAGATTACATAATATGACTTTCACCTTTTTATCAAATTTTTGAAGTTCTACTTATTCTCCGTCATCTCTAATTTCAAGTACATACGTATAGAACAAAAATTTAGTAGTTTATTTTCTCATACTTATTGATTTTGATTGCACTCACAAGTGGAAACAAATCTTCATCTCTATGTAAGGGCAAATTCAGTGCAATTTCTTGTGCTTGTACAATTGGGGAAGTGTGGAAACAGTATAAAGTTCTTGATGTTGCTGCTCGAAAATAAATCAGGTAGTCATACATTCTTAATTCTTCTCTTTCTTTTATTGCATTGTTTTTGGTCTTATGTAGGAATAGAAAGATGGAAAATCTACGATATTGTATATATGCAAAAAGACATTGATGTAAGATCTGTTAAGTATAATTTCTCTATTTTTTAATTTTCACATTACAAGATTTTATTTTAAATATTATTTGAAGAGTGTAGACACGTAAAATTTATTGGATTAAATTCATATAAAATTTGAATTTGATCCATATTTTATTGGGTCTAAAATTATTTTGGGCTTAAAAACAATAATGATAAGCCTATTTTATTCCTCATCAAGGTCCATCTCACTTTGAAACCCAATGAGACACCGCCACATGTACAAATGATGTGGAAGTCTCATTTAAATTCAACAACTAATCAAAAGACGCCAAGTGTCAAAGTGACATGTTTCGGCCAATCACAAGCAACTAGGCCTACCCCTATAACTATAAATAGGGGGTAACATAACATTTGAAAGGAGGGAAAAAGGAGGACATTCTGCAAGCATTGGAGAAAATTTTGCATTGACTACACAACTCTTCAAAGAATTGACTAGCGGAGTTCTGCCCGGAGATCAACTCGACAAGACGAAGCGCTGTCTCACATTCCTGGAGATCCAAATGCATTTCTAGGAGGCTCAAATCATCCTACATTTGTGAATCACACTGCAAAGGCCCTCGAATCACGAAAAAACTTAGGAGAGAAGAATCAAGAGAAGAATGGAATTGTACTCACAAGTTTCATCTTAATAAAATTATTATTTTCTTTTATTTATTTTTGCTTGCAGTTAATTTTCGGTGCACTTACGAAAATTTGTTGCGAACAAATTTTGGCACGTCCAGTGGGACAAGTTCTGCTCTCCATCTCTTCTTCCTGCAAAATCAAGTTCAACTACTATAATGGACTTCAGAAAAATCAATGAAGTTTCGTGCAATTAGTCTACTACTGCCACGTTTACTGAGATCAAACTCATTGGCCCCATCGATCGGCGCAATCTCAACGCTTGTGTTTTGGATGGATCCCAATACTTCACCTTTTTGGAGATGACAAAAAGGAGAAAATCTCAAATTTCGGCAATAACTACAACCCCTGAGGGCAACTTTGCATCTATGTTATCAGATGAACCGTCGAAAACTAGCTGCAACTTTGGAGAATCTAACAACTTAATGAATTCTCCAACTTCAACGAAAGTCAACACGTTCATGGTTGATGAAATTGACTTGGATGAGAAGTTTACAAACATGGAGCAAACCATTGAAGCCTTGAAGAAGTCCGTTGATGAGAAAGATCATCAAATTGCCCGACTTATAAGCAAGTTAGATCTCTACAATCCTAGAGAGTCAAATTATAATCTAATACGGCGAGAAAAAGTTGATGGTGAATCTCTCATCAAGATAAGTGACAATTACTGCGATGATCGATCCGCTTCAATGGCTACTCTAACAGTTCAACAACTGCAAGATATGATTGCAAACACCATCAAGGCACAATATGGCGGTCCGTCACAAAGTTTCGTAGGATACTCAAAGCCGTATTCTAAGTGAATTGAGGGTTTACCGATGCCAATTGGATATCAACCACCAAAGTTTCAACAATTTAATGGAAAGAGAAATCCAAGGCAACACATTGCTCATTTCGTTGAGACTTGTAGCAGTGCTGTTACACATGGTGATCTTCTTGTCAAGCAGTTTGTTCGCTTTTTGAAAGGCAACACTTTTGATTGGTACACGGACTTGGAGTTTGAATCAATTAATTGTTGGGAGAAACTATAAAGTCAGTTCCTAAATCATTTCTATAGCACCCGTCGTACGATGAGCATGATGGAGTTGATAAACACAAAACAAAGTAAAGATGAGCCTGTAGTGGACTACATAAATCGTTGGTGAACATTGAGCTTCAATTGCAAGGATCAACTTTCTGAAACTTCCACGATTGAAATTTGCATTCAAGGGATGCGTTGGGGCCTTGTGTATATCCCCCAAGGAATTAAGCCTCAAACTTTTGAAGAATTAACTACACGCGCTCATGACATGGAGCTAAGTATTGCAAGTCATAGAATGGCGTCACCTATTTTTTATCTTAGGAAGAAAGTCACGAAATTCAAACACTCGTCTGAAGACCAAATTGGGGAATCTATGACGACAACTGTGAGTTTTACGAAGGCCTCCACAAGACAAAAGTTAAAAGAGAAAGCTCTAAAGTAACAAATGCGAGAGGTGAAAAATCAACCAACTGTGAATGAGTTACAAGCAAGGATATATCCTCTTCCCGACTCTGATGTTCCTGAAATTCTTGACGAGTTGCTAGCTAAAGAAGTCATTGATCTTCCTAAGTCAAAGCGACCTGAAGAATCAAATAAAGTCGACGATCCTAAGTACTGTAAATTTCACCGCATTGTTGGTCATTACACCACAAAATGCTTCACCCTGAAGGAAAACATCATGATATTAATGCAAGAGGGAAAGATCATCGTCGATGATGGCGATACAGCTGATGCAAATCATGTTAGCGTCGAACTGGACCATAAAAAAGGTTCAATTTCAAAAGTTCTACAAGCTACGCGCTCCGTGGAATCACCAAAAGTTGAAGAAATCATCATGCTACAATTTGGGAGCTTTGACCCAATTGAGGTTCCAACCTTGAAGAAAACAACAAGTAAATTCATACCAAGCGACTTCTCCAATAGCAAGAAGGGTGACACTTGGACATTGATCGCTCACAAAAGAAAAAGTTGACAAAGAGCTTCTAAACTCCAACTTTTAAAAGACAACACAAGATCAAATGCATATCTGCTTCAATCAATGGGGGCAATAAATACAAAATTGAAGTGCAACAATACTTCATTACAAAGGGTTGGGAGGAAAGCTACATTACAAGAATTCTTTCCCAAGCCGCTCCTTGCTGCATGAGCTTAAACTGCAAGTAAAAAATGCTCCTTACTGCACGAGCTTAAATTGCAAGTCAAAAATGCTCCTTGCTACACGAGCTTAAACTGCAAGTCAAAAATGCTCCTTGCTGCACGAGCTTAAACTGCAAGTCAAAAATACTTCTTCTTGCACGAGCTTAAACGCAAGTGAAAAATGCTCCTTGATGCACGAGCCTAAACTGCAAGTCAAAAACACTCCTTGTTGCACGAGCTTAAACTACAAGTCAAAACTACTCCTCGATGCATGAGCCTAAACTGCAAGCCAAGATGTGATACAATGCTAAGTGTGTATCAAGAGATTCCAACCAACACAAGAACAACAAGATGAACAACAAAGTGCTAGTGAATCGAAAATGGCCACACATGGCTTCACTAGGCTTTTAACAATTGTTTGAACTAGAAAAGTGAGTTTAACAACAAGAACAACAAAGACAATATTGCTAGTGAATCGAAAGAGCCCCACACGGCTTCACTAGACTTTTATATTCAACAACACAATGTTAACAAGATTTACAAAGAAAGAGATAGAAACTTGACACACAATATTCATTAATTTAAGAACCCTAACAAGAGAAAGGACCCTAAGACTAATAAATATCAATACCAAGTTCTTACTTGGACCAAGAGGAACTCAAAGAACCTCAAGAACCTAGTTTCTAGCTAAGATACAACACTAGTATCACTCTACTAGTGAGAATTTGGTTTTGGCCTCTCCAAATGATGAGAAAGAGAAGTAAAAAATTTACAAGTCTTTGTTTCTTGAATAATAGGAATGAACTAAAGCAAGACTAGCCCTATTACATGGATTATATAGTCACTTAGAAAGGAGGGACAAAGACCAAATTACCCTTGGCATTTAAGTGGGTGGGTTTGGGGTGTCTTGGTGAGCCTCTTTATATTTTATTAAATATAGGCCCTTAGATGGGCTCACAAGGGCCTCACACGTGGCCAAGAATGTGAACAAGGCTTGGAGTCGTTGAAACTCACGTGCTTGGCTTCGTGTGAAAGGTCTCGAGCTAGGAATTCCCGTATCATCCTCTCCATCTTGATGGGAATTCGTCCTCAAATTCGAATCATTGCCATCCTCCACCGTTTCCACCCGAGAGAGATCACACACGTTGAAAGTGTTGTGCACTTGATAGTCCGGGGGTATATCAATCTTGTAGGCATTGTCGTTGATCTTTTCTAATACTTGGAATAGGACATCACCCCGTGGCATCAACTTAGCATTCTTTTGAGATGGGAATCTATCCTTCCTTAGGTACACCCACACCCAATCTCCCGGTTCAAGTATGAGCTTTCTTCTTCCTTTGTTGGCTCGCCTCGCAACTTCTTGGTTTTTCTTCTCCAACCGCAACCTCACCTTCTCATGTAGCTTTTTCATGGCCTCGGTCCATTTTCTTCCATCTAAGCTTATCACAATATCACTTGGAAAAGGGGTTAAATCCAAAGGGGTAAGGGGGTTGATACCGTATACATACTCAAAGGGTGTCATCCCCGTGCTCGAGTGTATAACACGATTATAAGCAAACTCAATCAACGGTAAGTGCTCCTCCAAAGAAGTCATTTTTCTTTTAACCATGGACCGTAGCATAGACCCTAAGGTCCTATTTACTACTTTCATTTGGCCATCGGTTTGTGGGTGGCATGAAGTCAAAAACAACAACTTAGTACCGAGTCTACCCCACATGGACTTTCAAAAGTGGCTTAGGAATTTAGAATCCCTATCACTCACTATGGTCCTCGGAACACCATGAAGTTTTACAACATTATCAACAAACAAAGAGGCTACGCTAGGCGCATCATCACATTTAGAACAAGGAATAAAGTGAGCCATCTTGGAAAATTGATCCACCACGAAAAAAATACTATCTTGCCCCCTTCTAGTCCTCGGCAATCCCAACACGAAGTTCATTGATATGTCAAGCCAAGGACGCAAAGGGGTGGACAATGGGGTGTACAACCCGTGGGGTTGGAGCCGTGACTTGGCTCCTTTGCACTCAACACATTGGTCGCAAATCCGGGCCACATCCTTGTGCACTCTAGGCCAATAAAATTATTCTTCCAAAATTCCGAGGGTCTTCTCGACACCAAAATGGCCCATTAGACCGCCATTGTGTGCTTCCCTCATAAATAATTCTCTTCACGATCTTGAGGGAACACACAATCATCTACCTTTAAACAAGTATCCATCAAATTTGGTATAGGGATGGGAACCCCTATCCGTAACCCACCTATCCCTTTCCAACTCTTCACTTTCCCTATAGATAGGAGAGAAGTGAGGGTCATCGGGATATAAAGACTTGAGGCTTTCAAACCCCATCAACTTAGACGACAAAGTAGACATAAGCACATGTTTTCGGGACAAAGCATCGACAACCACATTGTCTTTACCCTTATTGTATTGAATAACATAAGGGAAAGTTTCAAGAAATTCAATCCATTTGGCATGCCGCCGGTTAAGCTTGTCTTGTGCCCGTAGATGCTTCAAGGATTCATGATCCGTTCGGATCACGAATTTTTTAGTCCACAAATAATGTTGCCAAGTGTCCAAGGCTCTAATCAAGGCATACAACTCTAAATCGTACGTAGAGTAGTTTAGAGTTGCTCCTTTGAGTTTTTCTGTAAAGTAGGCAATAGGCTTCAATTCTTGCATTAAAACCGCGCCTATGCCGACTTTGCTTGCATCACATTCGACCTCAAAAGTCTTATCAAAATTTGGCAATTGTAGCAAAGGGGCCGAGATGATCATAGCTTTCAAGTCCTCGAAGGCCTTAGCTTGTTCATCTCCCCACTTAAAAGGCCGATCCCTTTTAATCACTTCGGTCAAGGGGGCGGAAATGGTGCTAAATCCTTTGACAAAACGTCTATAAAAACTAGCCAACCCATGGAAGCTTCTTACTTCACCTACGGTTTTGGGAGTTGGCCAATTTTTAATGGCGTCAATCTTAGATTCATCCACTTCGACCCCTCTTGATCTCACCACAAACCCAAGAAATACAACCTCATGGACACCAAAAGAACACTTTTCTAGATTAGCATATAACTTCTCCTTTCGGAGGACATCAAACACATATTATAAATACTTTACATGCTCATCTAAGGACTTACTATACACTAATACATCATCAAAATAAACAACAACAAACTTTCCGATAAATGGCTTCATCGCATGATTTATTAGCCTCATGAAAGTACTTGGAGCGTTTGTTAGGCCGAATGGCATAACCATCCATTCATAGAGACCAAATTTGGTCTTGAAGGCGGTTTTCCATTCATCACCCGGTCGCATACGAATTTGGTGATAGCCACTCCTCAAATCAATTTTAGAAAACAAACACGAACCACTCAATTCATCAAGCATATTATCTAACTTAGGAATAGGGTGGCGATATTTTACCGTTATCTTGTTGATGGCTCGGCAATCAATGCACATACGCCAAGTCCCATCTTTCTTGGGAACTAGTAGCACCGAAATCGCACAAGGGCTCATACTCTCCTTGATATATCCTTTGTTGAGGAGTTCCTAAACTTGGCATTGCAATTCCTTGGTATCCATTGGGTTTCTCCTAGAAGCTGGTTTGTTGGGAAATTATGAACCCGACACAAAATCTATTTGGTGCTCAATTCCCCGAAGTGGGGGCAATCCTTGCGGTAATTCCTTTGGGAAGACATCCTCGTAATCCTGCAAAACATGAGAAATAGGAGGAGAAATGGAAATGTTAGTGGTGTTAGTGTTAAAATAATGAGCCAAGAGGAGCATCGAAGTGTCCTCGTCATGATCCACAAATAATTCTTTCCTCCTTGCCATCATCACCACACTTCCTTTCACCTTAGAAATTAGGAGCCCCTCGGTTTCCCCTACTCCCTCACTCTCGAGTTCCCCTCTTTTCCCCTCACTTTCGGCCTTCTTTCTCTTTTCCCTCAATTCCCACATCTTTGGTATAATTCATTCACTTGGGAAGGCAATAATGGATGAAGAGAGACCTTTCAGCCATCCTTCTCAAGTGTATACCGATTGGACCTTCCATCATGTTTGGTCGACCTATCGTATTGCCAAGGCCTTCTTAACAACAAGTGACAAGCTTGCATTGGTATCACATCACAAAGCACCTCGTCATGGTAGTTGGCTACCTTAAAACGTATCACACATTGCCTTGTGACCTTTAACTCGCCGCATTCAATCAACCATTGCAACTTGTAAGGACTAGTGTGAGGTGTAGTCAGCAGTTTCAAGAAGTTCACCAGTGCAACACTAACCACATTCGCACAACTTCCACTATCTATCACCATAGTACACACACTTCCCTTCACAAGACATTTAGTATGGAATAAATTTTCCCATTGGCTAGGATCATCTATCGCCTTACTAATCATGGCACGCCTCACTACAAAGTTTGGAACAACGCACTCCCTTTTTTGCGGATAAGCATCCTTACAATCATTATCATCATGTTGCTCATTTTGGGTTTCTCTCCATCTTAAGGCTCGGCCTCATTCTCTTCTTTTTCAAGACCCACTTTCTCACCAAGGTAATACAATCTCCCTTCCCTTAGGATCACATTGTGCCAGTTTGGACATTCATTGGCTTTATGTCCCCAACCTTGGCACTTGAAACATTGGAAACCTTTAGGATTAGGATACTTGTGAGCTTCTTGTCTGGGAGGAAATTTATGGACTGTTTTAGGCTCGGACAACTTTGTAGTGGCGGGTTGGTCCTTGTTTTTGGGCCAACCCGAAGATGGTTAAACCATATATTTGATCCTCGGCCAACACGAGGTTGATCGTCCCTTTGCCTTGAACGACGACCTCTCTTTAAGCTCTCTTTCAATCTCAAGAGCTGCTTGGAAAATCCCTTCAATGGTATCAAACTTGTGAAGCGTCAAATGAGTGAAGATCTCTTTGTTCAACCCACACTTGAACCGAATGATGTCATGGCCAATTTGTTCTCCCCGATGATCAAGCTTCAACATGAGTTGTTGAAACTCGTCATAGTATGCCATAACACTTCGATTCCCTTGTCGCAAATTGTACAACCTAGCAAGCAACTCATGACGATAACTTTCGGGAAGATACTGTTGCCTCATTAGGTACCTCAACCGAAACCATGGTGGTGGTTGTCCCTCTACCAACTCGTTGCCGAACCACTTGATATATTCCCACCAAGTGTTAGCATAACCTTTAAAATGAGCTTTGGCATAACAACTCTTCTTCTCCTCCGAGATATCATTCACTTGAAACACTTTATCACACGCCGACTCCCAAGCAAGATATTCGGAGGAATTGGATTTTGTGGAGGTGGTGGTCTTTGGTTTAGTGGAGCTTGGAAGGGGGGGTTCAGATTTGTGGAGGAATTTGACGTCCGAGTACCTCTTGCGGAACTTGAGACATTTGGGAATGGGTTGGTCTATTGGAGTTTCGGTTTAGAGGGTTATAAGTGGTTTGGCTTGCGGCATTTAGTGGAGCTAGTGAAGGATTTGGCAATTGTGGACATGTTTCAGGAGTAACGGTGGTGGAGGAATTTCTATCATGTCCACTTGATGAAACATGTCGAGGAGTAGAAGGACGAGTGTTCCTTTGACTCTCCACTTGTTCTAACCTCCCACTAATAGTTGTCACTTCTCCCCTTATGGCTCCCACTTCCACACTCAACCTTTCAAGAGCTCGGGTCATAGCCTTAAGAGTGACCCTCATATTCTCCATTTCATTAGAATCCACGGTTTGAGACGTGGTTCCCTCCATTATCAAGGTATCACCTATACAAGCAACAAACAAGTTAGTTTAAAATCCCTCTCCTCACTCACACTCTCTTGGTTCACTCACTCACACTCAAGTCCCACAAGAGTTGTAGATTGGCTAGGAACCCGTCAATCCGTAAGGTATGAGTATGCTCTTGCCCGGAAAGGATTCTTGTTTGAAACTAAAATAATTCTCGTCGGACTAGAGCCAAGAGTTACAACGTATTCAAACGACAAAAGCACACAAACAAACGTTGACACTAACACAAGGCTTCAAGTGACTAATTGACAAGCTAGTAGGAATGTACTAGTTTGTTAATTAGTTCTCAAGTCAATTAGAGGAAACTAAGAATCAATAATTAGAAACTAGAACATCCAAATTTGAGCTTAATTATCACGTGAACAGTAACTAGGGTGACGTGGCAGCATGTCAATGGCCGCGGGTCGACATAAATAGTTCATCAACTTGAAGGCTTAGTCCCCTTAGATCTTTTGTAATGGATGACTTGTTATTGGGATGGAAAACATAAAGTGTTGTAACATTTTTCAAACCCCCCTTTTTTTTTTCTTTTTTTTTCAAACTCAAAAGGTGATGTTTGACCTCACTAGTCCCACAAGACAAGGTTCCTTGTTTTAAGGAAAAGTGGTTGTCAAGTCTTGAAAAGGTGATGTTGGCAAGTCTTCTCACAAAGAATTTTCAATTTTGTCTTACAACCTTTTTGGATCTATTTATCTTTATAGAAGTTAAGACATAAGATGAGGAGAAGTTTAGGATGAACACAACATCAACACCTTCAAGAACACAACAACAATACACCACAATGGTCACTTCCAAGTTTTTTTTTTCCACAACACAATTCTCTTTTTCATTAAGCTCAACTTTAGATTTAGACACCCTTTGTGTTGATGAGAAAGAAACCAACACAAGAAACAACTAAACAAGTAAAACTTTTGTCGATCTACAACCAATTTTTTTTACCAAAATGTTCAAGAACACACTTTTTGGTAAGAGCTTTCCAAGATTCTTTTTGTAAGAACAAAACCTAGCCTTGAGCTTTGATACCAAATGATACAATGCTAAGTGTGTATCAAGAGATTCCAACCAACACAAGAACAACAAGATGAACAACAAAGTGCTAGTGAATCGAAAATGGCCACACACGGTTTCACTAGGCTTGCAACACTTGTTTGAACTAGAAAAGTGAGTTTAACAACAAGAACAACAAAGAAAATATTGCTAGTGAATCGAAAGAGCCCCACACGGCTTCACTAGACTTTTATATTCAACAACACAATGTTAACAAGATTTACAAAGAAAGAGATAGAAACTTGACACACAATATTCATTAATTTAAGAATCCTAACAAGAGAAAGGACCCTAAGACTAATAAATATCAATACCAAGTTCTTACTTGGACCAAGAGGAACTCAAAGAACCTCAAGAACCTAGTTTCTAGCCAAGATACAACACTAGTATTACTCTACTAGTGAGAATTTGGTTTTGGCCTCTCCAAATGATGAGAAAGAGAAATAAAAATTTTACAAGTCTTTTGTTTCTTGAATAATAGGAATGAACTAAAGCAAGACTAGCCCTATTACATGACTTATATATTCACTTAGAAAGGAGGGACAAAGACCAAATTACCCTTGGAATTTAAGTGGGTGGGTTTGGGGTGTCTTGGTGGGCCTCTTTACATTTTATTAAATATAGGCCCTTAGATGGGCTCACAAGGGCCTCACACATGGACAAGAATGTGAACAAGGCTTGGAGTCATTGCAATTCACGTGCTTGGCTTCGTGTGAAAGGTATCAAGCTAGGAATTCCCGTATCAAGATGCTCCTTGATGTATGATCCTAAACTGCAAGTCAAGAATGCTCCTTAAGGAATGACCATAAACTGTATGACACTCTTTAAGGCACGAGCATATACTGCATGATGCTCCTCGATGCACGAGCCTAAACTGCAAGTCAAGATGCTCCTTGATGTATGAGCCTAAACTGCAAGTCAAGAACGCTCCTTAAGGCACGAGCATAAATTGCATGATGCTCCTCGATGCACGAGCCTAAACTGCAAGTCAAGACGCTCCTCGACGCACGAGCCTAAACTGCAAGTCAAAACGCTCCTTAAGGCTTGAGCTTAAACTGCATGTTAGTCCTGGCCCGCATGATTCTAAACTGTGAATGGTTCTCCAAAATAAAGAAAAAAATTAGTATGAAGTTTGATTGCATATTTGGAGTCCTTTGAAGATGCCGTCCTTAAGGAAAAAGGATTCTTCATTTTCTACCAAGCAATAAAGTCTTCTCGACAAGGAAAAGACTCGTGATACTTTGAATATTGCTCTATCCTGGCCTTCAACATATTGCAGAAGTGATGCGGCCCAAAACTTGAAGTAAAAGATGAAATTCATGAAGTATTCACAAGCTGATGAGGAGTAGAGTATCATTGGATTTAGGCTGCAACTTCAGAAAAGTACCTGAGAAAATATGCAAGTTCTATGATGGTGGTTTTCACGTGGGATGTAAGTCTGTGATTTCACTTCTCAATGCAAAAAAATTAAACTTGATTCCAATAATCCCACATCGAGATATGGAGTTTATGGTGACGCTGCGCAAAGCTGAAGTAACTAGTAAACCAAGATTAGAAGGCCATTTTTTTGAAGCAATATTTGGGATAATTCGGATGCAATATGATTGTGGTTTCTGCGTGAGACGTAGATCTACGAATCTACTTTCTAATTCAAAAAATGGCACCTAATTCCGATACTCCCATATTGAGATATGGAGTTTATGGTGACGCTGCGCAAAGCTGAAATAACTAGCGAACCAAGATTAGAAGGCCGTTTTTGGAGCGATATCTGGGACTATTCGGATGCAATATTATTGTGATTCCCAAGAGACATGTAGATCTATGAGTTTAGTTTCCAACGCAAAAAACGGCTTCTGATTTTGATACTTCTACATCAAAATACGAAATTTATCATGACACTGCGCAAAGCTGATAAAATAAACGTATCAGGACATTGAATTCCATTTTTTTGAATCAAACAACTCATAGTTTTGTTCTACCATCGGGGAATAAATATTTTTGTGGACGTGCGCCTAGTACTTGCTCACCAAAGTCAGAAAAGGCAACTCCCCATGTCAATATTATCAATCTGGATGGCACCACGTACGTGCTCCTTGAAAAGAATGGAATGCTCTCACTTGAAGCCTCTTTGTCGCTGAACCCCATGGATGAGATGCACCACATGCTTGCTTTGCAACGATGGACTGCAGACACTCAGAACTTTATCATCACAAGGTCACAAGAATGACACCAAGTACATGCTCACCGAAGCTAAAATGGAAAACTTTCAGCGTCGTCAAGGATAAAATCAGATCATTCCAAGTCATTTTCTTATCAAGCAGTAGGGAAGTAGCGCACTAAATGGTTCAACATCAATCATGTTGACTTTTTTGGTCTGACATCAAGACCATTTGCATAAACCTGCACAAAAAAATGAAGATGTAACACATCTACAGTGTTGACCGGGTGAAGTTTCTCGGTTTCATGCGGACTGATGCCAACTACGTGAAACTTCAATCTGGTGATAAGTGTCGGTACCAAACTCACGATGTTTCAATTTGGCATGATCAATATTGGGAGAAACAAATACCTTTGAAATCATGAGAATGAAAACACATTCATGAGTACTTCAAGTCTCGCTGCCAAGTTTCGGCAAGCCTACACGTCGACCATCCTTGAAGTAGGGGGCATCTGTAGACACGTAAAATTTATTGGATCAAATTCATATAAAATTTGAATTTGATCCATATTTTATTGGGTCTAAAATTATTTTGGGCTTAAAAAAATAATGATAAGCCTATTTTATTCCTCATCAAGGTCCATCTCACTTTGAAGCCCAAACTCATCAAGTGACGTAGCATCTCAGTCAAATCCAAGACCAATGAGACACCGCCACATGTACAAATGATGTGGAAGTCTCATTTAAATTCAACAACTAATCAAAAGACGCCAAGTATCAAAGTGACATGTTTTGGCCAGTCACAAACAACTAGGCCTACCCCCTATAACTATAAATAGGGGGTAACATAACATTCGAAAGGAGGGAAAAAGGACATTCTGCAAGCATTGGAGAAAGCTCTACATTGACTACACAACTCTTCAAAGAATTGACTAGCGGATTTCTGCCCGGAGATCAACTCGACAAGACGAAGTGCTGTCTCACATTCCTGGAGATCCAAATGCATTTCTAGGAGGCTCAAATCATCCTACATTCGAGAATCACACTGCAAAGTCCCTCGAATCACGGAAAAACTTAGGAGAGAAGAATCGAGAGAATAGCGGTATTGTACTCACAAGTTTCATCTTAATAAAATTATTATTTTCTTTTATTTATTTTTGCTTGCAGTTAATTTTCGGTGCACTGAATAAAAAGGTAAAGTCTGCATGCGCTCTATCCTCTCTATACTTCGTTATTGGGACTATACTAATTTATTGTTATATAATTTTAAGATTTTTTTAATTCAGGTTCTTGCAAGAAATGTTAAAGATAAAATCATTCATGGAAAAGGATTTCGGAACAGTTATGCGGACCATTGTCAGGCATCCACCTTAAACAATGCCTACAGCTTTTCTACGTTGTTTTAGGACCTCTCTAAAATTTGAAAATATCAAATTTTTCACTGGTCAAATTTTTATAGTAAAAAGTGTAGTCTGATAGAGTTTTCCTCACAGTTCATTTTTCTTTTTTCCTATAAATTTTTTTCTAATATTTTTCAGATCGATATTATATACTATAGATTCCTCTTGGTTATACAATTAGTGTTCAATTAAATTTCTTCATAATGTATAGTTGCTATCTCGGCAAATTCTTTCAAGACATAACAAAATATAGCAAAGACATTACTGACTCTTTTACTTAAGTAAAACATTATCAATTTAAAAATTTTATTTCAGGCAATAAGTACATTTTTTTCCGAAAGAATAGTTATATATACTACCTATGGTAGGTTACAATTTTGACAGTTAAAGCTTAAAGCACTGTTATTTATTAATGAAATACCTAAAAATTCATTAGCAGAGGATCGAAATTGATGGACTTAATGGTGTGGTTTGATACCTTCCTTATAATAACAAATTAATATATGCCTTTCTAATTTTGTTCTCCCTCTTTTCACTTTTTTATTTTAAAGATTAACCCCAGATAAAATTTACTGATAGTTATTATTAATATCATAACTGAAATGAAATTAACCAACAGTTTCAAAAGCCTCAAATTATGATAGCATTTACTTCTATTTACTGTCACTATTATCATAACTATGATAACTACTAATATTATTTATGAACAACATTTAAATAGGAAGGGTACGTCACACAAGTTTTTTCATTCGGTTAAAAAGGATTGTCGATTAACTTTTCATATTTTCTTTATGTAATTTTATCCTAAAAAGTTGATTTAAAGTTTTAATTTGTATTTTCTCTCAATTTCTGGGAGTCAAGATATAAATATTGGTATAGGATTTATATTATACATTTTAATTTAATATAATATTTTTATGACTTAATTTATAAAAAGAAATGTTTTACTTTGCGAAGCGCGGATTTATTCGCTAGTTTTCTAATAAAGGGGTCTCAAATAGCATTCCTTGGACAAGGATAACTCTGTCACTGGTCGAACAAAAATTCTCCATCACACAAATTCACACTACTTATCTAAATCGGGATACAATCTAAACAACTTTGATTTTACTGTTAGAATTATTTATTTTATGTGGACTTAACATTAATTTTTTATCACGTTAAAAGTAAAACGGGTTGATGTTATTAGTTGGTGGACAAGACACGGGCCGTGTATTCATATGGATTTCATATGGGCCTGTATCCATTTCATGTTATTGATGTGGGCTGGGAATAGTGTTGGCCTGTAGTAGACCTGTGAGCCCATAATGGGGGTGCAGTAGGTTAAGGCTTTTAAGCCTATAAATATAAGGCTACGTCCTCTCTCCTGACTTTAACATAAGACGTATTCCCATATACAGTCAGCAGTCATAAGCAAAGGAGAGGAAGACTCAGCATTGTTCGTCTTCGGTTACATGTTGTAATGGCGGACAAACCATCTCTGGTTACGTGATATAATGATAGACAAAGGTACACATCTTTTTACTCGCATATTCCTTACTTTATAGGTGTTCTTGGTTTATGTGAATCTGTGGTGTGTTTCTATGTTAATTTAACACTTGGTATCAGAGATTTTCACATAGAACATGAACCCTATGACTGAATGCTATGATGTATTTTTTGAGAACCTCAATATGATTAAGAGTCAGCCGATGGCCAATTCAATTGAATTTGAGAAAGTGTATGAAAACAAATCAATTGGATTTGGTTTTTAGAAATAGTGGCATATTTTTTTTTAGGTTCTGGGGATTATTGTTGTGGATAATTGAACAATTAGTTCCGTTCGATGAGAAAATTAATCTACGGATTGTTGCTAGTTTAAAAGAAAATTAGCTGGAGCTGTAATTGCAAAGAAAAAAAATTGATTTGATTGTCTTCATTGACAAAGTTTTCCGCTACGCTATAGCTTGTCAAAGGTGTCTAAATATGTTTTAAAGTGTATTGACAATATTTGCAATTTAAAATTGTTTCAGAAGTTTTTCACTATCTTGAAAGAAGAAACCGTACTTTAAAAGATAAGATGAGAAGCATGATGAGTAGATCTAACTTACGCGAGTTCATCTGAGTGAAGGTATTAAAACATCCATGTACATTCTTAATCGTGTCCCGAAAACCCCTTTTGAGTTGCGGGCCAATAGAAAATTCACTTTAAATTATTTTCAAGTTTAGGGATGTCCTGTGGAAGTAAAATATATAAAACTGAATTTAGACCCTCGCTTATTTTTTTTATTGGTTATCGAGTTCATTCTAAATGATATGAGTTCTACTGTCCTACAAGGCGAACCAGAATAGTTGAATCTTAAAATGCAAAATTTCTTGTGCGTAGGACTATCCTAAACTCCGTGGGCATAAATGTCACGACCCGACCTCAAGCCATGGCTTCGAAGGGCATCCCGAACCACACAGGCCCGAGATACCCCTATCTCTGCCCAACCCACTAATGATATTGTCCGCTCTGGGCCTAGGCCTGCACAGTTTTAAAACGCGTCACTAGGGAGTAAGGCTTTCTCACTTATATACCCAACATCTCTCCTGTGTTTTGACGATGTGGGACTCCTTCCTAAGTTGGGGTATTACATACACCCCCCCTAATGGACTGAGCATCCTCCCTGAGGTTTGCCCCACCGAATGGGATTCGTCTACACTCAGGACTGAGGTTAGCCCCGCCTTACCGGGATTGGCCTACACTCAGTTTGAACTCTGACCCACATTGACAGGTCTGACACAGGAGAGGCTCTGATACCATTCTGTCATGACCCGACCCGAGGCCCTGGCTACGACGGGCATCCCGAACCACACAGGCCTGAGATACCCCTGTCTCTGCCCAACCCACTAGCGATATTGTCCGCTCTGGGCCCAGGCCCGCACGACTTTAAAACGCATCACTAGGGAGTAAGGCTTTCTCACTTATATACCCAACATCCCTCCTGTGTTTTGTCGATGTGGGACTCCTTCTTAAGTTGGGGTGTTACAATAAATTTATCAATTAAATAAGCATTTAAGGTATTTAATTTCGTACATGAGATGAGTTTTGAAATTGTTGAAGAGCATGCATTATAAGCCCCATATTACGATTAAATTTTATATAAAATATGAGGTTGTTTTCCCCAAACTTGAATTATTTTCATGTGTACATGTGTTATTAGTTTGAAAAGTTGTATGAGAGCATGATTTGCATATGAAACTCATTGCCCTAATAATATTACGGATTGTTATTATTTTATAAACGAATGAGATGCTTTCTTCCTTGATTTACAAATGCTCATATTTCTTAATAAAGAATTTGCATATGATTGATGAAAAATATGACTACCGTATAATAAACTATTGAAAAGGGAGTAGTTTGCATAAGTTTTCATTTGTTTTGAAACAAGAACTCCCACATGTGATGTTTAAATATTTTGGGTGGTCATTAACATAATTTTGAATAAAAAAAGGTCAGGACAACAAAAGGCAAGGTAAAGATCTACTGATTATCCTGGGACCAATAACATGGTTAAAGGGGAGGACATTGTGATTGAACATATACCTACTGATTTGATGCTTGTTGATCCACTAACCAGGGGCTAAGACCTATAGTTTTTATTGCAACGTGTTCAGAATATGGGTATTGTTGAGTCATTTGATTTACTAGATTAGTGGGATATTTACTATTATTATTCATTTGTCATTAGACTACTCGTCTTATTGTTTCGGGCTTATGGTGATATTATCTCTTGAATTGACATTTATATGATGGTAGATTTTGCTATCATTTATGATGATGATATTTTACTTGCAAGTAATAATTTGGGACTGTTGCATGAAACTAAACATTCATTGAACAAAATGTTTGATATGAAAGATCTAGGAGAGAGGCATCATTTGTTCTGGGCATTGAGATTCGACGAGATACATCTCATAAGTTATTGGGGCTTTCACAAAAGGCCTATATTAACCGTATTTTGAAAAGATTTTAAATGAAAAGTTATAAGCCCTGAGATGTCACTGTGTTGAAACTTAATAAGCTAATCTTAGACTTGTGTCTCAAAAATAATCTTGAGAAAGATTCCATGAAACATGTTCCTTATCCAAATATTTTTTTGCTGCATTTCTTGTTTACGGAGTGTTAATTTTATTTACTTTTGATATACTAAAGCCTCTTAAGAATGTGTTCTGTCGGCTATATTATTAAAAATTTATTTATTTATTTAGTTCCATATGCTTGGATTAAATATTATAAAAGGTTATTTATTTTATTTTATGAAATTTTTAAAAAAATTTAAACTATTATTTATAAAAAGATGTTGAATTGTTATTTATTTATTCTATTTGAAATTGGTTTCATTTGAATTGTAACTAAATCAAATTTATAATACTTTTAATTGTGTGGTTACTTATTGTGTCACATGAGTAAATTAAACAATTGATATTGAATCCCTGAGATTGAATTTGTTTTATAAATTAGGGTAAGTAGTGTACACCAAAGTGACCTATTTGCCTTGCTTTATGAGACTTGTTTAATCCATTTCGAGGGATATCACTAAGTTAGAACATACAATGATCTGCCCAAAGGAGATTTATTGTGTGTTTTAAATTAGTATTGTGGTGAGCCTAATTATGAAAAAATATTTTCATTTAGTAAATTTATCTGCCCAAAGGGGATAGGTTTCTAATATTGAAAATATTTTCTTGCCCTGCCCAAAGGGGGGCTACTTGTCGATGCTGCGGGACTCATCGTTGTGATAAGATTATTATTCTTATGCCCTGATATTTTTATAAATTCATTCATGTTATGTTGTGAAAAGTCATCATTTATTTAAACCATAACAATGCTATAGTTGTGGTTCTATCGGGCTCTAACTTTAAGAGATGGAAATAAGATCTAGAATTTGCTTTGGGCATGACTGACATAGATCACGCCTTGTGTGAGGATTTGAGTTATTTGAATTATGAGTTTGAAACCCTAGAGAGTGTTCTTGTGGATTTTAGATGAATATGATGGTATTTTGGTGTGTTTGGGATTAAATCCCGTGTTAAGGTTAATAAGGGGTTGGGAATTACCCAATTTTCCCTTAAAGAGTCGGAGAGGAGATACTGAAATTTATCCCAACAGGAGTTGTCAGGGAGACGCCCTGCCTAGACCCAGGGGGAACCCAGGGCGGTGCCTTGCTTAAAACGGGGGTAAGACTGGGGCGTCTCCCCACTTAGAGCTGGGGAGGGACCTGGGCGGCTCCTCCTTAACGCCTTTTGCTACTATTTTGCCAACCCAAACATGACCTTAAGCTCGTCTAAAAAGTCTGAAACTCACCTAAGGCGTACTCTTGCCTTACCCCATCTTAACTTAACTTGAAAATCGAAAATCGGGGGTCGGGAAGATCACGAAATAATTAACCAAAGATTGAAAGTTCAAAATGAGACTAAGTCTCTATTCTACACTTAGAAAAAAAAATATTCTAGTTGTTAGCCCCTCAACCATGTCACTAGAATGAAACCGAGTCAAGAAATTCATGGGGCGTTACAATAGGAGTGATCACCACACCTATATTAACAAGGGATAATTTAGTTCGGACCTATACGCATAGGAATGACGGTCTAAATTCTAGCCCGAAAGTACGGTGTGTTACATTATCTCCCCCTTGGGATCATTCTTCCCCGAATGATGGGTAGGAATTTCTTGAAGACTTAGAGGTAAGGTATAACTTGGATACATGATATGTCCTCTAAGAAAGGATACACTGATATGAAACATATACACTTCTATCATGAAACTGAATTCTTGACTTGACTCTACTTGCTTCTAGGAGCTGATTCATGCTGAGAATTTAGGATTTTCCTTGAAGTGTTCATGATACGGTTATACATATTGAATCAAGAAGTGATAATTCATGCAGGTACGACTCCTTATGCAATAAGATTTGAATCGTACGAAGGTATTACACTGTCTGAGCTAAAATACTTGGAAAAATTTGAGATTATACGCTGAACTCTTATGCACTGTCATGAATAGATAGCTGAATCTGAAACATGATGCTTGGAATGAACTGAATTCACAATTTATATGGATGGAATAGATTATCTCTTGGGGATGGCCATATGCATGAGACTTCAAATAGTAGGACTGGGTGAAAAGGTGGAAAAACCATAGGAACTTGTCTGCCCGACTGTTAAACTGAAGTACAGACTGAATTATACCAGACACTCATACTTAACTGGAGTATCTCTTCAGCACTCTTTCTAAAGAAGTTCAAGTAGTATTAGGGAGCAAAGAATCTTGGGCCTGAGTTACAAAAGACATCCAACTAAGGAATCACCACAATTACACTACTCTATAGCATAGAATAAGGACATATAACTCATAAACTAGGATAGAATTTCCAGTCCTTAGGCGATGCAACTTCTTACTTTCAAGCTTAGCACACTCCTCGAATACTCCCTTAACTATACTATTACCCTTGAATACCGTACTCGTTGGTTCAACTTATAAGTCTCATATAAGAATTGACAAATCATTCTACTAATGTCTAAAGTAGCTTAATTCCTTTCACTATGATCAAGCCTAATTCTACATCACAAAATACAACCTGCCACACCACGATACTAGTCTAAACCACATGATTCAACCTTCTATATCTTTTTAAAGATCACACCCTAAGCATAACGTTCCTTACCACTTTAATGACTAAATCTGAACTCTTACTATGGATTTACTAGCACATATTGCATTCCCCAACATAAATCCCAACATATCATTCAAGCCTATCTTTATAACCGCATATGGACTTCAAGGCAAACACCCGTAAATACATATTTCACATAGTCTCTGAACCATTGTCAATATAACTCCCATGCGCTACCCCAAGAACATACACAAAAAAATTTTCACTAACCATCACATGTATCAAAGACTTCGCCCCAAACCTTACTTCACACTTATGGTCTCATCCAAAATAAGCATACAATGATCTTTCATCAACAAGAACCATTTACACATCACCACTATCATTACATAAGGAGGATTCACTAAAAGGTAAGAACATAGGACTTTGAAATATGGAAGGATACTATACAAAACTCGACACTTAACTGAGGCCTAAGGAACAACGAATCAATATCAGGGATTCATCAAAGTGATCTGAATTGGGGCATACATGACTATAATCTGAATCTCGTCAATCGTAAAGAGTTTAGCATGAATTATGGGAACTGAGCACACTATATAGAACGAGTATATGAGTCATGAGCTGTATGACCTCAATTTGAAGTTCATAACATATGGAATGTGATTCCGACTACTGAATAAATTGGGACTCCTCAGTTTTGAACTAGAAGAGTACATGACTTTCAATCATATGCATGAACATGAACTATGACCATGAAACTGAATCGTAAGGCATGAGTAGGTATTTGGATCACTGAAAAATACTGAGATAAGAATGGGTTGAGTCTCACCCTCACTTTTTGATGTTCTATATCATACTGGCATCACTACTAGAATCTGAGAGTCTGACTCGGTTACTTGTTCTATCATCTCCCTCTTAGCTTTAAGCTATCATCTTAAGTTTGAGAGATCCCTTACTAGACTCTAAACTGAACTACACTCACTGCACTCTGGGGTCTGGAATACGACAATACACGTAACTAATAGAACTTAACCCGATTGACTACACCTGGAAGTGGAAAGCCCCACTGCTAATACCACCTTCTGAGACACACTCTATCATTCTATAGCCCAATAGTCATTACATAATACTAGAACAGTTACCTACTTTGGATCTTCATAAGTGTCCCAATAGTCAGAGTCCACACCATCTAACGCTTCAACTCTTAGTTCTATAGGTTCAACCTTCAAGAACTCAATCTTAGCTTCTAACACTTAACATGGATATCAACAAGCCTTTGATGAACCATACTACTCCCGTCATAGCCTACCAATATCGCGACTTCAAACTTATATCTCTCTACCATGAGAATCAAGATCATATAAAAAGACTCAACACTATCAATCAAAACTCTTTAACCTGGCTATTTGGAACCCATATAACATCTACTAGTCTTTCTCCATATAGCAACTCAACGGTACTACTAGCCACACACAACATTTAATAGTCTTAGAGAAATGCCACAACTCCATATCACCTTGGGCATACTTGCACACCATACCTACAACATTATACTTCATTACGAATCAACTTAACCTTAAGCCATTTCATACACCGTTTAAGCCTATTAGATCACTTCCATATAACTAGCATCATTAACCAAGATATCATCACATCCAGCTTCATGGACTTCAACTGTTCAAAACTTAATGTCTAGTGCTAAACATGATTTTTTAACCCAACCTTACACATGATTCTCACTTGAAAACCATGAAATAAATATCAAGAAACACTAGTACACTAGAACTTCATAACAACAATAATCGATCTTGACCTTACGGTCTTCCTTATCATAACTCAACCAACACAAGAACAACAAGTTGAACAAAAAGTGGTTAGTGAATCGAAATAGGCCTCACACGGCTTCACTAGGCTTTGATTTTTGTGTTTTGAACAAGAAAAATGAAATGAATAACAAAGCAACTATGCTAGTGAATTGAAAGAGCCCCACACGGCTTCACTAGACTTTGATTTTTCAAAAACACCATGCTAACAAGATTACATATTGCAAGAGATAGAAAATTGACACACAATATTCAATAATCTAAGAATACACATCTTACTCTGTATCAATAAAAATCTAAGCCAAACACTTCTGTAATACCCCGAAAAATTTTTCGTTGAAATTTTGTGCGTAAACGTATTGGATCCTATCTTTGAGAATGATTTATAATTTTTCTGTGTGTCATTTCTTGGATTTGGACCCACCATTTTGTAGAGCATCGAATAATATTTCCAACGATATATGGATCACCCAAAAAGGACACTCGAGCGATGAATTACGACCATTCCGATCGAACTGTGAACAGTAAAATGTGCAGGAAAAAAGAATTCTGCAGCCAGGCGATTTTTTTGGTCAACTTCAAACGATCATAAATCCTTGTACATAATGAACTGTGTGAGATTCTATATATCAACGGAAATCCCTGAGAGTATTCTTTCCAATGAAATTGGTTTCATCCAATTTGGACATCAGAGTAAAAAGTTATGACCAATTTACTTCAGCCTATCAGATAGATCACTGAAGGGCAGATTTGACATTAATTATTTTTTAAAGGTATTTTGGTCATTTTCCATTATGGTAACCCTCTATCTATACCCCCTTTGACCTGAGAATTGTCATTCATTTTTTTCTCATTTCTCTTATATCTCTCTCTCAAAATATATGTGTATATATATATATATATATATATAGAAGAAGAGGAGTTAGGGTTAGGGTTCCAATTGGGGAAAAATCGATTCAAGGCTTCGCTTCGCGAATTGCTTCCGTCAATCTCTTCGGCTATGAAATCTAAGGTATGCAAATTTTTATCTATGGGCTCCTTTCATCCATAGAGCCCACAAATCCTTTTTCAAAGGCTCAAGATACATGTGTACATATATATATATGATTATACTTTCTAAAGTTTCATTGTGTATGTGTGTAGTCTTCACATGATGGTTGAGATATATGTGTGGGATGATTATGTGTGTTGGTTGAAGTATATGTGTGTAGTATTTGTGTGATGGTTGGTGATTATGTTGTTGAAGTTGATGATATCCAAGAAGGGATCTTTGTATGTTTGTGGAAACTATGGTGGTGTGTGATGTATAAATATATGAAATGGGTGATTGAATACTTGTAATCTTGATGAATCCACCTATGCCTAAGAAGTGCATGTAAGGTGTTTGTGAAAATACCTAAGAGACTAGAAATTTTGTTTTTATAACATAATAGGTTCAAAATTAATTGATTATGAATATATGATGATTTAAATTGTTAAGCGTTGATTTATACTATTATTCCATTATTTCCTTGTTATGACTTGATAATTGTTATTGGGAATTATATATCCCTACTATTGATTGATATGTCAAATATTTTCTAAATGTGAGTTGGATTGTGAATTGAGAAATGTGGATGTTGAAGTTGAAGGATGATGGTGTTGTGGTGCATGAAATTGAGCATTAAACCTATGCCCTAAATGGTGCATGTAAGATGATTGCTAAAATTCCTATGTGAAGAAGAATTTAAGTATTTGACATGTTTGTTATCCAAATTATGATTTCATGCCATATCCATATGCTTAACTTATGTCTACCATATGTTTGACAAAATATTTAAGAGAATAGGAAACTATGAATTGTGGTTCATTAGCTCTTAAAAGATAAATTCATGCTTTGTTCCTATGGATAGTTGATTTCCTTGAATTTGTGGTGCGTTGTGGGTGTATGATGGAATGCCACGATGAATTGTTGAGGTAACTATGATGTTTGTGCGTAGTATTTGCTGGGGACCCAAAGTATACTCCCCACGTGTTCGATTGGATGCTTATATGGAGAAATGAGGCCATTTGATTTGCTAAGTGTGAAGTCCTCAATTATGTGTTGCGTATAATGGCCTATGGGCATGTTGTGTATGAGTTATCTATCTTGTGTTACTTTATGCTATTGTGTGCTGGGGGTACGTATGCCCGAAATAGTCTGCTGGTCTAGAGCCGAGTCAGTTTCAGGGTAATCTCAATCGAGCGATGAACAATGAACTCCCGGTTAGTTTCAAAACTTGGGGAAAACTCAGTAATCTCGGAAATCATTCTTTATTGAATAATCGGTCCATGAAGCTCTGAAATCTTACATATCAATTCACTCCGTTACAGACCTCTGTACATTTTGTGAGATAGTAAGCTTATCATAAAAGTAAGTGGCAATTAGAAATACTCCATCAGAAAACGAAATCAAGCGAACTCTGTCATATTGATAAAATATCATAATGTGAGAACAGATTTAGTTCAGTTGAGTACAGTTAAGAACCGGTTAAATGTCTTTCAGTTGGGAGTAGGATTCAGCACCTGAGCGAGCTAGGGATAGGAACATTCCTGCGAGTAGAGGGTTTGATTCCTGGTAGCAATCCTTATGCTCCAAAACTACGTCGCCAGCGTAGGTTGAGACATCTATCCTGTGAGTAGAGGGTTAGATGAGGTAGTTGTCCTGCGAGTAGAGGGTCCCACCATTCTCGTTTGAGGTCCTGATAGTAGAGGGTCCTATGCAGTTGTCTTTACTGGTGGCGCGGTATTGACACCCTTCCAGCTGGGGTACAGGTTGGATCCCACTTGTGGTAAGTAGGGCATGTCGGTTAAATGATCACTCCCACAGTTTCAGTAACAGTCCCAGAAAAGAACTCAGTTAATGTGCAGAAGTTGAGGTTGTCAGATACAGGCCTCCCAGTATTGCTATCATTATCATTGAGTAGAGAGACTTCCTGTGAGATGAGGGTTGCTCTCAAACTTATTTACCCATTGTCATTATCGTTGAGTATAGAGACTTCCTGCTAGATGAGGGTTGATCTCAGATTCAGTTGTTCAGTGTTCTAGAGACTTCCTGCTAGATAAGGGTTGATCTCAGATTCAGTTGTTCAGTGTTCTAGAGACTTCCTGCTAGATGAGGGTTGATCTCAGATTCAGTTGTTCAGTGTTCCAGAGTTGGTGAATTTGAATATCAAATATCAGTAATATCAGTTATCCAATTTCTCAGTATGGATAAGTACAGATGTCAGCTCTAGTAGCTTCAGATACTCAATATCTTATTGTCAGTATTAGTATTTTCGGGTGTCAGCGTTCAAAATGTAACATTCGGTGTCATGATGATTTCAGTTGTACTTTATGCATCCATGTATGTATTGTTGATCAGACATGTTTCAAAATTGGTAACTGCAGAGTTTCTATATATATTTATTCCAGCGAATATATATTATTCAGATTGTTATGTTTATGCATAAGCCTTATATTTTACCTTACCCTATCCTTGCATACTTGGTACATTCTTTGTACTGACGCATTCGCGCTATGGTGTTTTCCCCACCATAGGTTCAGAAGAGTGAGATTCAGAGTATATTTAGCTATCAGATCTTGTAGCAGTGGGTGCAGCAGTGAGTCCTCATCACCCAAGGATATTCTATTTCAGTGTTTTGATGATTTTAGTAGACGGAGTTAATTGGGGAATTGTCCCTTCAACTCCACAGTTTAGACAGTGTAGAGGCTTTTCAGACAGATGTATTGATATTTAGTTTTCAGTACTGTATATTTAGATGTTTGAACCTTATGGCCAGATTTAGCTAGTTTTCGCATTTATCGTATTATATTATGCAGTGAACAGATACGGATATCAGTGAAGGGTTAGCTTGTGGTCCCTCGGGGTCACGAGCACCGTATGGCATTCTGGTTCATGGGAATTGGGGCGTTACAACTTCCCCCACAGGCTACCATACAATCCACACATGCTACTAGCTACCATTTTAGCCTATCACTATTAAATGGTAAATCATCCTCAAGCATCGGTTATTCAACTAAAATATCTATATACACAAAAGTCACCCTCACTCTAACTTCTAACTTCTAACTTTGCGACTTCATATCACCAATTTCTTGGTCTAATTTTACTACCAGTAGGTCATGACACCGACACTTTAACTTATACTACTAATCGGGTGGAAATACAGTTTCAACATTCTACTACATATCATTCCCCCTGAAGCATGATATCTGCAACATGAATTTTGAAAAGGATTGAATACTCTTAATACTGCAGGATGAAAAGCATGATTTCATTAAGATCAAGGTTTACACCAGAACCAATACACTCTGAAGCACTAAAGGACTCTTCTCAAGTCCTTGCAAAACTCTTGTATGATTCAATCAGAAAGAACCATACCATTTAAACTCTGAACTGATGTACTTGAATCATCCCAATAATAAGACATGTCAGAGAACATCAGAGTAAGGAAAGAATTTGGATGACTGTTACTTTCGTATGGGCGACACCATAACACGAACTAGAGTATAAAAGAGGAATATTCTGACTCTATTGTACAAACTAGAGCATGAAGAAAGAGAGACATTCCTAAATGCCTAGTAGCCTCCTGCTTATAAGTGTGTCGCTTTACACACTCATAAATAAGACTCTACCCAACGCGATTTCGCAGACACTCTGGGACCATGAACCGTGCTCTGATACCAACTTTGTCACGACCCGAGCCGAGGTCCTAGCCGTGATGAGCATCCCGAGCCATGAAGGCCCGAAACACCCTTCTCTATCTAGTAATCATACACAGCCTTCATAAAAACAAAAAGATAATGCGGAACTAAAAATTTAATACGGAAACATGGTCAATCTGAATATGATCATAATGCTAAAACTGAAATCCGAAAATGTATCTGAATAATAATGTCTGACTCAGTCTACGAAATCTCTACTATGAACTAAACAAAACTATATGAAAACTGGGACAAGGCCCCCAGTAGACCAGAACATGACGAAAGATAAATATCTGAAAATAAACAGGCCTTCTGGATCATAGAAGGCTCACTACTGCACAATCTGATCTGCGATCTGAAATATCTACCGTTTACCTGGACCCCTAGACTGAGCCTCAGAACCTGGAAGGATGGGGGTCAGCACAAAAGTACTGGCACGCGAAGATATCCAAAATAGAGTATTTGAACATATATATATATAATATGAGAGAAATTTTTCATCAAATATCATGCATAAAATAGTTTCTGAAAACACATGGGCATCATTCGAAAATCATAGTCATTCTTATCAAAACAATTCTAATCTTTGTATTGCTTCTGAGTTAGGTGGAGCTCCCCTACAAGTCTGATATTCCACGGGCTTTATGGAATCCGCCATTGACTCGGAGGGGAAGCCCCCAACCCAAGTGTGCCGCAAGGGTTGGAGTGTCTGAGTCTGATACGCCATACGATACTCGACCAGCGTAATATAATATACCCAGATCGACAAATCACGATTTTGGACAGTGAGTTGTCAGGACTCATGCCTTCTTCGGGGAACCACCTAAGCTCTCTTTATGCCCTATTTTAGCCTTTTCTGAACATGCATCATTCTGAAGTTCTAAAACATGCAAATTTGATAAAGTCTAATTTCTATATTAGTCTGTGTCTGTTTTGGCATTTTATGAGTTTGGTATCGTCATACCAAGACTTGCAAGTCCTATTTCTGAGCCATAATATCATAAACATGATCTTTCATAAAAATATAGTTTCAGACCACCCAAACATGTAATTTGCATAAGAGATTTCATGTTCCGAAACTCAAGTCAAAACCATGCAAAAACTTTCATCAAACACATGGTGGTCATGTGCTTTTGGAAAAAACCATGCACTCTTTCATTACATGTTTATTCAACATTCACAACCCTCTCTTTTGTGTTCAAAAATCATATTCAAAACATAGCAAAAGCCAAAGTATTTCATATCATGCTTTTCAAAACACATTCAAAACAATTCATATCATACGAAGATGTGAAAACTCATAACAAGAGAGGGATTCATTATAATTCATGCTCTCAATTGAATAATCATTCTTGAACACATACATACATATATACATAATTTCAAATCAATTTGGGGGAAAGGTCTAAAGACCAAAACAATACCGTCAAAACTTCTAAAACATGATTATATTCATAAATTTCAAAACCCCATTCTTAAAACATGAATTCTATGCCCATGAGATTTTAGGAAAACCCCGTGTACCTCGATTTCGGAGAATAATGGATGATTCTTGAAGCTTACTGATTGGGGATTCTAAATCTCTAATTATCTTCTAAAACCTACGGTTGAATCTTGAGTTATTTGAATTATGAGTTTGAAATCCTAGAGAGTGTTCTTGTGGATTTTAGATGAATATGATGGTATTTTGGTGTGTTTGGGATTAAATCTCGTGTTAAGGTTAATAAGGGGTTAGGAATTACCCAATTTGCCCTTAAAGAGTCGGAGAGGAGATGCTGAAATTTAGCCCAAAAGGAGTTGCCAGGGCGGCACCCTGCCTGGACCCAGGGGGAACCCAGGGCGGCGCCCTGCTTATAACGGGGGTAAGACTAGGGCATCGCCCCGCTTAGAGCGGGGGAGGGACCTGGGTGGCGCCCCTTTAACGCCTTTTGCTACTGTTTTGCCAACCCAAACATGACCTTAAGCTCGTCTAAAAATTCCGAAACTCACCCGAGGCGTACTCTTGCCTTGCCCCATCTCAACGTTACTTGAAAATCGAAAATCGGGGGTCAGAAAGATCACGAAATAATTAACCAAAGATTGGAAGTTCAAAATGAGACTAAGTCTCTATTCTACACTTAGAAAAAAAAATTCTAGTTGTTAGCCCCTCAACCATGTCACTAGAATGAAATCGAGTCGAGAAATTCACGGGGCGTTACAATAGGAGTGATCGCCACACCTATATTAACAAGGGATAATTTAGTTCGGACCTATACGCGTAGGAACGACGGTCTAAATTCTAGCCCGAAAGTACGGGGTGTTACAATAAAATTTCCACATAGGTGGAAATAGGTTGAACTCATATATGTGTTTCCTTTCCCTAACAACAACGCACCAGACTTCTATTCAATTGATAACGATCACATACGATTTTGTTTCCATAAAAAGATTGCTAAATTAATGTCATGGATATTGAGTAAACAAAAAGGAAGTAATTAACACTTCTCTAGTGCATTAACAGGAAGCACTAGAATTTTATTCAGTACACAACACAAATACATAACTTAGAAAATCACAAATTCAATACACAACACAAATACGTAGTTTAGAAAATTACAACCACAAAAGTATTTAGTAGCTTAGTACATAACATAGTGTTATAAGACACATACTTTGTGGCCATAATTTCTTGGAGCAAATTAATGCGTTTTCTTAAGCTTTCTCTAGAGCAATATTGCCACCAATGGCGCAGTGGTTGCTAGCACAGTTTTTCATGCAAGCTCCAAACATCTCCTCATCTGCAAAATTAACCAGAAAAATTAATGAGTCGATCTTGTTTATACACGGGGCTATTAATTTTACTGAGCCACTCATAGAAGATAAAATAAAGGGTAAACAATATACATCACATTACTATAGAAACTAATTACTCCCTCTCCCATATGTTTTCATTATTACATAATGTACCATTAAAAAACGACACTGAGACATTGTGGTGTTGCAGATACATTGTAGAAAAGTAACCCTTCAGATATATGCAGATGCGCATGTCAAGACATTCAGAAATACATGGTTAAGGTGTCCGGATATATAATCACATGTATCTAGGGGTTATTGTTAAGAAGTGGAATATTATGTAATTAATTTAAAGAAAAGAAAAATAAGTAAATATGGTAAGATGTTTCGGGACTAATAAGGAGCTAGCAAGCTTCTTATATCAATATTTGATTTTAGGACATTAATTTTATTGAGTTGTCCGTCCATGATAGAAGATAAAGTAAAAACACAGAATGAATGCAAGTGACTACAAAACCAAGAAGTGTTAGCTACCGTTGTGAAATTGAGGACAAATTCCGAGAGAACATCCAACAGTACAAACAGTAGTAGTGGCACGGTTTGGAGTTTCAAGCTCCTCAGTTACAAATGGGGAAAAGCAACCCAGCAGGCAGTTAGGTATGTCCTCAGGTTTTTTGCTGTCAACGAGACATTGTATCGTACATGGTTTACCACATTCAATGACGCACTTAAGGTAAGCTTCGGGAGCTACTATCGACTTAAGAGGTCCACATCCAATCAGACATGTTATTGAACTAGCCATAGCATTGTGCTCTGTCATCACAAGCATTGCAACGAACAACACTACAACAACTTTCATTGCCATTGAGAGATAGCTAATTAATTTGAACTATAGATATACTAGTTCTTGTTTTTTGATTGGTGTGAAAATAAGCTTGTCTTGAGGAACTATTTATAGAGGAAACATATATCATTATATTGTTTTTTGGATTAGCAAAAATTATAGGAAATGACAAAATTAAGATCATAATTACAATAAATATCAAGACTTTTATAAATTTTATTTTATAGCAAAAGCAATATTATTTTGCCCAATAATTCAACCTCACTGTGTTTCACTTCATTAACTTTGCCTCTTTCCTATTTTCACTCCACTATTTCACTTCTCTCCAATTTAACCGTATCTTCTTTTTTTTTTTTGGCAGAATACATAAATATGCCCTTTAACTTGACACCAAATCACATCTATGACCTCCAACTTTGGGTGTGTACAAGTAGACACTTAAACTTGTATAAAGTTGAACAAGTAGACACATAAAGTTGAACAAGTAGACACATATGTCCTATGTGGCGTCCTACGTGGCATCATATGTGTATTATGCCACGCAGGACATGTGTGCTTACTTGTTCAACTTTATACAAGTTTAAGTGTCTACTTGTGCACACCCAAAGTTGAACGTCATAGATGTGATTTTGTGTTAAGTTAAAGTGCATATTTATGTATTATGACTTTTTTTCTTTCAATTTTCGTCTTTTTTTTTTCTCAAATTGTAGATAAATGTTGTGCTTCATCAAATAAAGTAAATATCAATTCACAGTTATTGCATGTTATTTCTTCTATATAATTTATATATTTTATATTTTTTTGTACTTTTTTTGTTCAACTTTGTTCTTGTGTTTTTTTTTTTGTGGGGAGTGGGAGGGGGGGTGTTGTGAATTTTTTTGTTGAAAGATTGTGGAGGTATGCTATAATGCCAGAACACACACATACTGTAGAAGTTAAAATAGAGGTATACCACCTATGAATTTAGTTTTTGATAATCCATCATCATTTAGTCTTGGTTTAACACAAGATGAAAATCTTAAATTGATTTCTACGCTTATTCAGTCCAAGAGAGAAGTGGCTATAGAAAAGGTGAGATCAAAGCTTCTAATGATCCGGAGAAGATTGCAAACATTTTGAAACAAAAAGGATTGAGAAAACTTTTGTCTCCAAAACTTTCACAAATGCAAAGATTTGCGAAAAAGAGGAAGTCCAATGGATTGGGAGAATCATGTTAAATATCATGTCGTGTTGATCAAAGTTCTTCTGAATATGAATCTAAAGAAGATAAGGTGGAAGAGATTTTTGTATTTGTATTTTACTTATGGGTTATCTGCAGGTATATGTATTTTTTATATACATATGATTATGCTTATATTTTTTTTAGTAGGTAACATATGTATTTTTAGTATATATTTTTTTAATGTTTAAGATATGTATTATGTATTTGTTGTTCATTTATATGTATATGCAGAGAGTTGTATTTGTTACTATTTAAGATATGAATTTGTATTTTATTATTTTATACGAGCTTATTTTGTATTTTACAAATGTGAAAATTATCCTAAATAGACTTCTTAGATTATTAATTATAAGTTATAGAAAAACTTTATAATAATTACTAGACTAAAGAAATAATTACAAGTTATAGCAACATTTAAAAAAAATCTATTTTAATTAAATATTCAAAAATAAATTATCTAATATTTATTATTTATATTATTTTCTTATTTTTAGCATTTAACATTTATCACTCTTAATTAAAGCTTTGGATAATTATAACAAGTTATATTATTGGTATCAATGTGTTTTTTTTTAGATAATACCCAATTACCCCCTGAACTATACCCAAAAAGGCTATGACACACCACAACTTAAAGGGGGTCCTATTACCCCCTGAACTAATTAAACGTGTAATTTTGACACCCTTAGTGCCTACGTGGCACATACGTGGCACAACACACTGAAGTGTCCACGTAGGCACACGTGTGTGCTAAGGGTGTCAAAATTATACTTTTAATTAGTTCAGGGGGTAATAGGACCCCCTTTAAGTTGAGGTGTGTCGTAGCCTTTTTGGATATAGTTCAAAAGGGTAATTGGGTATTTTTTAAAAAAGATAAATAATTAAGTATTAAAGTTGTTCACAATTTAAGGAGTCATATATGGTAAACGCATTTTTTTAAAATTCAGAATTGATATTTTACTTTTTATTAACTTTAATAATTAACTTAACTTAGCTTTAATATTTTTTACTTACTTTTTATATATGTCAAAAACAACAGTCATCATGCTAATAATTAGTATTGTGTCCTGTGAGATATTTTCCTTTTTAATCTATCACAAATAGCTTTACTTTTCTTGAAATTATCTAACACAACGTTCACATTTTATTGTTAATATTAATAGGTGTTGAGCTACAAAAATTACTATTTTTTTTTAAAGTTGAAATTGGAATTGTGTTTGATCATAAATATAAATTAAGGATGTTTTGAATTTTTGTGTGAGAGATAAAAGTAAAAAAAGTGAAAACAATAATTTTTTTTACTTATTTTTATTGTTTAAATATAATTTTAATATATTTGAAATTCTCATGATCAAACACCAATGTAAAGCTATATTTAAAATAAAGTGAAAAAGAATTTTTGAAAAAAAATTCTCATGTTCAAACAACCACTAGTGAGGTGATGATTTGTTGAGGCTAGTTGATATAAAAGTTCATTCTTTTACTACGAGAATTTTTTTGGAAAATACACATGAAACTCTTACTATTGCTCATTCAAAATTACAATTAACGTACTTTAATTTGCATATATTTTCTATATGTTGCTTATATATGTTTGAAAATCTTTGCTTTATTCCTTAAACTTAATTTTCAATCAGACATTTTTACCTAAAATGAAATAGATAGTCATAGTATGCTGAGAATATCATTTGTATGTTTCCGCTAAATAAAATTGCTTTCTTAATGATTTTACTTACATCCTATCGTAAAATTCGTCCACTTTATTATGTTGATTCTCTACTTATACCCAGGGGCGGATCTAGGATTTTCAGTGAGGGGGTTCAGTAGTACATATACGGACTAGTCGAAGGGGGTTCAACCTCTACTATTAATACATAAATTTTTTTTTACCATGTAAAAATAGTATAATTTTCCGACGAAGAGGGTTCAGATGAACCCCCTGGACCCTATGTAGATCCGCTACTTCTTATACCTTAAGTTAGCATAGTGATGACAAATGAACGGGTTAAAAAAAGAATTGAATAAAATAGGTTGAGTTGCAATCTTTTCATATTAATACGAAAACATGTTCGGTTAAAAATGGTACTAACCCACTTTTATCTTCCAAAGCTAGAAGTAATTTGCTAAAGTTTTATTTTTCAACAAAGGTACCATTGGTACTCATCAGATCAAAAACAAAATATTTTGATGAGTTTTCTTGACAATATTAAAGTAAGTTAAGAAAACTCGTCAAACACCAATATCAATCATGGTTAATACTGATTATTTTTTTATTGCAATAAAAAATTATTTGACATTATACAATTATCAATTAATTTATTTTCAATATTTATGGTGATAGTTTTTCATGGAATGTCCATTACATACACTACAAAGGTTATGTAAAATAAACATAATTTTTCTTGTCGATTGTCACATTCATAAAACTCATTCAATACAAATGTGATATATGCGAAACTTCATCGATACCAATTTTAACATCAACTTAATACATTGAGAACTAAAAAAAAAATATTATTTAAGTATGAAATGAGTATATAAATTGGTTTCAACGTAATTTATTAAACAATTCATGGATATTGTATTGTGTATTATACTAGTTTCATACACTAACAACAGTTATATAAGAATAAGTCATTTGTTTGTAGAATCTTATATGCCAACACAAATAATAGATTGTTCAATATTTTCATTAATATTCATTGTCATATATTTTGGTGTCACATACAATAGATATTTAATAAAAAAATCAACAATACTACTTTTCTGATCTAAATACACCATTACTACCGGGGTGATTCGGGAATCTTTGATTTGTTAAAATCATTCCGGCTATCACTTTTGTCATCCCATGACGCCTTGCATAAACTTGGTCTTATATTGAACATGTATGAATGTCACAATACTTTCTTATCTTAAAAATCTTTGATTTGTTAATTCTGGAAGAACGAAGAAACCAAGTACAGTCCTCCACCACACAAACCAAATGGTACTGACCCACTTTTATCTTCTAAAGCCAGAAGTAATTTGCTAAAGTTTTACTTTTCAACAAAGGTACCATTGGTACTCATCGGATCAAAAACAAAATACTTTGACAAGTTTTCTTGACAATATTAAAGTAAGTTAAGAAAACTCGTCAAACACCAATATCAATCATGGTTAATACTGATTATTTTTTTATTGTAATAAAAAATTATTTGACATTATATAATTATCAATTAATTTATTTTTAATATTTATGGTGATAGTTTTTCATGTAATGTCCATTACATACATTACAAAGGTTATGTAAAATAAAACATAATTTTTCTTGTCGATTGTCACATTCATAAAACTCATTCAATACAAATGTGATATATGCGAAACTTCACCGATACCAATTTTAACATCAACTTAATACATTGAGAACTGAAAAAAAAGTATTATTTAACTATGAAATGAGTATATAAATTGATTTCAACGTAATTTATTAAACAATTTATGGATATTGTATTGTGTACTATACTAGTTTCATACACTAAAAACAGTTATATAAGAATAAGTCATTCGTATGTAGAATCTTATATGCCAACAAAAATAATAGATTGTTCAATATTTTCATTAATATTCATTGTCATATATTTTGGTGGCACATACAATAGATATTTAATAAAAAAATCAACAATACTACTTTTCTGATCTAAATATACCATTACTACCGGGGTGATTCGGGAATCTTTGATTTGTTAAAATCATTCCGGCTATCAATTTTGTCATCCCATGACGCCTTGCATAAACTTGGTCTTATATTGAGCATGTATGAATGTCACAATACTTTCTTATCTTAAAAATCTTTGATTTGTTAATTTTGGAAGAACGAAGAAACCAAGTACAGTCCTCCACCACACAAACCAAATAGTACCTGTTAAACTTTAAAAAAAATTAATACTCAAAAAACAGCTACCCAAATTACATACAACTATAATATCCAGTTTAATACACTAAAAATGCACAATCATTTTTACCTGCTTGCGTTTGACCTTTTAGTTCGATATGTCTATTGTCAGCTGTGATGTGATTTTTTCTACTAATCCTTTGTACTATGTTGTTGCATCATAAATAATCCCATCAATTTCAAAGTCCCTCGGTATTCCTATTTAAACAACAATTTTAGTTTTCATGCTATTGATAAACGTACAAAATTCAACGATGTAACAATAGAGAATTGAAGAAACACAAAAAAATAAATCTTTAAATTCATTTTGAATGGAAAATATCCATTTTCATAAAAATATTTAACAAACTTGACGAATTTCATCTCTCTCCATGATGTATCATGATTGAATGCAAATTAACAGAATTCATATTTGTTATCAAAAGAAGTACTTGTTTTTGCTTTTCTTTCAAATTACAATCCTCGGTAATTTGTTGACGCCGAAATTATGGTGTTTTGTTTGTTGACAGAAATTAATTGTATACAAAGAGGAAGGTAGTGTATGAAGATGGAAACTCTTAATGCAAGCATTAAAATAGGAGGAAAAACAATGGTTAGAGAGATTTGGGGTGGATAAATATCAGTAATTAAGGTTAACTATATTTAAGGAAGGTAAATTGTATATTAATTGTATTAAATATTTATATTCCTTTTTCATTAATTACTTTTTTATATTTTCAACAAAATAAAAAATCTTTTTTTATATATATTTTTTAATGAAAGTTTCTATAACTTGAAAACTTAAAAGTTTTGCTATAACTTGTAATAACTAATCTAATAAGTTTATATAGTTAATTTTCCCTTTACAAATACATATCAAGATAAATAGTACAGATGTTTTTTTTACTGTTTTAAGATATGCATTTGCTTAATATGAATCTGATATGTATTTTGTAAGTACATATCAGAGTCATATTTATATTTTTTGTATGGTATATACATATGGATCAGACATCTATTCTGTAAATACATATGCAGAGCTATATGTATTTTTTTGTAATGTAATATGTATCATGTAAAAGAAAACATATGCATACTATGTATTTTGTATTCTTTATTATATAGATTTATGTCATTATTTTGTTCTATAGGTGCCGCGTGATCATATATTAATGACAAAAGTACTTTCAAGGTTTGCACCATATATTGAATGTCACACGGTCAATGATATTGAAGAATTTATTAAGGCTATGTTATCAAAGGAGCTGTATAAGATTTTTTGTCATAAGAATATTTGTGGTGTCTATATGGAGAAGAATAAATGTCAAGTTCAACTGCAATAAGGCAGATGTATTATATCACAAATATATTATAAATTTTTTGGGGGCATGTGCATGTATTTGTATTTTGTATATACAAATGCATATCCATATGTATTTTTGTACAGTGTTGAATTTGTCTTTGAACTATTCTATGTCATTCTAGAGGATAACATATGTATTTATTTATATTTTTTAATGTTTAAGATATGTATCATATATTTTTTAATTACCTATGTGTATATGTATATTGTTGTCATTTTTGTTATAGAGATTCTATGTTCTATATATACATATGAGTCAGATATGTATTTCTGTAAATACATATGCAGGTACATATGTATGTTTTGTACTGTAAATATATATGCAGATCTGTAGATCTATTTATTTTGTATATTTTTTGAATATGTAAATGTGATGTAGATATTTATCTTTTAAAAATAAAGCTAGAGATAGAAGAGTAAGAAAACAAAAAAAAAATAAATAGAAAAAGGAAAAAACGAAAAAGAAAGATCCAAAAAAAAAAAGAAGTGAAAAAAAGAAGAGAAATAGAAATGTAAAATAAAAGCAAAAAAAAAGAAATAAAAAATAAAAATAGAAAAAAAGAAGAAGAAAATGAAAGTAGGAAAAGAAAAAGAAAAATTTGAGAAAGGAAAAAAATAAGAAAACGAAAAAGAAAAAAAAAAGAAAAAGGAAAAATAGAAGAGAAATAGAAAACATAAAATAAAGTGGAAAGAAAAAACTAAAAAAGAAAAAAAAATCAAAATAAAAAATAAAACGATAAAAAAAAGATTAAAAAAAAAACTAACAAGAAAAATATGTTAGAGATATAAGAGAGTGAAAGAGAAAAAAATGTAATGATGCTTTATTTTGAAATTTTGAAGATCATGAAGATAATATTCTTCTGACTTGAAAAAGGAATCTACTAGTTTGATTTGGAAAAGAAAACTACTAGTTTAACTAAGAGTAATTTATGGAAAAGGAATATACTGGTTTAAATAAGAGTAATTTATTGAAAAATAATTTACTTCTTTAAATACATGAGATAATTATTTCTTATTTAACTCAATTAATTTGAATAAAAGAATGACAGTAAATCTCGTTGTATACGTATTTTAGTACCAATATTTTAATAAAATACAAAATACAAGTTGTTATTTCAGGTAATTATGAAATAATTGCTATGAAACTCCTAATTAGGAGCTTAAGTTTTCTCCTAATGAAATTCCTTTAGATTATTATATCTAAGATAATTTGTGTGATGGATAGTCACAGGATGAGCCAAATCCTTATCCAAAAGATATCAATTGAGACCCGACCCCCGAATTCGCTCTAAAATTATACTATATATATACTCAGGGGCAGAATTGGGGGTTTAACATAACCCCGTTTGTGATACGAAATGAAACCTTTTTAAAGAAAATCACCCAAAAATTATACTATGTCGAATCTCTTAAGGATATGCAACCTTTACGGGAAAAATCATACAGACCTGGCCCAAAGCACAAGCTATCACACCATATAAGAGTATCTTTGGGTTGATTGGGCGCAACAACTAGTATCAAAGCCTAGGTCTAGTGGCATGAGTATGGTGATTGTGGCAAAATGATGGGGGTGTAGGGATTGGCTTGGTTATCCTCACAAGCTTGGAGATACACACATGAAGAAGCTAGTTGCGGGCTTAATTCGGTTGCCAGAAAAATACTCAAACTATGTGGGTGATACATGGTGAATTTTGTGACCCGTGGGTGGTGGTGATGAGCTTCGTGAAACTTAATTCGTAGGGGGAATAGTTGAGTATGCGAACCAAAATCCCACACTAGTAGCTGAAAAGACTGAAAGCTACATATAAGGTGTGAAATCTCTACATGTTATAATGCCGCCTTTTGGGCAGAGGCAGTTCAATACTTGGTTGCCTAAAACAAAAATTCAAAATGAGGCCTTAAAGAAATTTTTCTTTTTGGGTAGTTTTAATTTGAAGTTTATTTATATAGCTTTTGAGATGAAAAATTATGGATTAAATTATTTTATAATCGATTTCTCCCAATAATTCATTTTCAATTAATAGTATACCTAAATCATTCACTTTCTCCTGAGATGTTGTTGATCTTAAGTAAGATTTTAACGATTTCAGTTTTAAAAATTTCTTTCAATTGAGACAATTATTATAGGAACTCTACTTGCAATATAAGAATTTGAAATAATACAAATTTTTTATCTTATTGGAATATTTCTTTCCTTTCTACTCCCTCCATCCTTCTTTAATTATTAAAAAATGAGGTCCTAAAGCCTTAACTTCAGTGACTTTAGGCTACAACCTACCCCGATTTTGGGAACCCAAACTAGTGAGGGTCTGCGATAAGGACGTGGTACGCTAGGTGTCTTCCGTGATAGCGGCATGCCATGCTGCCTATGCTCCGCGATAAGAGTGTGGCATGCCCTTAGGACAAAATTACCCAATTTTTTTTTTTAATTGGGGTTAGGGATTTTTGGTCCTTAGCCCCCCTTAAATGATCTTAAATATTTTCCAACCCCTATTAGGCAATCAATTATGAGTTTTTATCATTACTCTTACCTTTCCAAATTTTAAGAGAAGCAAACCAAAGGTTTCTCAAGAATTCAATTCTCCGAGCTCTAACCTCCAAATTGCTCTAGAATTCACTCCATAAAAAGGAATGTTGGACACTCTCTATTTTTAAATATTTTATTATTGCATCAATATATTATCATTTTAAGTGTTCTTGAATGTTGATTTCAAACTAGGGTTTAGGGATTTTGGTTAGTTTATATTTATATTGATTTTCTATTGTTTCAAATGATCTATCCATGGTTTGAATGGTTGATTGTGAACTGAATTTGTGTCCCATGGTAATGGTAGAATTTGGCAATATGATTTTCATAATATTTATGGACTTTGGCATGACAATGACATGAACCCCAGCCCATATAGTAATTTGGCTCTTAACAAGGATTTTATATAGTTTAACTCATATTTTGAATTATTACATAACATTAAATTGTAAAAAGGTAAAGAGGATTTGTATTGCCCTTAAGGGCTATGATTTTGGATTTTAAAGGGAATTTGGAGTCTATTTGGTTAAATGGTTATGGTTTGGTATAATTGGAATACCTTGCAAGTCTATTAGTATGGCGATATCAATTCGAGGATGCCATATTATAAGAATCCATGGTTAATGTTATCTATAAGACTATTTTAATTTAGGCTTAAAGGAAATTTTATCGCTTACCAAGAAGGTGTAGTCCAGGGGTGACCAACACCATAAACCACATTTTCCGATGTTGGGGGTCTATGACTACTGTGTTTGCTTTACAAATATAATTTTTGCAGCTAACATGGACTGGGGCCCTTCCAGCAGGGGAAGCCAGACCCATATAGTCTGTGGGTGACCGAAGGTCGGTAAGAGCTACACAATTCATGATTAAATTTTCAACTGGTCATGTTTTATGTCCCTTGAACCTATCTCAACATCCTATTACATACATATGTATTTGTTGTGCATGTGATTTGTGACTGGTTTTTGGTAAATGAATATGTTTTATCTCTTTCCTTGGATGCATGTCGGTACTCACTGTACTAACCATCCCGACCGCTATGTTATTTTATGATGTATGATCCGAGGGCTTTTCTTATGACCCTATGCAGTATTAGGTGGTTCGATATCTCGATTGGTCAGCTGTAAAGTGGTGACCCCTTTATCTTTCAAAAGTCCTGGATTCTCTTAGTTTTCATTTATTATTCCAGTACTTTTGGATTTCTTTTGGCATAGTCGGGGTCATGTACCGACTTGGTTGGTATTCTTTTATTAGAGGCTTTTGTGGACAATGTTGGGTATTATTTTGTGGATTTGGATTTTGATTCATAAACTTACTTCTTTGGTTATCGTATTTCTTTACCCTACTAGTTATCTTCTGCAGTTCATTATTATTATCATGCTCCTGAGGTAAGGTTAAGGGGTCATCTCAAGCCTTGGTTGGTTTAGGATGCCCAACACGGCCAGGGCCCAGTTCGGGTCATGACAATCTTGATATCAGAGCACGATTCATGGACGCTCAGTGTTTAGAAAGCCGTGTCGTATAAAGTCCCTTTTATGGGTGTATAGAATGCCACACTTATAAGGAGGGGGAGGCTACAAGGCATTTAATTAGGATTGTTTCCCATCTTTGTGTTCTATTTTGTGCTAGAGAGTGTAGTTACTATGAAAACTTCTCTAACTCTTAGCTTATTCGCATTTTAGATCATTCCTCCACAAAGATCTGACGGTAGTAGGAACTCAGCAGACCCTCCATCCTAACTGGGGAAAATGCGGAGCAAGTTTTCCCTACTCATGGAATGAAAAGTCGGTATAGGGATCATACTCCTGAGTTCACTGCTCCACCTGGGTTCCACTTGTCCCTACTAGTCCTCTATGGTCTCTCCGAGATGGTGCTACTTAGTCCCCTTGGAGAGATGTCTTGACTACTGAGTTCTGTCAATCTATTCACGTACTTGCTCAAATTATGGCAGCATAGTGTCGTCAGTCTGATCATATTGGCCCTATCACTAGTTTGTCTATGGTCACTCGAGTTGTTCAATTTATGAGGCTGAATCCCTTAAACTGTATAGGTTCTAAAGTTGAGGAGGATCCTTAAGGGTTTATTGATGAGATGGAAATGATCTTCAAGGTTATTCATGCTAGTAATTCAGAAAGGGTTGAATTTGCAGCTTATCAGTTGAAGGAGGTGTCTTATCAGTGGTATGAGGAATATGAAGAGTTAAGGGGAGAAGATCCTGAGCCAGCGGTATGGGATAAGCTTACAGGTTCTTTTCTCAATCACTTCTTTCCTTAGGGTTTGAGGTAAATAAAAGTAGAAGAGTTTGTGAATATGAAGTAGGGTAAGATGAGTGTTAAGGAGTATGCATTAAAGTTTACCAATTGTCCTGTTATGCTCCTGATCTTGTGTCTAATATGAGGTCCATAGTGAGAATGTTTGATTCAGGTCTGTCTCATGATTTGATGTTAGAGTGTAAAACTTCTATGTTGAACAATGACATCGATATATCAAGCTAGTGGCTTACATGTAGTAGGTGGAAGATAAGAAAAAAAGTATTTAGAAATAGAGGAGAGCACAATAAGAAGTTTAAGTATACAGAGCAATGTACAAGTCAGCAAAATAGTGGGAAAGATAGTAGGCAATGTCCTGAGAAGAAGAATGGGGGAAATTCTTATTCATCAGCTAATTCTCCTGCTCCTAAGCCTTAGGTGACCAGCATTTTCAGTATAGTAATGATCCTAGGGCACAGGTTGCCCAATCTCAGATTGGTGGAGCTCAATCGTCCCCACCCTATTGTAATGCCCCAAAATTTGATTTCCGGGATGCCACATGGTGATCCGAACTACAAGTAGTCCTAAGCTAACCCTGGATTCTTTCTACTAGACCTAAATCTCAAAATTAGGGGAATATGAATATGAAAACATAATAAATGCGAAAATCTTATCTAAAGCATAGAAATCTCTCAAATCTTGGTAAGACAATACTGAGAATCTAAATACTAAATAAAAGGTCTAACACTGAATATAGTAGTACGACAAGCCTTTACTATCTGAATCTAGAGAGTCACTAGGACAGGCCCCAGCTGACTCAAACTATCTGAAATGAATAAAGAAATATCTACTAATAAACTAGAAGTATGAATAACTAAGTCCCGAAACTATGAGGACTCACCAACTACAGGAATGTAGATGAGATTCTCGAAAATCACTTGCACTACTGAGACTGAGCACCTGAACCTACATTATGAGACAATGTAGCACATAGACATATATGTGGATCAGTACTTTGATAATACACTGAGTATATGGGGGTGAATGAAATAAGTAAACAATATCATCATAGTTTATAAAAAAATTCATGTATGCTAAATGTAAATGACTCACACGGGCTTGAGCAATCTGAAATATGAAAGTAAAATCAAGAATAAAAAATCATGAAATCTAAATCTTGTGAGTCATCACACTTTGAAATGCCATTTTGGCACATGGCGTGACGCACCATTATCACGGTACCTCTGGAAATTGACTAACGGGAAATTAACCTTCTCCGCGATGTGCCAATATTGCGGAAGGCCACTGGAATAGGACAATTGGAAATTTACACTGCTCCGCGATGCGCTAAGGGTCCAAATGACGGTGTTTTATGACTGGAATTTAAAATAGCCATAACTTCTTATTCGGTTATCGGATTAAGGCGAATCTTATATCGTTGGAAAGCTAATTCAATTTCCTACACAATGGAAAGTTTAAATCTAAGGAATTCCACACGAAATAAATAGTAATTGTTTTGGAAGATATCCCTTAACATTCTAGGGATGAATTTAAGCTAGGAAAATCGCTTGGTATTACAATATCTCCCCCTTGGGAACATTCATCCTCGAATGTGGATAGTTAAGCTGAAATTTCTAAGGAATATGAGAGCATAAGATAGCATGCACAACTGAAATGAATTGAAAAGCTGAATCTAAATCAGTCTAAGCTTTTGAGTAATTTTGTGAGTGCATGAACTTACATGAGGTCAACTATATAGCAGAATATATGATTAGAAAAAGAACTGAATCAAGGATGAGTATTGCCTTCAGCTAGAACTGAGTTTGCGGAGAAGAGGTAAGGGTACTTGGCTCGCATGTCTGTTTCTACTTCCCAAGTGGTGACCTAAACCGACTGATTCCACCAAAGATCTTTGACCAAGGAAACTTCTTTGTTCCTCAGTCTACGGATCTGATGATCTAAAATCTCAACTGGAATCTCTTCGTATGAAAGGCTGTTCTGGATATCTGTTCTTTCTAAAGGAACTAAAATGGTGGAGTAACTGATTCACTTCTTAAGCATAGAGACGTGGAATACAGGATGAATGGCTGACATGTCTGTGGACAACTCAATCTCATAAGGTACTTTCCCAACACGACTCAGAATTCTATAAGGGCCAACATATCGGGGATTAAGCTTCCCTTTTTTTCCAAATCTCTTCACCCCTTTCATGGGTTTAATCTTCAAATATACTAGATCACCAACTTCAAATGCGAGGTCCCTTCTTCTTACATCTACATATGATTTCTGACTACTCTGGGATGTTTTCAATCTCTCTCTAATCAACTTAACTTTCTCCATAGCTTCATACACTGCATCGGGCCCAAGCCAAGCGGCCTTGCCCACCTCGAACCAACCTATGGGTGATCTATATCTCCTCCCATAAAGAGCCTCAAACAGGGCCATCTGAATGCTAGAATGATAACTGTTATTGTAATCGTACTCAATCAATGGAAAATGCTCATCCCAACTACCCTTGAATTCAAGAGCACATACCCTCAACATATCTTCTAGAGTTTGGACGGTCTTCTCTTCTTGACCATCTATCTGAGGGTGGAAAACTGAACTAAGATGGACTTGGGTACCAAGACCCTTTCGAAAAGCTCTCCAAAATTAGAAAGTAAACTGAGTACCCCTATCTGAGATAATAAACAAGAGAATCCCATGCAATCTGTCTAACTCTACGATATACAACTTAGCATAATCCTCAGCTGTGTAGGACATGCAAACTGGAAAGAAATATGCTGACTTAGTCAATCTATCAACGATAACCCAAATCAAATCATGATGACGACGCGAATGGGGTAAACCAGTCACAAAATCCATATTCACCTCTTCGCACTTCCAAGTGGGGATACCAAACTCTTGCAACGTACCACCAGGTCTTTGGTGCTCCACCTTAATCTGTTGACAAGTTGCACACTTTGCTACAAACTTCACTATATCCTTCTTCATACCACTCTGCCAATAGATTTCCTGCAAGTTGCGGTACATCTTGGTAGAACCTAGATGAATAGAATAGAGCACACCATGTGATTCTGCCATAATTCTCTGTCTCAACTCATCAATATATGGCACACATAATCTACTTTGATCTCTCAACACGCCATCTCCACCTTGGGAGAAAACTTCTACCTTGTGGTCTTTGACTGACTTCTTCAGTTTGACCAAACTAGAATCCATATCTTGCTTTTCCTCCACTTCAGAAACTAGGGAAGATTAAGAACTACTCTGAATCCAAATATTCCCTTCAGCTGAATCCGTAAACCTAACACCTAATCTAGCCAAACGATGAACTTCTTAAGCTCATTCTTTCTTACCATTATCCACATGAGAAACACTGCCCATAGACAACCTACTAAAGGCGTCTGGCACTATATTGGCCTTGCCCGGATGGTACAACACACTCAGATCATAGTCTTTCAGCAACTCTAACCACCTTCTCTGACGGAGATTCAACTCTCTCTGAGCAAAAACATACTGCAAGCTTTTGTGGTCTATGAATACATCAACATGAACACCACATAGATAGTGTCTCCAGATTTTCAAAGCAAATACCACAACAACTAATTCCAGATCAAGGTTTGGGTAATTCTTTTCATGAGGCTTCAACTGTCTAGAGGCATAGTCTATGACCTTACCTCTCTGCATCAACACCTAACCTAAACCAACTCTAGAGGCATCACAATACACCATGAAACCATCTGTACCATCAGGTAATGCTAACACTGGGGCTGAAGTGAGTCGAGTCTTTAACTCCTGAAAACTCTTCTCGCAGTAATCTGACTACAGGAACTTAACTTTCTTTTGGGTCAATCTAGACATAGTTGATGCAATAGACGATAAACCTTTAACAAAATGGGGGTAGTAGCCCGCTAAGCCCAAGAAACTTCTAATGTCTGTCGAAGAGATAAGTCTAGGCCAATTTTTTACGTCTTTCGTCTTTTGGGGATCCAGTCTAATGCCATTGGCGGAAACAATATGACCAAGAAAGGTTACTGAACTTAGCCAAAATTCACATTTGCTGAATTTGGCAAATAATTAATGATCTTTAAGAGTTTTTAAGACAGTTCTAAGATGATCTGCATGGTCATCCTCGCTATGGGAGTACACAAGGATATCATCTATGACTACAATGACAAACATGTCTAGATATTATTTGAACACTCGATTCATGAGGTCCATGAAAGCTGCTGGAGCATTGGTTAAACCAAAAGACATTACTAGAAACTCAAAATGACCATAATAGGTTCTAAAGGCCATCTTTGGAATGTCACACTCCCTTACTTTAAGCTGATGATAGCCAGATCTAAGATCAATCTTTGAGAAATAACTTGCACCTTGGAGTTGATCAAACAAGTCATCAATTCTAGGAAGCGGATATTTGTTCTTGAATGTCACCTTATTTAGATGACGATAGTCAATGCACATACGCAAAGAACCATCTTTATTTCACACGAATAGGATGGGAGCTCCCTATGGAGAAATACTAGGCCTTATGAAATATTTATCTAAAAGATCTTTGAGTTGCTCTTTCAACTCCTAAAGCTTTGCGGGTGCCATACGATATGGAGGAATAGAAATAGGCTGAGTATTTGGGAGAAGGTCAATACCGAATTCTATCTCTCTATAGGGATGTACCCCTGGGATATCTTCTGGAAAAACATCAGGAAACTCATTTACTACATTGACTGACTATACAGTTGGGGTCTCAGACTTAGTGTCTTTAACTCGAACTAGATGATAAATGCAACCTTTGGATATTAATTTTCTGGCGTTAAGATAATATATGAAATGACTCTTAGGTGACATTGAATTATCTGACCACTCAAAGAATGGATCATCTGGGAACTGAAACTTCACCACTTGGGTGCGACAATCTATAGATGCATAACAAGAATGAAGCCAATCCATACCAAGAATAATATCAAAATCAACCATGTCTAACTCTATTAAGTCTGCTAATATGACCTTATGAAGAACAATGATAGGACACTTCTTATAAATCTATTTGGCAATAACTGACTCACCTACTGGGGTGGAAACCAGGAAAGGATCTTTTCAGAACTTATCTCAAAATTCAAAGCAACTAACGGGGTAACATAAGAGAAACTAGACCTAGGGTCTAACAACACATAAGCATCAAGATGAAAGACACGAAGAATACCAGTAAAAATATCTGGTGAATCTTTCTGCTCCTGGTGGGATGGTAAAGCATAAAATCGATTCTGATGCTGACCGCTACCCATACTGGATGATGCATCCTAAGGAGGGGCTAGGATACCTAGAGGAGCTGGTGTACTATTATCCTGAGTATGGGGATGAATATCTCTATTTCCCCGCCTAGCATGTGGGCACTCTTTGATTCTATGACCCTCAGGGCCATAACCATAACAACCTTTCTGACCCCATAAATATTCACCTCCATGAGTCTTACCATACTTAACATATGGAGGGTGATTAAGCTTCCCACTCACACTATTCTGAGATCTGGACATAGAGGACTTACCCCACTGCTCCTGTCGATTTCTGGGTACAGGAGCACTGGCTAAAGAAGGTGAGGGCATAGATGACCAATTCTGAAACTGCGAATGATTTCCTCCCCCAGACCTATTCTGACCATAGTTAAACTGCCCTATCCTATTCCTATTATTTACTCTCTCTCTTTCCTTCATCTTTTCCGCCTCGATTTGCTTAGCATGCATCATCGATCTAGGAAGATCCATGTCCCTATTGAGCATAGTAGTCTTACACTTCTTAACTACCATCCCAGACACATCGATCATAAACTTACTCATGCTTGACCTAGGGTCACCATCTGATCAGGGGCATACTTAGACGACTAGTTGAACTTGAGGAAATACTCCTTCACAGTCATTGAGCCCTGCCTCAGGTTCATGAACTATTTTATCTTAGCTTTCCTCATCCCACGTGGGAAGAACTTATCTAGAAATGCATTCTGAAATATCTTCCAAGTCAAGCGAGCTGCATTCTCTCCTCTACTCTTCTTCCATATCACTACCTGATCATAAGCAATATCTTTCAGCCTATAGGATGCCAATTCTACACTCTTCTCTTCAGAAATATGCATAATTTGGGTGATCTTCTTCACCTCATCTAGATATAACTATGAGTTCTCAAATGCCTTTGACACAAAGAATTTTTGTGAGTCATTCTCATGAAATCTCAAATTTTGGCTGCCACTAAATTCCCATCCTGATGAGGTGGGAATGCAGCCTGACAATTGCCCTATATATTAGTTGTCACAGCTTGGGCTAGCACCTGAAAGACAACTCGAAACTCTGCATGTGACACATTCTCAATCAAAGGATTTGTGGGCTGAGGTGGCTGGTTATCATTTCTGCGGGCATTATCTCGATGAGAAGGTATTTTCTATCATGAAAAAGCACAAGTTAATATCAGATAGAGATAGCTATAAGCACGATGGATTAAGAAAGAAAGAGATGATTTTTCTAAAATGCTCCATAGTCTCTTGCTCATAGATATGGAACACTTCACACTGATGATCAAGACTCTATGTGACGTAGCTTGTCTGACTCCCTAGGACTCTCTAAACCTTAGGCTCCGATACTAAGTTTGTAAGGCCCCGAAATCTGATTCTCGGGATGCCACATGGTGCTCCAAACTACAAATAGTCCTGAGCTAACCCTAGTTGCATTATACTAGATCTAAATCTCAAATTAGGGGAATATGAATATGAAAACATAATAAATGCGAAAATCTTATCTAAAGCATAGAAATCTCTCAAATATTGGTAAGACAATACTGAGAATCTGAATACTAAATCAAAGGTCTAACAGTGAATATAGTCGTCCGACAAACCTCTACTATCTGAATCTAGAGAGTGAATAGGACAGGCCTCAGCTGACTTAAACTATCTGAAATGAATAAAGAAATATCTACTAATAAACTAAAAATATGAATAACTAAGTCCCAGAACTATGAGGACTCACCAACTGCGGGAATGTAGATGAGATACTCGAAAATCACTTGCGCTGTTAAAGATTGAGAACCTGAACCTACATTATGAGACAATGTAGCACATAGACATATATGTGGATCGGTACTTTGATGATGTACTAAGTATATGGGGGTGCATGAAATAAGTAAACAATATCATCACAGTTTATAAAAAAAATCATGCATGCTAAATGTAAATGATTCACACGGGCTTGAGCAATCTGAAATCTGAAACTAAAATCATGAATAATAAAACATGAAATCTAAATCTTGTGAGTTATCACACTTAGTCCTAAAATCTGTATTTCTGTTCTATTTCTCAAATCACATAGGCCAAGTGAAGTCTGAAAACTTATTCTGTATATCTTAAGGCTTCAAATCAATAAGCTGTTTTAAGAGTAAGGGACATCTTTTTGGGATGTTCTTCTAACCGACATACACCATGTGAGCATCCATGGAGTCCCACATCTGTCCCCCATTAGGTAGGGCTGTTCTACCCTTGCCATCGGAATAGAACTTCTAATCTGAGTGATCACAATCTAAGTCATCCACGTAGAATTGAGAATAATTTGATAATATCTACCGTTGGTGTCACGTAGTTCTGGGGCATGAAGCCTTAGTAACATACTCATCTCGGTGCTAAATACTACTCCCAATCTTATGCTCAAAATCTTAAGAAATCTATTTCAAAAATTAGCACAAGGTTTTACAAGAAAACCAATTATGCTTTTCTTTTCTTTAAATCTCAAGTCACATGAATAAAGTGGATTCTTTATCTTTAGCTTAGGACCAAAAAGGCCAAATCTTTATCTAAAATCTGAAAATAATCTAGTCATGGGGTACTTATAGCACAAACAATCTTGAATTAACAATCTTTAATTGGGGTCTAATGACCCAACATCAAACCCATATTGAAACATCTCAAAATTCATACTTGGTAATGTAAACATTCATAAATCATCTAAAAATCTGGGAATTTCAGCAATATGGATGAAAATATAAACATATTCATGTAATTCAACTTCTAAATCAATGAAAATCTCATAATCTTATGAATAGAAATATTGGGTATAAACCCTAACTTTAAATTCATAGAAAAACACATAAAATCAAATAACTTTTGTAATAAAAAATAAGTCTTGGGCACATGAATGAAAGGAGTATCCTTGTTCATAACCCCACATATCTTAATTGATGATCTTTGATGAAAATCTTGAATCTTGGATTCCTATTGATGCTTTGGAGATGAATTCTAAGTGTTCTTGTTTGGGAATCCTCAATCTTGAATTGCCTTGGAGAATTAATGAGGAAATTTTGGATTTCTTGGGGAGAAAGTTTGATAATCTAGTATTTTTCTTTGAAGAAAATGATGAATAAAGCATAAAGTGCTTTCAAATATGATTAACCTTTTGTTTTTGGAAAGATTGAGGTTGGAGATTTACAAAAATACCCCATTTACACTTTTAAACAGAATTGAAAAACCTACATTTACCCAATCTGGGTGGCCACCGCGATGTGCCACTATCGCGGTGGCTTACTGGAAATTTACAAATGAAAACTGGGTAGACTCTATGACACGGAGACATCGCGGTGCCCCTTTGGAATGCCATTTTGGCACATGGCGCGACGCGCCATTATCACGCGGGACCTCTGGAAATTAACAAACAGGAAATTAACCCTCTCCACGATGCTCCAATTTTGTGGAGGGCCACTGGAATAGGAAAATTGGAAATTTACACTGTTCCGCAATGCGCTAAGGGTCCAAATGATGGTGTTTTACGACTGGAACTTAAAATAGCCATAACTTCTTACTCGGTCATCAGATTTAGGCAAATCTTATATCGTTGGAAAGCTAATTCAATTTACTACATAATGAAAAGTCTAAATCTAAGGAATTCCACACGAAATAAATAGTATTTTTTTTGGAAGATATCCCTTAACATTCTAGGGATGAATTTAATCTAGGAAAATCGCGGGGTATTACACCTACCCACCTTGTCATGATTGTAGGAAGCCTCATTATGGTTATTGTAAGGAAGGGAGAAATATATGCTTTAATTATTGTCAACCTAGTCAAATGCAGCGAGATTGTACTTCAGTTAAGGTTTCCATCGGAGCTAATAAGGTCCAGTTACCACTTCTTTAACTCTAGTGGCCAATTGGTCGAAATCTCCTTTATGCACTTGCTACTTGCCAGGAATCTGAGGCATCTACTGATGTTGTTACCTGTATGTTACATCTTTTCTCCCATGATGTTTATTTCTTTATTGAACCTAGTTCCACCCTATCTAATGTGACTCCTTACATGGATGTACACTTTGGTTTTGACCCTGAAAGTCTTTCTGGCCCCTTTTTAGTTTCTACCCCGATGGGTGAATCTATTGTTGCTAGAAAAGTCTATGAGGGGATGTCCAAATAACCGTTACCATGGCCACCAAGACCTTAAAAATTTATGATTCCAAACCATTTAAACCATTTTTACCATGTAGGGTTCCATTACCAAACCTTACCAAGCAATAGTTTTTTTAAAAGTTCCATAATGTATTAAAGGCATTATCAAAGGCATTTTTATCAAACATGTTGAGGGCATAGTATTTCCAAAACCAAAACCAAATACCAACTAACCATTCCCATGCAACCAATTGTATATACCACCATTAAATCATGTAAAAATATAATTAAAACATGGAAAAACTAAAATCAAGCATTTTTAACCAAAACCCCAACATATATTTTAAAAACCCCAAAACTATACAATAATCATGCCATGTAAACATTGTATAAATCATGCCTTTAGTTAAAACTAACAATGGGGGAGAAGTATCTTGCCTTAAATTAAGAAGATGATGGAGAGAAATCACCAACAGAAGTCCCAAATTGATCACCTTAGTGAAACCCTAGCCTTCATTTACCCCAGATCCATATAGAGAATTGTAGAATGTTTAAGAGAGTTTTATAAGTTTTTAATGATAGAATAATAGGGTAAATAACCTCACAAGTGGTTTAGAAGTCATGGGACCTTAATAGGTTAAGTGGGGAAATATCCAGATTACCCCTACTTAAACTCTATAAAAATACCGCATATGGGTACGACTTACCATACCAGTCATACCCTTCCAAACGAGTTATACCCACCACTCATACCCTGAGCCTCCCCCTAGGACCCAATGCTTTCCCCTATATGGATCATCCAAACTAAGTCATACCCAATCTATACGACTAGTACACTTGACTAGTACCCCTGGTTGAATAGAATCACTAGAGGTTTGCATACTTCCTACTATACGAGTCCATGGTACAACTCGTACCCTGGTTTATGGTACATAGTGAGCCACTCGTACTTAGATCAAAATTATTTTACTATGTCTCAGATAAAGTAAAGGAAAAACCTAAACTAAATGACCAGTGTCCATCTATACGACTCTTACTAACCCAAGTCGTGCCTATTCTAGAAACCAATCCTATCCTACCAACCAACAATGGTCAGTATATGAATAATCCATACCAATCGTACCCCATTATACAACTGGTACCTACTGATCGAATGTTGTCCAGAACCCAGAAACTCAAAAAAAAATTCTAAGGACCAAAATCCAGGGTGTTTCAGTGTATTGCTTGCTTGATCTAGGGTCCACTCTTTCTTATGTTACCGCATATGTGGCTATGTGTTTTTGTTTTGATCCCGATGTTATTTTGGATTCTTTTTTAGTTTCTACCCTGGTAGGCAGTTCTGTTGTTGCTATAAGGGTGGATTTATTTAAACTTGATATGGTGGATTTTGATGTTATTTTGGGGATGGATTGGTTACACTCTTGTTATGCGTCCTTATATTTTCGGACCTGTAAGGTTGTATTTATGTTCCTTGGTGAATCAGTTATTGAGCAGGAGGGTGGTTCCCTAGATCCTAAGGGGAGGCTTATTTCATACCTTAGAGCTCGGAGATTAATCTCCAAAGGATGTCTCTATTATTTGGTCTAAGTTAAATATTCTAACTCGGAAGGTCCTTCTTTTCATTCAATTTTAGTGGTGAACGAGTTTCCAGAGGTCTTTTCAGACGATCTTCTGGTGTTCCTCCAAATATGGAGTTTGAGTTTGGTATTGATTTGGTTCCGGACACTCATCCAATATCTATTCCTTCTTATAAAATGGCTTCGGCTGAGTTGAGGAAACTCAAGGAGCAACTTAAGGGTCTTTTGGATAAGGGTTTCATTCGTCCTAGTGTATCCCCGTAGGGTGAATGTAACGACCTAGAAATACACCATGGTCACCACACGGTGCTTACGGTCTCAAAATACCACAATCTAACCCATGTTACTGGTACCTGCTTTGAACCCTAGGTAAAACTGATAACAAAATATCATATGCAGAATTTAACTAAAAAATGCCATAAAGTTTTAAATCATAGTTCTGATAATGTCTATAAAATAATACTAACTATACTGATAAAATGGTTAATAATAACAATTGAAAACTGACTATCTGTCTGTACTAGTCTGAAAGCCTCTAAACTGTCTGACTATGGAGTTGATAGGACAAGCCCCCAACTAACTCTGACTGAATAAATAAATGAACTACTGACTTAATTGAATATAAGATAACCCTTCCTCGAAGGATAAGGACTCACCACGGCTGCTACTGCTAATGCACTAAAAGTCTAAGTACGATCGGGAATCTGAGCATCCAAGCCTATGATATAAGACATCATAGCGCAACAAATGAGAATGTGATAAGTACTTTGAATATACTGGTATGCTAAATGAGGTTAGGATGATATGCATGAGTTCATGTGCTTGAGTAATAACTGACTGAATGTATAATATGAGGTACTGAGTAAGAATGCATGTAAACTATAAAGACTGGGAGTACATGACCAGGCATAAAATAAGTTCTGAAATAGTCTATAAACTGAAATACTGAAATCTGGTAACTAAATAACTGAGAAACTATATGCTATGGTCAAGCAAGACTAAACTAAATTCTAAACTGAGTACTGAAACTGAAGCTATGTGAGGTATCATCTAACCGACATGCCACAAAGCTGAGCTAATTGGGGTCAAACCTGTGACCTCAGTTGGAAGGGTGCTAGTACTGTCTCACGGGTACTAACAATGGTTGTAGAGTCATTCCTAATCTGGCAGGTGACCCCTGAGATCAGTCTTAAACTGGCGGGTGATCCCTGAGAGTGTCAGTCCTAAACTGGTTGGTGCCATCTCATAACCTGCGCTGGCTATGTAGTTTTGGAACTTAGGGATTTCTTCTAAGGAACCAGTCCTAGATAATAGGTAAGCCCCCATCCCTAGGTTAGCTCGGTACTGAATCCTACTCTCAGCTGAACTGACACTGATTACTGTATGGAACTAAGCTTAAATGAACCCATAACTAACCATATTAACTGACTAAACAATATTACTCAGGGTATGACTGAAATAATTCTGTAGATACTGAAAACTAGGTAAACAACTAAAGTTTGAGTATTCATAACCCCCGGGACTCGATAGCAATAACAACAGATTCATACTATAGATTTAAGGACAAGATAAGTAGTCATTATTCAAAACCCAATCCTCTAGGTATTTCATCAGACACATGGGAGACATGAATTTAAACAGGGGAATACCTTTAAACATGATGAGATAGCACGATCACATGACAAAATCATAAACTGAGGATTTATTATGAAATTCTCATGAACATGATATGAAAACCATAATATTTGAAATATTCTATAACGTATTCAACTTAAAACAATTTATAATCTTAACTTGAAATTTAAATGGTGAGAAATTCATGTACTTAAGCATGGGAATGAGTGAAACATGCGAGAATAGCATAACTGCACTACTAAAACCATACATAGGTATTTAACAATGAAATTTCATACTTCAAATGTGTGAGGGCTATATTTGATGAAAATAGAATGTAAACATCACGTATAACCAAAATTCATAAAAGTTTCATTGAGATAAATCATTGTATACATGTAATTTCATAGTTTAAAACATAAAAGATGGATTCTTGGACTCCTTGGGTGAAAAGGTCCCATGGATGAACATCTAACATACCTTAGATCTTTAAATCTTGAAAGAGAATTTGACTTTTCTTGAACGTTTTCAGATTTGGAATCTTAAATTCTTGATTTTCTTGAAGGAGGGCTTGAATCTTATTCTTGGGAATGATCTTGAAAGGAAACCCTAATCTTGATGTTTAGAGTGGATGAGGAGTTTCTGGTATCTAAAACTAATAAGTGATGGCTAATAACTCATAATGATACTTTAAGCCATGGGAGGGGTAGGGTTTGAGGTGAGGAAAAGACCGAAATACCCCTACGAAACTAATTCATAATTGATAAAATTTTTAGTTGACGAATTGGGTTGATAAGTCATCACTTAGGTGACGGCTCATCACTTCAAGTCATCATTGGAAGCTGAATTTGATGAGTTTCTGGTTGGGCTCATCACTTGGGTTGATTACTATTTGCTTTAATAGAACATCAATGTGGATTCCAACTCTATTAGGACCAAAAAGGTCAAATATTTCTCAATAATCTCAAAGTACTCAAATCATAGGTGCTTTTAGCATAGAAGTTCATAAAATTGTAATTCTCAAGTAGGGCTTAGTGGCCCATAGTTCAATCTCAAAATTAGACTCATAAAAAATGTATACTAGAGATCATGAGGATTCATAAATCATATAGACATCTGGAATTTTAGCATTATGCATTAAAATCTCAACATACTCATGTATCTCAATTTCTAAAACATGGAAATTATCATAATCTCAAGAACAACCATAAAGGGTACAAACCCATACTTTAATTTTTATAAGAAAAACATGTGAAACTAAATATTCTTGTAATTTAAAACAACTTTTGGGCACAAGGACTAAAGGAGTGTCCTTGTTCAAACCCCACATACCTTAGATTCTAATTTGTAGATGAAGAAGCTTGCTTAAGACTCTCTTTTCTTACTTTGAGTGAGTGTTTTTGAAGCCTTTGTCTTGGGAACCTCGAATCTCAACTCAATTTGTGAAAGCTACGGTGGATTCTTGCAAATCTTGGAAGAGGTTTTGTGTACTTAGGGTTTTTGTTGAGAGAAAATTTTAGAAAAACTTCATAGAATGCTTGTAAATGACTTCAATTTGGTGTTTTTACGGTTTAAGGGGCTTGGAAAAAAGTCCAAAGTGTCCTTTTTAACTTCTGTACAATGCTGGAAAAATTGAACTGAAAAACCTGACTTTATGGTCCACCGCGACGCGCAACTATTGTGGTGGCTCAATGAAATTTGACAAACGGGATTCTGGGGGTCACCGCGATGTAGTACTATCGCGTTGCCCAACTGGTTAGGACTTGGAACTTCAGCGCGATGTGCCTCTATCGTGGAGTTCTACTAAAAATTGTCAATTGTCAAATAGACCCTCTCCGCGATGCGCCAAGCACTAAAATGACGTTGTTTAATGATTAGGACTTAAATTAGCCATAACTTCTTGCCCGAGTATCGGATTTAGGCAAATCTTATATCGATGGAAAGCTTATCAAATTTCTCATGTGATAAAAATTTGAAATTTGGGAAATTATATATGATTAAAATGATACTCACTTAGGAAGTCACTCCTTAACCTTCTCGTGGAGAAATTAAGCTTAGGAAAAATTTGGGGTATTGCAAGTAATAACTTACTGAATGTATAGCATGAGGTACTGAGTAAGAATGCATGTAAATTGTAAAGACTGGGAGTGCATGATCAACCATAAAACATGTTCTGAAATAGTCTGTAAACTAAAATACTGATCTAGTAACTGAATAACTGATAAACTATATGCTATAGTCAAGTAAGACTGAACTGAGTACAAAAACTAAAACTGTGGGAGGTATCATCTAACTGACATGCCCTAAAGCTGAGTTGATCGGGGTCCAGCTTGTGACCCCAGTTGGAAGGGTGCTAGTACCGTACCACGGGTACTAGCAATAACTGTGGAGTTAGTCTTAATCTGGCGAGTGACCCCTGAGATCAGTCTTAAACTTGCAGATGATCCCTAAGAGTGTCAGTCTTAAACAGGTAGGTGACATCTCATAACTTTAACTGGCTACGTAGTTTTAGAAATTAGGGATTTCTTCTAAGGACCTAGTCCTAGATGATGGGTGAGCCCCCATCCCTAGGTTTGCTCGATGCTGAATCCTACTCCCAACTGAACTGGCACTGATTACTATACGAAACTAAGCTTAATTGAACCCACAACTGGCCATATTAGCCGACTGAATGATAATGCTTATGGTATAACTGAAATCATTCTGTAGATACTAAAAACTAGGTAAACAACTAAATTTTGGGTATTCATAACCTCTAGGACTTGATAGCAATAACAACAAATTCATACTAAAGCTTTATGGACAAGGTAAGTAGTCATTATTCAAAACCTAATCATCTAGGCATTTCATCAAACACATGGGAGACAAGAATTTAAATAGGGGAATATATTTAAACATAATGAGATAGCACGATCACATGACAAAATCATAAAATGAGAATTTATTCTAATTTCTCATGAACATGATATGGTAATAACAATATTTAAAACATTTTATAATACATTCCACTTGAAACAATTTATAATCTTAACTGGAAATTTAAATGGTGAGAAATTCATAGACTTAAGAATGGGATTGAGTGAAACATGCGAGAATAGCATAATTGCAATACTAAAATCATACTTAGGTATTTAACAATGAAATTTCATTCTTCAAATGTGTGAGGGATGCTTTCGATGAAAATAGAATGTAAACATCACGTATAACAAAAATTCCTAAAAGCTTCATGGAGATAAATCATTGTAAATATGTAATTTCATAGTTTAAAACATAAAAGATAGATTCTTGGACTCCATGGGGGAAAAAGGCCCATGGATGAACATCTAAAATACCTTAGATCTTTAAATCTTGAAAGAGAATATGACTTTTCTTGAACGTTCTTGGATTGGAAATCTTAAATTCTTGATTTTCTTGAAGGAGGGCTTGAATCTTGTTCTTGGGGAATGATCTTAAAAGGAAACCCTAATATTGATGTTGAGAGTGAATGAGGAGTTTTTGGTATCTAAAACTGATAAGTGATGGCTAATAACTCATAATGATGCTTTAAGTTGTGGGAGGGGTAGGGTTTGAGGTGAGGAAAAAACCAAAATACCCCTACGAAACTAATTCATAATTACTGAAATTTTTAGTTGAAGACTTGGGTTGATAAGTCTTCACTTAGGTGATGGCTTAACACTTCAAGTTGTCACTGGAAGCTGAATTTGATGAGTTTCTAGTTGGGCTGACGACTTAGGCTGATAGGTCGCCACTTAGGTGACGACTTATCAACTCAGGTCGTCACTTGGAAGCTGAAATTGATGGAATTCTATTTAAGGCTGACGACTTGGGCTGATAAGTCGTCACATAGTTGACGGCTTATCAACTCAGGTCGTCACTTTGTTGACAGATGGACATGCTGAAGTAAAATGAGTATAACTTTCCACTCTGATATTGGATTAAGGTGAAACCAAATGCGTTGAAAAGAAGACTCAAAGATATTTCTTTTAATATATATTAGTCCATATAACTCATTATGTACAAGGAGTAATGGTCATTGAAAGTTGAACCAAGATGAAATGTTCGCTAAAACTTAATCAATAGAAGCATTTTCAACTCGTCTTTGAGTTAGGAGATTTTTACGACCTTGACTGATATAATAGGACATTTCCACAATATAAAATTGATTATCACACATATATAGACATAGAATCATTGGGTACAAGTCTGTGTGCATAGGAACAACGATATAAATTCTAGCCCAAAAGTGTGAGGTTTTACTGTGCACCAGTATTGTTCATGCACAAAAAGGATCATTCCCTTTGGATGTGCATTGAATACAGGAATTTGAATACGGTAACGGTTAAGAACATGTATCCTCTTCCAAGTATATATGATTTGTTGGATCAGTTTCAAGGTTCTAGATTCTTTTCTAAAACAGATCTTCGATCTGGGTATCATTAGCTTAATATTAGGGAGGTGGATAACCTTAAGATAGATTTTCGTACTTGGTATGGGAACTTTGAGTTCTTGGTAATATCATTTGGATTGAATAACACTTTGGAAGCATTTATGAATTTGACAAATAGAGTTTTTAGGAAATTTTTGGAACTTTTTATCGTTGTGTTTGTTGATGACATCCTGGTATATTCTAAGAGTGAGGTGGGTCATGATAATCACCTCTATGTGGTGTTACAGACCTTGTAGGATCAGTAGTTGTATGTCAAGTTCTCCAAGTGTGAGCTTTGGTTGAATGCTATAACTTTTCTTGGTCATAATATTTCTAGTGAGGCGATCATGGTGGATCCACAAAAGGTGGTTGTGGTTAAAAGGTGGCCTAGACCTATAATACAACTGATATTTGAAGCTTCTTAGATTTGGTTGTGTATTAGAAGAGGTTTGTGGAGGGTTTTTCTTCTATAGCTTCCTCGTTGAAAAATTGACGCAGAGGAAGGCAATGTTTTCATGGTCAAAAGCTTGTGAAGGTAGTTTCAAGAAGCTTAAGGATAAGCTCACTTTAGCTCTTATTTTTACATTGCTTGAAGGTAATATGGGGTTTGTGGTTTACTGTGATGTAGCTCGGGTAGGACCTGGTTATGATTTTGATGAAATATGGGAAGGTGATTGCCTATGCTTCCAGGAAGCTGAAGGTACATGAGAGGAATTATCCTACTTATGATTTGGATCTTTTAGCGATGGTTTTTTCTTTGAAAATCTAGTGATATTATTTATATGGAGTGCATGTGGACATCTTTTCTGATCATAAGAGTCTACAGTATGTGTTAACTTAGAAAGAGCTAAATCTTAGGTATAGAAGATGGTTGGATCTTCTTAGGGACTATGATATGAGTCTTCACTACCACCCAGGTAAATCTAACATGGTTGCTGACGCTCTTAGAAGGTTATCCATGAGAAGTATGACTTATGTAGAAAAGGAGAAACGGGAATTGGTGAAAGATATTTACCACTTGGCTAATCTTGGGGTCCATCTTTTAGGCTATGAGGATGATGGTGTGATGGTATAGGAAGTGATTCGAACATATCTTAGTGTAAAAATAAAGGAGAAAAAATATTAGATCCTTCATCTCTTAGAGCAGAAATTAAGGAAAAGCAAATGCTAGATCCTATCTTGATGAAAATCAAGAGTGGTGTAGGTGGGCAAAAGGTAATTGTATTTAAGGTGAGAGGTGATGGTACTTTATGGTACCAAGAGAGGTTATATGATCCTGATGTTGATGGGTTGCGTGAAAGGGTATTGGCTGAGGTGCATAAATTATGATATGCTATTCATCCTGGTTCAACTAAAATATATCATGATCTAAAGGAGATTTATTGGTGGAGTGGTATGAAAAGGTATTTGGCTAACTTTGTAGGCAAGTGTATGGTGTGCCAATAAGTAAAAGTTGAGCACATGAGGCTTGGCGAGTTGTATCAAGAAATGGAATTGTCGAAATGGAAATGGGAGGTAATCAATATGAATTTTGCTATTGGTCTTTCTTAGTATCGGAATCAATTTGATTCGATTTGGGTCATCGGGGATAGGTTGAAAAAGTCGGCTTATTTTTTTTCCAGTAAGGATGAACTTTTCTACTGAGGACTATGCGAGGTGTATCTTTATGAGATTGTGAAGCTATAAAGGGTACCTATTTCGATTAACTTTAATCATGGTATCCAATTTTTGTCTCACTTCTGGAGATCTTTTCAGAAGAGTTTGGGGACTAAGATGAGTCTGAGTACTGCTTTTCATCTGCAGAAAAATGGGCTAGCAGAAAGGACTATTCAGACATTAGAGGATATGCTTCGGGCATTTGTGATTAACTATGGTGGTAGTTGGGTGGAGAAACTACCTCTTGTAGAGTTTGATTCCAATAATAGTTACCATTCTAGTTTTAGAATAACCCCTTTCGAGACATTACATGGTAGGAGTTGTAGATCTCATATTGGGTGGTTTGAGCTTGGTGAAGTGGATATGTTTGGTCTGAATTTGGTTTATCAGGCTATGGAAAAGGTGAAGGTGATTCCGAATAGGCTTAAGGCTGTCCAAAGTCACTAAAAGTCCTATGCAAATGTAAGACATAGAGACTTGGAGTTTGAGGTTGGGGAGAGGCTGTTACTAGGGTATCTCCCTTGAAAAGAGTAATACAATTTAGGAAAAAGGGGAATTTTGTCCTTGGTATATTGATCCTTATGTGGTTTTGTATAAGGTTGGTATTATGGTGTATGAATTGGAGTTGCCTTCTAGTTTGAGTTCCATTCATCTGGTATTTCATGTCTCTATGTTAAGGAAGTGTCGTGGTGATCCTTCTTCGATGGTTTATTTAGAAGTTTTGGGTATCTCATATTTTTTGTCTTATGAAGAGATCTCGGTCGAAATCTTGGATCGGCAGGTTCTTCGGTTACAGAGCAAGGATGTGACCTCAGCTAAGGTTTTATAGCGGAACCACAAGGTGGAAGAGGCTACCTGGGAAGCAGAAGTGGACATAAAGTCCAGATATATGCATTTGTTCTCTACTCCAGATATTCGTGCGAAAGGTATGTGTTCTTGATTTGTATTTAATAATGCAAATGAATTTATTTACATCTTTGTTTAAAGTAAGAGTAGAGATATCTAAGGGATGTAAATCATGCTTTTCCCACCTAGTTCGTCATTTGGGGATGAATGATCCTAGTAGGGGAAACTGAAACACCCTGAGTTTTGGTCCTTTGAAAATTTCTTGAGTTTTGAACTTTCTGGAAAAGGTACATCTCATCATGCGAGTCGTATGTTATGGATACGGATAGTATGACCCATTCATATGTTGTCCAGTAGTGGTGGTGGGTTGGATTGGTTTTTGGAATGGGTACGACTTGGGAGGTACGAGTTGTATGCTAGGGTGGGGGTCTTATCCTTGACTCATATGGTAGGAAGTGTTCAACTTTCTTTGATTCTATTCCGCCAGGGATACGATTTAGGGATATGGAATGTATGGTTTGGGTACGACTTAGTGTGGGTGAGTCGTATAGGAGACAGTGTTAGGTCCAAGGGGGAGGCTCCGGGTACGATTAGTGGGTACCACTCGTATGGAAGGTACGACTGACATGCAGGATTTTTATACAGTTTAAGTAAGGGTAATTTGGATATTTCCCCTACTAACTTATTGGGACCTCACGACTTATAACTCTATTGGAACATCATTTACCCTATTATTCTAATCTAAAGCACTTAGAAACTCACTTTAAGTATCTCTAAGACTCTTGGGAAAAAGAAGGCTAGGGTTTCATCTAAAGGATCAATTGGGGCTTGTTTCAGTGATTTCTCTCCATTATCTTTGTAATCTAAGGCAAGATAGTTCTCCCTCATTGTTAGTTCAACTAAAGGCATGTATTATACAATGTTTACATGGAATGATTATTGTATGGTTTTGGGGTTTTCAAATATATGTTGGGGTTTTGGTATTAAATGCTTGGTTATGGTTTTTCTATGTTTTAACATGCTTTAATAGTGGTTTGGAAAATTGGTTGCATGGAAATGGTTAATTAGTTATTGAAATTGGTTTTGAAAATACTATGCCCCCAACATGTTTGATAAATGCCTATGATAATGCTTTTACTATATTATTGGACTTTTATTGAACTATTGCATGGTATGATTTGGTAATGGAACCCTAAATAGTATACATAGTTTGAACGGTTTGGAATGGTTAATTGGTAGGGTCTTGGTGGTCATAGGTATGGTTAATTAAACTTCCTTGAGGGGTACAAGGAAATCCCCCAAGTAAACAACTTAATAAGGGATCACTTGTGGGATACATGGGATTCCCACTAGCAAACTTAATAAAGGAACACTTGTGGGGTACACGGGACTCCCCCAAGTTAATTTTATAATGTAACCTATGGGGTACATAGTAATACTCTAAGGTTGGCTAAGGACATGGTTTGTGAACTATAGTCGGTATGACGATACCAATACTCATAGCCTTGGTTAATAATAATGGATTAATAGTTTGGTTGGATGGAAATGGTTTCAATTAGGCAATATTGGAAGGGTGTGATAGCTAACTGTGAAGGTGCGAGTCTAATGAACGGACACTGGAAACTTTTGTTTGCCGACATGAGAGGTTTGTCATGGTTACCTTCTATGATATTATGAGGTACATAGAAATTCTCTAAGTACACTGTACATATGTATCATGGAGAGTGGAGGGTACTCGGGAATCCCCTACTCTTATGGTATCTCTGGTTCATGCGGATATATGTGTCGGGGCTTATTTAGGGGGTTACAATGGACCCATATAGACCGTGGGTCATTCTAGGATAGTTAAACTACATATACCCAGGTTAATGGTTTTAAATGCATGATAAACCAGTTCCCTTTCCCGACATGGTTATATATATGTATGGTTATGTGCATATGGCAGGTTTACTTGGTTTTACTGGATGACATTATTTTATTCCTATCCTGAGTAATGCTAGTGTTCACCCACTAACCTATCTTTGATGGTTGTATCCCCACACGATGCAAGAACCGATCATCCTACTCCTTCTGTTTAGTGACGTATTTTGGCATTAGCTTGGTTGGATTGAAGTGGTGAGCTTTCATATTTTGGAAGGCTCCATTTCATGTTCATGGATCTTTTTACATACTTTGATTTATTTATGGATAATGGTTTTAGATATGGTTGGGGGCATGTCCCAATCAAAAGTTTGTTTTCCTTTGGTTAGAGGATTTTATGAAACTGCTATGGGTCGGTATGGGCGAGATCGGTAGTGGTGTCAGCCTTAGTATTGGCATTGGCATTGGGGTTGATACCACTTGACTAAATTTCACACTGTTTCATCCTTTTATATTATGTTATGGAACTTAGTTTGGCTATTGTTTTGGTTTTGGCTTATGGTTTCGGTTTGGTTATGTTATCGGTTGGGTTTAGATGCTTGGGCTCATTTGGGTCGGTCTCGGTCATAGACCTATCCCATAGTCGGGATTTGTGTAATCATACACTATCTTGTAACATGTTTAGAATTCATTCGAATCAAGGTGTGCATTAGGACGGTTGGGTTGGGTATTAGGGTTGGTCCCTAGTCCTGGTTGGACTTGGGATGCCCATTACGATAAGGCCCCCGGTTGGGTCGTGTCAGGGAGCTAGTTTTGTAATTATTTTTGCACGTGATTTATCTTTTTACATTATGTTATTGTTATTATTTTGGATCATTTACGAATTATGTATAGTGATGATGGAGATGATCTAGGCTCGATTATGTACCTTGCCTTAATCATGTTATCTTGCTTTTTATTATTTTTATATCATGATTTAACTCAGTCGACCGATGATGCCCACTAAGTACCCATTGTTTTGGTACTCATACTACACTTCTGTACCTTTTTGGTGTAGATACGAATACTAGTTTTCATCGTTGACAATTGTTCATGCAAAGTTAATTTTTTAGAGATATGGTGAGCTTTTGGAATTTAGAGACGCCTATTTTATTCTATCTTATTGTTATTCAGTCTTTTGTATCGAGATAGATGTATTGACTATTTCTAAGAATTTGGGTTTTATTATTGACATTAGATGCTTTTGTACTAGCTCTATCAAGTCATAGGACCAGTATTCATGTGTTGACTATTTTATCTAGTAGAGCACTATTTATTTATAACTTATGTTCATTGAGTTTAGCTTATATTGGGAATTTCCTCCTAAATTAACCCACTGTATTTTCGTTGGTTTAGGGCTTGACTTACCTACTGGCAGAATTTAGTAGTTACCATCATCACTCATAAATTAGGTCATGAAATTTTTTTAACAAAGCCTAGACATCATTGGTATTATTGGTACAAGAGCAAATGTCTAGTAGAGTCCCTGGATTGGAATGATGATGACAATTTCCTACTTCGAGAGGATATGGGACATTTTTAGGAGTTCTTCACTTCTTTCACTCATATCATGCTAAGAGTCTGAGTTAATTTGTAGAAGTATTCCGTTGACTTTACTTTTTTGCAGATGGCCAGGACACGTGCTACTGCTACACACGAAGAGGGTCCTGAGACCAAACCTATGGACCCTTCTTATATTCGTGGATGACCTAGAGGTCGAGGAAATCTTATGATGTGTCCCCAGCTAGGGGACAGTATAGGACGCTTTCCCCAGACCCTATTCCTGTACCTAAGTCAGAGATTCTTGCGCCACAGCCAGCGGTGTGCCAGAGACTTGTCCAGGATCCACTAGGGTTTTTTCCATTTTTATTTCTCAAAGATACATTGATTCAACTTTTGGGGATAGTTGGTGGTGTGTTGTATGATGATGCTCAGTCTACAAATCAGAGTGGTACTAAGGTGGGGGAGCAGCCTATAGCTACGGCTCCCAGAGTTAAGGTTCCTCCTGCACTGATAGTTGCTCAGCCTGCTATGTCTTCTGATGAGCAAAAGATATTGGGTAGATTCTTGAGATTGGCTCTGCTTAGATTTTCTAGTACTCCCAGTGAGGATGCATATGAGTTTCTGACTGCCTATAAGGACATGCTTTATGGTTTGGGATTTTTTGAGACTCGTTGTGTGGATTATACCATAATTTAGTTGGACTTGTCTGCTCGTCATTGGTGGAGAGGTTATATGGATTCTAGGCTAGTTGGATCTTCTCTTTTGTCATGGACTTAGTACTCCGAGATGTTCTTGGATAAGTATATGCCTCACAACCTTAGAGATCATTTAAGGGATTATTTCTCTTGATTAGAGCAGGGCTCAATGACAGTTGTAGAGTATGAGGCTTATTTTCACGAGTTGTCTAGGCATGCCAATTCTATTCTAGAAACTGAGAATGAGAGAGTTTGCTACTTTATTAGAGGGCTGAGACTCCCTATTTGTATTTCTACTTAAGTTTAGTTGCTGTAGGTAGATCTTTTATTGTGGTTTTGGGTCATGCTTGAGTGATGGAGGAAATAAATCTTGAGGCCCAAGGGGGCAATAATAATAGGGCAAGATATCAGGGCAGTTTTAGTGGGAGCTGTAGTAGTTCTCGATTCAGAGATAGTATTTCTCATGGTGGGTATTCTCCACGTCCAACCTATTAGCCTCAAAGTTTGCCTAATGGAACAATTCAGATAGTTCTTCAGAGTACTGATGGAGGTCAATCTATTACTAGTGATCATCCTGGTTAGGGCAATGGTCAGCCTTCGAGGGGTCTGTCCTCTAGTTATTCTAGTCATAGTGGTTATTCTGGGTCAGTGAATTTGGTGGTTCTGGTTTAGCTCAGAGGGTGGGTTATCAATATGGGTCTTTTAATCCTTTTATGCGTGAGTGACCTAGTCATGGGCTAATTGTTGTTTGAGTATAAGGTGCTTCCCTTATTAGAATAGTTCGTCCCTTAGAAACTGGTGGTTCTCATGGTAGCAGGGGTGGTTCCCAGGGTACTCGAGGAGGTTCTCAGGCAGGCAGGATAGAAGGGTTAAGTGACCAGCCAGGTGACGGGCGTGGTCACTTGTATGCATTACCTTCTAGACCCAAGGCTGAGATTTCGGATGTTGTTGTTACAGGCAAGATTTTGGTGTACTACCAGTCGTACCTTTCTTTCTTTTATCCATGATCCACTTATTCTTATATTTCTATTTATTATGTACCACAATTAGAGTTGTCTTGTGATTTTTGTCTGTGTCATTGAGCGTATTTACTCCCATTGGTGATTCATTAATAGTGGATTGAGTATTCATATCATGTGTTATGATAGTTAGTGATGTTGATACTTATACTAAACTTATTATTCTGTCTATGGTGTATTTTGATATGATTTTGGGCATGTATTGGTTATCCCATTATCATGCAGTCATGGATTATTTTGCCAAGACCTTTACCTTAGCCATGACTAGCATACCCCAGTCGCGTGGAAGAGAGCAATTAGCCGCGAGCCGATGGGGATTATTTTGAATATTCGAGCTTGGAGGATTATCTCAATTATATTTATGATACTAGTGTGGAGAGTCTGTCACTTGACTCTATTCCTATTGTTTGTGAATTTCCTGATGTGTTCCCTGCCGACCTGTCTAGTTGTAACACCCTGCATTTTTTGGGCTAGACTTTGAGCCATTGTTCCTAAATGTGTAAACTCTAGTCCCATGATTTGTATGTGAATACATGTGTCATGATCATTATCCTAGAGTGTAAATTTCTATCGAGGTGAAAAATGTTCGTGGGAATCACTTAGAGTAAAATTGAGCTAAGAGCCTTTGATTCGGCCAAAATTTGGTGTTAGATACTACAAGGGTCAACTTTGGATGTGTATAAATTTTTACATATGTGGAATTTTGCATCTCCAGACCCACCAAATTGTAGATAATTTAATTAGCTTTCAAATGATACCAATTTCGCCTTAATATAATACCCCAGTGAAAAGTTATAACCATGCTAAGGCCATGCTTCGCATGGCAATCGCAAATAGCCACTGGATGAGGTGTGCTATTAGTGTGCACCACACACACCCCAGGTGTGCTTTTTCTCTGTGTCGTACAACAATAGCAAAATGCCAAAAGTTGCTCCATTTTGACTTATATTAAGGGCGTTAAAGTCTTTTCACACCCTTACATCGTCCCTAATCATTCTTAAATGTATTAAGGGGTCTTAAAACACATTATTTACACTCTCTTTACCCTAATGGTCCAATAAACGATTTAAAACCCTTCCCCTCTTCCCAAGAACAAAATTTAAGCTTTCTTCCTCAAGAATTCAAGGATTCAAGTTCCAATTTCAAGATATTTTCAAGTATTCAAGTAATTGATGTATGTGGAGTTTTGAACAAGGTTAATCTTTCATACTTGTGCCCAAATGCATGATTTTCAAGTTGAATTTACATGTTTTAAGTTAGGGTCCATTCCCAAATCCTCATGTGTTGAAAACATAGCACTATCATGTGAATTAACGGATTAAAGAGAATAATAGTTGTACTTACTCATGTTTTAAACAACAAGTTTGATATTTTTTCTTGCATTTCGTTATTTTGATGAGAAATTGCAATTCTGCTAAGTTTAATATGTCCCGATGCTTAAATCCATGTATTATACTCATGTATTGAACTGTCTAATATTTTGGGTCTCAAAATTATGACTTCATATTACTATTTTAAGAATTATCATATTTTAGAAATCATTTAGTGTTGGCGGGTTATGAACAACCGATACCTATGTGTTTTACATGATTTTATTTTCAAGTAACAAGTAAGTCAGAATCATGATTTTATTCCTGTATTCTTATTATAATTTTTATAACGAACTCACCTGTATTACTTCATGTTAAATACATCAGTTTACATGTTTATAATTACTTCAGAATCTATATGCATTGTGTTTTCAAAATTCCATGACCTGAGCATATTAGTTATTAGTGCATGTACCGGTTAGTATTTTAGTGACTTTCAGTTGGGAGTACGATTTAGCATCGAGTGAGAAGTATGGGTTCAGCGCATCCTGTTTCCCCAAAACTACGTGCCACCTTAGGTTTAGAGGCCTTGCCAGAGAGTGTTTCCCCTTGCCCAAATGGGCTCAGTTAAGTGATCACTTCAATTCAGGTTCTACTCTGATGGCAAGGATAGAACAACCCATCCTCAACGTGGGTCAAGCATTAGACTCCATGTTAACTCACATGGTTTATGTCAGTTACATGATAGCTCCCACAGTTTCAGTCAGTATTCAGTTTATCTCGGTTCAAGTTTCCTTGACCAAGTAATCAGATTTCAGTAAATATCTAGTCAATTTTACAAATTATTCATTTATTCAAATCATGTTGGTACATGCTGTACTTAGTCTTGCATTCTCAGTTCAATTTTACATTATGTTCAGCTTTACATGAGATTTACATACAATATTCATGTTTTATCGCTTTCCTACTTCAGTTCTACTTATTATAAAAAAGTGGAGATTTTAATAAACTAATTGTAGTGATTCACCAACTTATAAGATTATGTTTGTTACTCATGTTTTAAGATACTTCAGTTTTCAGCTTATTTCAATCTCTTGGTGAGTCTAATTCCACTTAGAATGCATGTTTTAAGATTATGTATGTAATCAATTTTACTTATTGCATTCACCCCTACTTTCTTAGTATATTCCAGAAGTACTAATCCGCATATACGTCTGTGTTCTAGTTTTAGCCCACACATCATAATTAGATAGTTTGCAGTTTCCAGCCAATAGGTGATGAGTTTTCCTATTTTGGGAACTGCAATCTGTTGTAGTTCACGTACTGTGTTGTATTTTGATTATTCATATGTATTGATTAGTTGTAGTTGGAGGACTGTCCCAATTATCTACAGTCAGTATAGTAGAGGCTCTGTAGATAGTCTGTTAGAGTCATGATATGTAATTTAAGTTTCTTTCTTCAGTTTTATCATGTTGTAAACTTTATAAGTATTTTATTCATTCGAGACTTTCTCATGATCGTGTTTTCGCTCAGTAAATTTAGTTTTCTATAATTTGAATCAGTTGCTCAAGTAGTATGCTAGTCCATGGGTTAGCTTGGGATCACTTATAGTTCCAAGAACTGTGTTACGACTAGGGGATAGTCTCAGGTCGTGACATTAGTATTCCCCCTGTCCTTCATATTGAGTTTGCTATTGATCTTGAGCCTGACACCCGACCTATTTCTATGGCACCTTGTCGTATAGCTCCTGCCGAGCTTAGGAAGTTGAATTCTCAGCTTCAGGATCTTCTTGGTAATGGTTTTATTAGACTAAGTATGTCCTATTAGGGAGTTCTTGTGTTAATTTTGAAGAAGAAAGAAGGCTCCATGCGTATGTGTATTGATTATTGGCTACTTAATAAGGTTATAGGTAAGAATTGTTATCCCATGCCTCACATTGATGATTTTTTTTACCAACTTTAGGGTGCAGTAGTGTTTTCTAAGATTGATTTGAGATTTGGTTATCATCAGTTGAGGATTCGGGCTAAGGATATCCCAAAGACAACTTTTAGGACCCATTATGGACACTATGAGTTCTTAGTGATGTCTTTTGGATTGACTAATGCCCCAACTAGGTTCATGGATTTGATGAACCATGTATTCAAGCCTTATTTGGATTCCTTTATGATTGTGTTCATTGATGACATCCTTATGTATTCTAGGAGTAGTGAGGAGCATGCAAAATATTTGAAGATCATGCTCCAGACTTTGAGAGATCATGTGCTTTTTGCCAAGTTCTCTAAGTGTGAGTTTTGGATCGAGTCAATGACATTCCTTCGACATGTGGTATCTAAGGATGGAATTATGGTAGACCTTGTCAAGATATAGGCGATTTGTGATTAGGATAGGCCTACATCTCCAACTGAGGTTTGTAGCTTCATTGATTTGGTCGATTATTATAGATACTTCATTGAGTTTTTTCTATTAATTCATCCCCTATGACCAAATTAACTCAGAAGCAGGTTTCTTTTCTATAGTCCGATGGGTATGGGTCAATCTTTGGAAAGCTCAAGGACTTCCATACTTCAGCTCTTGTTTTAGCTCTTCTTGTTGAGAGCGAGGCATTCACCGTGTTTTAAGATGCTTTGGGTGTTGGTATGAGTTGTGTATTGATCAAGAAGGGTCGTTATTGCTTATGATTTTATACCACTTAAGGTACATGAGTGCTACTACCCCACTCATGATTTGGATTTGGCAGCAGTAGTTTGCACACATAAGATTTTGAGGCATTATCTTTGTGCATTGTGATGTTTTCACCAATCATCGCAGCCTTCAACATCTTATGACCCAGCGAGATATTAAGCCTCGATAGCGTAGATGGATGGAGTTGTTTAAACACTATGATATTTCTATCTCGTATCATCAGGGAAAGGCAAATATGGTAGCAGATGCCTTGAGTTGCAAGGACATGAGTAGGGGTAGCTTGGCTTATATTTTTGTTTCCCAGAGGTCGTTAGCACGGTACACTCAGTCCTTCGCTAAATTGATGGTTTGCCTTGATATTTCAAATCCTAGGAGGATTTTGTCTAGTGTGGAGGTAAGGTCTTTACTATTTTAGTTGATTCGTGATAGTTAGTATGAGGATAGCAAGCTTCGCTTCCTTCATGATCAGGTGTTAAGTGGTGAGTCCAAAAGAAACACCATAGATTCTGATGGTGTTTTGAGATTTGATCATCGTACTTGTGTTCCTTAGATTAGCGACTTGATTTTGCATGAGGCTCACCGCTCTAGATACTCTATTCACCACGGCATAACTAAGATGTATAGAGATTTGAGACAACATTATTGGTAGAGTAGTATGAAGAGAGATGTGGCAAACTTTTTAGCTCGTTGCTACGTTGTTAGGAAGTAAAGGCCAAGCATCAATGACCTGGTGGATTGACTCAGAGGTTACCCATTCTTGAGTGCAAATGGGAACAAATTACTATAGATTTTATTAGTAGTTTTCCTAATTCTCCCCGTTATTCTAATGATATTTGGGCTGTTGTGGATCGGTTGACCAAGTCAACACATTTTATCACGATTCAGATAACCTTCATTTCTGAGAGGTTGGCCCATATTTATGTTTGAGAGATAGTCTTTTTGCACGATGTACCTATTTTTATCATTTCAGATCACGGTTCTGCGTTCACTTTGAGATTTTGGAAAGTATTTCAAGAGGAGTTGGGCACTCTGGTGGATTTGATTACAATCTTTCATCTGTAGATTGATGTTCAGTCCGAGCGGACTATTCAGGTTCTTAAGAACATACTCCGAGCCTGCGTTATGGATTTTAGAAGCCAGTGGGAGCAGAACTTAGCCTTGGCAAAGTTCGCGTATAAGAAAAACTATCATTTGAGTTTTGAGATAGCACTTATAAGGCTTTGTATGGTAGAAGATGTCATTCTCTGGTTGGATTATTTCAGACCTCCGAGGTTAGGCCCCATGGTACATTTATGCTTCAGGAGTCGCTGTATAGTGTAAGGGTTATTCAGCATAGGTTGAGAGAAGCTCAATATAGGAAGAAGGCCTATGCGGACCATAGGCTCCATGCCTTGAGATTCTTGTATTCCTCCGTATATCACCCATGAAGGGTGTGATGAGGTTTGAGCAGAAGGGTAAGCTTAGTCCTAGATATGTTGGACCTTTTAAGATCCTCCTTTCAGTTGGTGAAGTAGCCTATAAGTTAGCTCTACCTCCAGATTTTTCCACTGTTTATCTGGTTTTCCTTATCTTTATGCTGCGGTGATATATTCCTGACCCTTCTCATGTTCTTAGATGGTAGTCCAATTGGGTGAGCTTTTAACCTTTGTAGAGGAGTTTATTCTTATTTTGGCTAGTGATATGAAGCAATTGTGCTCTAGAGATATTCCTGTAGTTAAGGTTCAGTGGAGGGACCGCCCAGTGGAGAATTCCACTTAGGATATCGAGAGTGAGATACAGACTCAGTATCCTCACCTATGTGAGACTTCAGGTATATACTAACCTTGAACTTTCGTGGATGAAAGTTTCTTTAGTAGTAATGTTGTAATGACCCTTCATATCATTTTTCATATTTTCACTTATTTTTGCTATTAGAGCTTTTTCATAGCTACCCCAAGTCATTTATGACTTCCTAGAACTGACAATTCAGTTACTAGGCAGCTCGTTTGATTATTAGAGCCAATTCCCAATTTTGAAGTCTTCGTTGGTTTCAAATGGCCATGGGGAAAAAACTTCAATAAAATGATCTCGGATGCAAATTTTACTGTGACAGTAGATCTAAAATTTTATTTTTACTCTAGGTACGCCTTTGGATCGGGTCTCGATACACCCGAGCTCATTTTGACCTATTGATCGGAAAGTTGAAAAATTGAAAATTTTGGTGTGGGACCCACATTTGATTGCAATGACCCCGGATGAAAAATCCAACTTCTCCATTGTGTTCGGCATATCGAATTTATTGTGGTAACATAGTTCATTTGCATATATCCAATTTGAAATATATTTCGAGGCCTTAGCAAAAACTTGAAAAAAATTCCAAGTTTCAGTTGTCATCTGGTGTGGCCCGCGATTGTACATGATGTGTAAAGGGTAGTGCGATTACACTAAAAAGTATGGAGACCGTTATTCCTTCTTCTTCATCAAATTTGTGCGATTGCATACCTAATTGTGTGAAAGCAACACCTGATGACTTGGAAGGGGTATAAAAAGACCCCTTAGGTCGCGAATTTGCCCATTTCCACCCATTTTCTAGAGTGCAAAAACCCTAAAGAGTGTGATAACTTTGAATGAAGTCTTGGGAGTGACTTGGGAGCTTTATTTAATATATATTTTCATGAATATCTTCAAATTTAAGATAAGAATCCTTCAAATTCATGCTTGAATTTCTTGAGTATTTGACCAAATCCCCAAATTCTTTCAAGCTTGATTTTAGCCTTGAATTAGCTTGGTTTTCACCCATTTTTGAGGTTTTTGATTGCATTAGCTTGATATCATGTCGTATTGGTCTCAAAAATATGATTTTCCGTGAGTTGGACCCACATGGGGTTTTTAACATAATATTTGGACTCGAAGCACAATGGTGCAATATGGATATCAATATTTTTGTATTGATAAGTAGGATGTATTTTTGATAGTTGGGAATCTTGAAGAGGCTTTTCAGAAGGGAAAAACAAAGGTTTAGAAGATTGTTGAGATTTCTTCGGCAATAGGGTAGGCTAGGTTTAAGCCTTGTTGATTTTTCTACTTTATAGTATATTTATGATATTGTGTTGGATTGGAATGGGTTTCAAGTGTTGGTTTGATGAATTGCAATACTAGGGATTAGTTATGTCGTTTAGGCTATTTTGACACCTTAAGCTTGAATTCTTTAGCTTTTTCCCTTGTGCTTTAGGTGAATTATCTCCTTCACTTATGCTTAGCATGAGAATGACTTAAGTTACTCAATTGGACATAGTTAGCCTAGTTACTCATTTGTTAGGGGAATTTCTTATCTTAGGGCTAATTAAGGCTTGTTCGATATCTAAAAGTGGATTTAGACACCTTAAGCCTAGATCGATTAGAAAATTTCCTAAAATGGAATTCGAGGAATAGAAGTGGACTCTTAACCTATCTTAGGATATAACATGCTAGCTTTGGTGAACCCTTATGCTTATTAGACTCTTGAAATGGTGTATTGAGGTGATGGTAATCTTGATCCTTGATCATCATGTGAGTGAATGTTAGGATCAATTTTGTTGTTATTTATGATAGATATGATGCTATTATGATGATGATATTTATGACCGGTTCAATTTCGATTCTTGTTGATATTATGACCGATTCAATTTTGAGTCTTGTTAATATTTATGACCAATTCAATTTAGAGTCTTGTTGATATTTATGACCACTTCAATTTTGAGTATTGTTTCTATTTATGACATCTTCAATTTCGAGTCTTATTGATATTTTTGACCGGTTCAATTTCGAGTCTTATTGATATTTATGACTGATTCAATTATAAGTCTTGATTTAATTTACTCCCGATTCAATTTTGGATTAATCATTATAAATATTATGTTGAATTGTGGTATGAAAAATAATGTTGGTCAATATAATGATAACTAATGACAAAAGATGTCTAGTTGATAAAATGGTGAATAACGGGTATATGGTGTCTAGTTGATGAATAATGCTAGTGACTAGAGGAAATTAATGGATAACTAGTAGATTGTAGAATAATGTTGGTAAATTGCTAAGTGATAGAATAATGCCGAATAATGGTGAATTATGAGGTGATGGTTGAATTATGGGGATGATTAGTGTAAACGATGCTTGCGTAAATTATTCTATCCTTGTGTGTTCTCTCCAACCATATGGTAGGCTGTAATGAATTCCTTAATTTTCTACACCAATTTTACGTATGAAAGCCAATTTTGAAATTATGTTTGTACATGTTTAATCTCTTTACGTTATGTTATCGTTATTATTTCAAATCATTTACTAATTATGTACAGTGATGATGGAGATGATTGAAGTTCGATCTTGTACCTTAACTGAATTATGTTATCTTGCATTTTATCGTTCTTATATCATGATTTAACTCAATCGATCGATGATTCCTACTGAGTACTCATTGTTTTGGTACTCATATTACACTTTTGTACCTTTCTGGGGAAGATTCCAATACTAGTTGTCGTCATTGACCATTGTTCGTACAGAGTTGATTTTTCGAAGATAGGGTGAACTCTTGGAAATCCGAGTTGCCCATTTCGTTCTATCTTATTATTATTCAATCTTTTGTATCGAGACATATGTATTGACTATGTCTAGGATTATGGGTTGTATTATCGACATTAGATGCTCTTGTACTGGATCTACCAGGTCATCTGATAGGTATTCATGTGTTAACTGTTTTATCTAGTAGTACACTATTTATTTATAACTTTTGTTCATTGAGTTTAGCCTATGTTGGTCATTTCCTCCTAAATTAACCCACCGCATTAGCTCCAGGTTAGGGTTTGGCTTACTTACTGGCGGGATTTAGTAGGTGCCATCATGACTTATAAATTGGGTCATGACACACAGACTACAGGAACTGAGTCAAGCGAAGGGCTCTTAATACTAATATTACTAACATAAGCCAAATAAGTCATACAAACCCTCGATTCCATATCCTAGATTGAATATAAGAAATTATTCCCGTTGGCGCATGACTATAAGAACCCAACCACACAATTGGGGGTATACCAAGCATGGATAAGGTAATGGTCTTGGCAAGGCAATTGAAAATAACGTGATATGGAGATAGCCATCCCATACCCAAAATCATATCAAAACCAATCATGTCTAGCGTAATAAGATTGGACCGAGTGTGATACTCTTGAACAATCACCATACACGATATATAAACCTGATCCACTACTAAAGAATTACCCACGGTAGTAGCCATACGTATGGAAACATATAACAAGTTATAAAATAACACCATCGAGATGCCTAATAGGTAGACACATATAAATACATGGAGCCTTGATAAAATAAAGTAGAAGTTGTCTGATGGCATACAAAAAATTATACCTGTAATAACAACATTTGAAGCCTCAACATTAAACCTACTAGGAAAATTATATAGATGACCCTTCCCATCACCAGATTGTGTGCTTACCTAACCACCTAGCCTATGCACATGAGGACCTTCGTTAGAACCCTAGGAACCACCCCAACAACCCTATGAACTACTCTTAGCTGGAGGTGACACTGATCTGATCAGCAAAACACTCTATACAGATATAAGACCCCGCAAAATCTCAGTCATTTCAGTCATGTATAGCATACCAAAAGAGGTTCCAGACTTAAATTTTTTTAGCTAAGTATTGGCACTTAGTCTCATTTTTGGCCTCGGCATTTCAATAACTTTATTTTTGATCTTTACGACCTTAAAATGTAAATTTTTAAATTGATTCATGATCAGGAATGTCAATAAGTGTTCTAGGATGAGTTTTGGATTTTTTGGACGTCATTAGAAGTCTATTTGGATGTCCAAAACAGTGGATCTATGCGAGCTCGCCACGCCGTGTCATCCATCACGTCGACAGAATCATCACCCATGTCAGGCATGAAATTTCCAGTAAGACAATGCTTTAAGACAATTCTCCACCTTTATTTAGCTTTAAAACACGAAATTATGCAATCCTTAGGTCAAAATCACTCACTTTCTCTCAAATCCTCTCAAGAACAAAACCCTAGGTCATTCAATTTCAAGTCCAAGCTTCAGGAATACACCAAGAATTTTCACGAATTCAATTACCAAGGTATATTAGGTGTTCATCCTTGGGTTTCCTTCCACCCTTGGAGTTCAAGAACCCTTTTTAAACTATAAGTTTATTGATTTCATGATTTACATGCTTCAATTTAATTGTGTTCATGTGTGTATTGATGTTTGGTTTTCAATTCAAACGCATAAACTTGAACAATTTGAAAGGAGTTCTGAATATTATAGACATATGACACCCGTCTGTGAAATCTCTAACATTACAAGATCCATCATAAGCCTGAAACAAAATTGGGACAAGGCCCCCAGTCAAACCCAAAAACAAAATTTAATAACAATGATCTAGAGAAGGCCTTCTGAAAGAAAGAAGGATCACTACCTGCACACTTCTGTCTGACACTTCTACAGTTTAGCGGGACCCTTGGACTGAGTTTCAAACCCTAAAATATAGGAGGTCAATACAAAAGTACTGGTATGTAGAGCAATCCAAAATAATGCATTTACATATATAAAATAGATGAGAGAAGGTCATGAAACATCATGCATGATATAGTTTAAAGTACATGGGCAATTATTTGATAATCATAAAACATTCTTGTCAATGCAGTTCTATTCTTTATATTACTTCTGAGTTAGGTGACACTCCCCTACAAGTCTGATGTTCCACGGGCTATATGGAATCCACCATTAACTCAGTGGGGAAGCCCCTAACCCAAGTTTGCCGCAAGAGTTGGAGTGTCTGAGTCTGATACGCCACAGGGCTCTAGGCTAGCGTAAACTAATAAACCCGTATCGGCAAAACATGGTTTTGGGCAATGAGTTGTCTGAACTCCTGCCTTCTTCGGGAAACCACCTAACATCTCTTTATGCCCTATTTTAGCCTTTTCTAAACATGTATTACTCTGAATTCAAAATCACGAGAGTCTGATAGAAATCTGATTTCTATACTAGTCTGTGTCAGTTATGGCATTGTCTGATTTGGTATCGTCATACCAAGACTTGCAAGTTGAATAATTATGTCATAAAGTTCCATGTCTGATTATTTTATTCTAAACAATGTTCAGGCCACTTGAACATGCATATAGTATAAGAAAATTCATATCTCAAACTATAAGTCAAAATCATGCAAAGGCTTTCCATTCATTCAACAATTAAAATAAGTGGTGGCCAATTTCTCAAAAACATTCCTGTAGTTTCTTCTTTTATCAATCTCAACATTTTAAATCATAATAACATTCCTCTCTCCCATTCTTAATCATCATAAAATTCACATAAGATAATTAGCATCTTGATTCCTTCTTTAAAACCATGAAATGTAAGGATTCATAACTTGTAAATCAAGTAACAAAGTAATACGAGAGGAGAAGATCCGATATTTTATGCTCTCAATTCACAATTCAAAGTTTCAATGCATACATATATATATACTAATCAAATCACTTTCAAGGGAAGGCCTAAAGACCAAAAAAATATACTCAAGGATTCTAAAACATGATTATAATTGTAAATCCAAAACCCTTTCCGTAAAATCATAATTTCTAAACCTTTTGCATAATTAAAAGAATTTACTATGTCCATGAAGTTTTTAGGAAAATTCCACGTACGTTAGATTGTTTAGGATAAAGAGAAGAACCCGGATCTTGATCCATTTTTTGGAATTCTTCACCTTATGAATGAGTTCTTGAATCTTTGGGGAAGGAGTTAGGGTTTTGATTTTTAGAGGAAAAGTAAAAAAATAAGATATTTTGGCTTCTTGGGGTTGAAATTCAACGTTATTGATGTATTTTGGGTGAGTGGAAATGACCACGGTGCCCCTAGACCCATTAGAAACTGAAATAATGAATAAAAAAGCCTTAGATACCCATCTAGTTTTGTGTCGACACGATCTCGACGCGATGCGTCATGATCGCATTGACTTACTGCCTCACACGGAAAAAGCCATAACTTTTCGCTCGGTTATCGGATTTTGGAAAAATTTGTTTAGTTGGAAAGATAATTCAATTATCTACAATTTGATGGGTCTTGAACTAAAAAATTATATATGTATAAAAAGATATACATGTTCAAGTAGACCCTTGTAGAATCTAATATCCAACTTAACTTTGCTTTAGGCCATTTCTATGAATGTTTTTCACCTCATAATCACTTTAGATACTAGGCAAGATATCATGACACATGAATCTAAACATAAACCATGGAATTAGATCTTACACACGTAGAACGATGATTCAATTTCTAGCTCAAAAATGCGGGGCGTTACATTATCTCCCCCTTGGGATCATTCGTCCCCAAATGATAGGTTGGGACTTGTGACGATCTAAAAGTGTAGTATAAAGAACGTAATCTAGAATTGAATAATTTTACTAAACAAAACATACAAAGGTATCAAACGAGTTTCATGTTAACCCCGAGTGAAACATGAAAGCACGAAACATGGCATAATGAGTCTTTATGTACATAGGGATGATTTTGCACATGAGTTATATGAATCATAATCATCACAACACAAGGCAGGAGTTTATTTGATGATCATAGATTGATTGATATTGGTACAAATAATGAAATAAGATTTTGCGGAAGATAGGATTTGAAGCATTCTCTACCTTACAAACTACCGTCGAAAGGACTTAAACTTAGAGGCACTAATCGCCTACACCCCAAACAATAAATAGCATACTTCACACTCACCAACTTACAATTCTCCAATCACCCATCTAGCCACAAGAATTTGAGTCCTACTACTTAGTACTACTATGTTGAAGCCTAACTCGGAGTAAAAAGGTGATAACTTAAACTATAGAACCCTATACTTTACACTTCATTAAGAACATTGCCTCACCTTATCACTATCGTCAAACACTCTCGGGTTTTAATTCAAGGAATACTAACCACAAAGTACATGGGTTGAGTTTTCATCAATCACAACATTCAAGCCTATCATTACTACACCCACTTTATGGATTCCCCCCCCCCCCTAAGACCAGCAAATTCAATTACATTCACAAAGATTTTCACCATATATCTCTTTCCCAACTATTTCTTATAATAAAAGTACATCTCCTTCTTAGTTATTTCACACAACAAAAGTTTATCTCCTTCCTTTCCCTTTCACTTATAACCTTAGCTCGAGAATTCATATCAAAATTTTTTGTCACCTTCAAGAACATCTACTCACCTACCTAACACATCACCACGCTTCCAAAGCCACCATCATACTATCATACGGAGGGTCATTACGGGAACCGACCATAAATGTCATGAATGGAAGTAAACTATTAGACCATAACTTATACTTATGGAACTACTCAAGGAGGGACATGAAATGAAGATATGATAAAATAGACACGAAGTGCTCCATATATCAAGTGTCTGGATCATAAGTAGAGAGTCGTTTGAAAGAAACACAATAAAACATGAATTCTTAGGATAGAGCACAAAGGGAAACATTGGTGTACATATCAAGACAAAACGAGGGAAAGAGACTAAAACTCGAAAAATTAGTAAGATGAACTGTGCACCCGATGCGATTAGCGACGCGACGCGTCGAGATCGCGTCGAGACACTGGTTTGGCCAACGTGATTACCGATGTGGCACGCCAATATCGTGTTGAACCACTGGTTTTCTTACTCAAACGCATCTCAAACATGGTCCGAAAAATCCAAAACTTTACCAGAATAACCCCTTTGCACTCCTGAACATGAATCAACTAAAAAATCTATGCCTCGGGGTCGAGAAGATCAATTTTAAAATCATAGAAGTTAAGCGCTCATAAATATGACTAAGTCTTTTAACAACTAGAAAAGTTTTCAAATTGCAAGCTCTCCATACGTGCAACTAAGAGTGGTATTGAGTCGAGAATGCTACGGGTTGTTACAGTACAACTAAGACAAAGATTTCCGTTTGAAGCGATTGCTCCTCATTTAAGGAGTTGAGATTTTGCCATGAGTTTGCATAAAATTTAACACCTTGGCTAAACCCGACATAGGATGAATCGGTGACATATAGAAACATATTTTCTTAGGACCAAGCATGCTGAGAGACATAGATTTCATGGATCACAAACAACCTAACATATGGACAAAATACATGAAAGGCTGGATTACTGAGAGACATAATTGCTTCTAGTTGGAGGTCAGATCATAAACATAAGTCCATACGGAACTCGAACCATAGGCATGAATTGAACAGATGACGTAAGACATTAGCAGGATACTCTCTTAAATTGAAGTAGGAGGATTATGCTTGAGTAGAATTAGGTTCATCATGGTTCCTTCCCGCAACTTGCCATACTGAGAACATTTGGGAACTACCTTCATTTACCATCTCCCCCTTAGATCAAAGTCACAATCCTATACTTACGGATGCATCCCCTTATCAAATCTATAGCCACAACTCTCAACGTAAACAAAACATTACTACAAACTTAAACACTAAACTCTCCTTGAATAACTATACTCTGAAGGCCTTACTTTTCCATAAAGGCTTCTCTTAACTTTCGCTAGCCTCTATAGCCTCTATAGCCATCGCTCTACAACTCCCACTCTCATGGGTGTATGCATCCACACTCTCTATCAAAAAGTGGGGTATCAATATACATATGAACACAAACTCCCCTTAATAAAAATATAAAGATACAAAATCCTTTCTAAGACACCCCCTCCAGGGACAGTAATCGTAATTTCTCCTAACCCCCAAAGTCCTGAACTTAAGACTAACATTTTCATGGGCATAGACACCCACACTTCTAAATACTTAATGCTTCATCTTTAATTCCTTAGAATACTTGCATTATCCCTAAAATCATATAACTTGCAACTTAACAAAAATTTGTAAAACCTTACCCAAGGCTCACATTGCCTACCTAATTTTCCTCAATTCAACTCTAAAGAGCACTATACAACAACTTCCCAGATTTCTCCATACTACAAAATTAAAGAACTAAATCTAGGTAGACAAAACACTTATACACATAAAACTTTTTCAATAAACCTGCTACCTGAGGTCAACTTATTCATATATACTCGCGTTCTTATCCACTTAAAGATTCAACCATAATTTATTGTTTTAATACTAGTCCTCATGTACATATATTCGTCATGATTACCACTTAAGTTTTTCATAAATCATCAACCTAGGACACTTCGCACATCACATCAAGCCTGCTAATTACTCCACAAAACACGCATCATTAATCTTAAGTTATTATTCTCACCACTACACTCCAAACCTAAAATCCACATCTAAAGTTCAAGTGTGTCGTCTATCCTCAATTATATACCACTGGTAAAGCATGCCACATACTATACTAGTCCATCAAATTGGGAAAATAACCCAAATATTTCACTTCACTGTACTACTACCTACAATCGCAACTCTGCCATAACCTCGCTATTACAATTCAAAATCCACTACATACCTTCTCACATGAAGTACTAGTTTACTACTACTTAAAGAAAAATGCAGTCAAAAGGGGTAAAGTCACATGATAGGATTAGTCGATCTTAATCTTATAATATAACCCAACTAAATCTTATCAACATATTCTAATTCCCACATCATACCTACTTACCCAAGCATACATCACTACTGCCTTCATGATTCAATGTATAGAAATGAATTTCTACCCATAACTTATTGACTAACCTACCCCTTTCCATTCACAGCCTACAAATGATTTCTACAACCACCATAACTATCCACTTTGAGCTCCTTCTCTATCTTGAATAAATAATAATCCTAGCTATCCATTTCCTTCACATACTACCATACAATCAACAAATATTGCTTCCGCATTAGTCTATCACTATACAATGGCAACCCACTCCTCAATCCATGATTATACAACTAAAAATATTTATTTAAGCAAATGTCACCCTCACTCTGACTGCTAACCTTATGACTTCATGTCACCAACTTATAGACCATCTCCCTACCAATAGGTCATGACACTTTAACATACACTACAACTCGGGTTGAAATACCGTTCCAATATTCTACAACACATCATTACTCTTATACATCACATCCCCAACAAGAATTTTATTAAAGGAGACCGGATACACCCCATACCTAAGGCTCAACCACACGACTGATGCTGATATGGGTATATGCTTAAATAAACACACATTAAAGCACTCATGGACTCCTCTCAAGTCCTTATGCAAAATCCATAACTTTATGGACAACTCTATCAGAGAGAACCACATCACTGGGGAGCTAGACTCTTAGAATTGTATCGCCTCGACAATGAGTCATGACCCATGAAATTGGAACGAGGAATGAACTTGGATAACTTTCTTATGGACGACTCTATAGCACGAACTAGAGTATGAAAGAATGGGAAACAGCTCTTAAATGCCCGGTCGCCTCCTGATTATAAGTGTGGTGCACAACACACCCATAAGAAAGACTCTACTAGACACAATTTCGCAGATACCCTGGGACCATGAACGGTGCTCTGATACCAAGTTTGTCATGACCCAAGTCGGGGCCATGGCCGTAATGAGCATCCCAAACTATGAAGGCCCTATAGCTCTTCTAAATCTGATAATCATACACCATATTCATATAGCATAAGATAATTTGCGGAAAACAATACAAAATTGTACCATGGTCAAACACATAAACTTGAACAATTTGAAGGAGTTCTGAATATTATAGACATATGACACCCATCTGCGAAATCTCTAACATTACAAGATCCATCATAAGTCTGAAACAAAACTGGGACAAGGCCCCCAGTCAGACCCAAAAACAAAATGTACTAACAATGCTCTAGAGCAGGCCTTCCGAGAGAAAGAAGGCTCACCAACTGCACACTGCTGTCTGACACTTCTACGGTTTAGCGGGACCCCTGGACTGAGTTTCAGACCGTAAAATATAGGAGGTCAATACAAAAGTACTGGTACGCAGAGCAATCAAAAATAATGCATTTACATATATAAAATAGGTGAGAGAAGGTCATGAAACATCATGCATGATATAGTTTAAAGTACATGGGCAATTCTTTGAAAATCATAAAACATTCTTGTCAATGCAGTTCTATTCTTTATATTACTTCTGAGTTAGGTGGCACTCCCCTACAAGTCTAATATTCCACGGGCTATATGGAATCCTCCATTAACTCGGCGTGGAAGCCCCCAACCCAAGCTTTCCTCAAGGGTTGGAGTTTTTGTGTTTGATACGCCACAGGACTCTAGGCCAGCATCAAATAATATACCCGTATCGAAAAAATACAATATTAGGCAATGAGTTGTCTGAACTCGTGCCTTCTTCGGGGATCCACCTAACATCTCTTTATGCCCTATTTTAGCCTTTTCTGAACATATATTCTTCTGAATTCAAAATCATGAGAGTCTGATAGAAATCTGATTTTTATACTAGTCTGTGTCTTTATGGCATTGTCTGATTTGGTATTGTCATACCAAAACTTGCAAGTCGAATAATTATGTCATAAAGTGTCATGTCTGATTATTTCATTCTAAACAATATTCATGCCACTTGAACATGCATATAGTATAAGAAAATTCATATCTCAAATCATAAGTCAAAATCATACAAAGGCTTTCCATTCATTCAATAATTAAAATAAGTGGTGGCCAATTTCTCAAAAACATTCCTGAAGTTTCTTCATTTATCAATCTCAACATTTTAAATCATAATAACATTCCTCTCTCCTATTCTTAATCATCATAAAATTCACATAAGATAATTAGCATCTTGATTCCTTCTTTTATACCATGAAATGTAAGGATTCATAACTTGTAAATCAAGTAACAAAGTAATAGGAGAGGAGGAGATCCGATATTTCATGCTCTCAATTCACAATTCAAAGTTTCAATGCAAACATACATATATACTAATCAAATCACTTTCAAGGGAAGGCCTAAAGACCAAAACAATATTCTCAAGGATTCTAAAACATGATTATAATTGTAAATCCAAAACCCTTTCCGTAAAATCATGATTTCTAAACCTTTTGCATAATTAAAAGAATTTACTATGCCCATGTAGTTTTTAGAAAAAACCCAGTACCTTAGATTATTTAGGAGAAAGAGTGAAACCCGGATCTTAATCCGTTTCTTGGAATTCTTCACCTTATGAATGAGTTCTTGAATCTTTGGGGAGGAGTTAGGGTTTTGATTTTGAGAGGAAAAGTTAAAAATAAGATATTTTGACTTCTTGGGGTTGAAATTCAATGTTATAGACGTATTTTGTGTGAGAGAAATGACCTCGGTGCCCCTAGCCCCATTAGAAACTTAAATAGTGCGTAAAACAGCCTTAGATACGCGTCTGGTTTTGTGTCGACGTGATCTCGACGCGATGCGTCATTATCGCATCGGCTTAGTGCCTCACACGGAAAAAGCCATAACTTTTCGCTCGGTTATCGAATTTTCGCAAAATTGGTATCGTTGGAAAGCTAATTCAATTATCTACAATTTGGAGGGTCTTGAGCTGAAAAATTCTTTGTGTATAAAAAGTTATACACGTTTTGAAGTAGACCCTTGTGGAATCTAATATCCAATATTTTATGAATGAGAGATTCTTAGCTTAACTTTTCTTTAGGCCATTTCTATGAACGTTTTTCACCTCATAATTACTTCATATACTAGGCGAGAGATCATGACACATGAATCTATACATAAACCATGGAGTTAGAGCTTACACACGTAGAACAACGATTCAATTTCTAGCTCAAAAATGCGGGGCGTTACACATGGGTTAGCTTGTGGTCCTTTGAGGTCATAAGCACTGTGTGACGTCCAGGATGCAGACTCGGAGTGTTACAATAGAAGGCTCAAGCATCCCCCAATTGGGACACTCTTGGGCAAAATGACCAATAACCCCACACTCATAGCATGCCTTCGGAACTCTAACCTGACGAGATGTCCTCGCTAAGCCAGAATAGTTTCCTCAGCCTATAGACCCTATCTGAACACCTCTCGATAATTGGCTACTGCGCTGCTACTAAAATCACTATAACTAGGTTGGCCCCATCTTAAATCTGAAGCGTTGCCAAAACATGCCTACTAGATTGACCTTTATGATGATATGGATGCTATTAAGGATACTATCTTTGAAAGCCTCTACCCTTAGACCTAGCACCACTATAACTCCTATTGTAGTTGTACTGGTAAGGAAGTATCTTATCATTGACCGCACGGGCCTCGCAATGCAAACCCTTCTTAGTGTAAACATAATCGCAACATCGACGAAAGATTTTCCTGTAGCTACCAGACTTTGAGCGGCCATATATATATATATATATATATATATATATCTATATGGCGAGGACATAAATAGGTTCAATTATTAAGGGTGACATGAATAAGTCATTTATGATAATTTTATGATATATTCAAGTTTTTTCTTAAATAAAATGAAAAAAACATTGGTCTTTTCTTTTTTTTGTAAAAACAAGTTTGCAATATTTTTTAACGAATAAGCTCGGTTAATTTTATATGTCTCTAGTTTTTGGCACTAAAAAATTCGACCGTACTCAATTAGTATCATTGAATTTTCTAAAAAATTAAAATAGATAAAAGTTGAGCAACGTCGGTCAACTTTTACCTTTTTGTTAGTAATGATATAGTATAAACTTAATATTTTTTAGATAGGTATCTAGATAATTTGTATGAATTTATATGATGGGGAATTACTAAAGAGACCTGTCCACTCATCAACAATGAAATTTCATATTTCTTATCATTTTTTAGATTTATATCTAGATAATTTGTATGAATATATGTGGTGGGGGAGGACCAGGGGTGGAGCTTCCCTTTGCTGAGGGAGTTCATCCGAATCTCCTTCGGTGAAAACTTATACAATTTATACCTAATTTGGTATTTTATCTGTATATATAGTAGATGTTGAACCCCCTTCAATTTGTTTGTATGTCATTTCTTACCCCCCTTAGAGAAAATACTAGCTCCGCCATTGGGGAGGACTAAGGAGACCTGTCCACTCATCAACAATGAAATTCAGATTTCTTAGTATTCTTTAGATTTATATCTAGATAATTTGTATGAATTTATGTGATGAGCGAGGACCAAGGAGACTGGTCGACTCATCAACAATGATCTTTCAGATTCTTTTACTTCATTTCATTTCAGTGGGTCTTATTATTTGGTAGATGTGTTAAACGTGCCAATATCTAAGAAGAGACAATAATAAGTAATGTCACTTTCTATAGAAGGGGATTCTCCATGCCACATATTAACCACAATTTTCTATAAGAGAGGGAAAAAATTAGATAGAATTAAACAAGTCTTAGATATGAAAATCTAAGAACAATACGTTCTTTATTTTAATTTATGTGTCATTTATAAATTTCAAAATTTAGATAAGTCTGTATTTGACCTTAATTTTTTTATATATCTTTTTAGATAATTTGAATATAATAATATTTACACAATTTTCAAATTTATTAATTTTGTTTCAAAAAGATAAGAAGATTTCATAGCGGATTTTTCGATCAAACTCAAAAACAAGTTTGTAATATTGGTTGTCCCCTCGGACATTATAACAAATTTCCCATCCAAAATGGTAATTGCCACTCCACTTTTTGCAATGCTTTTTTATTTTCTGTGTCGAAATTTACTTTCTTCATACAACAACAGTACTTACACATGTTACTAAAGCTAGATAATCAATAATATTTGTATAATTTGAAAAAATAATGAATACTTTATGCATTTGTATTCGTTTTGCCTTTGTTATAAATCTTATTCATCATTCAATTTATTATATTCAAAGGGTGATATAGTAAAATTACCTCTTAACATGTGTGTCAAGTAAATAGTGGACGAGTATTGTTGGATGAAGAGTAACGTATTATTCCATCCGCTTCATCTTACATGGTCCAAGTTAACTTGGCACACTCCTTAAGAAAATTTTAATTAGAGGTATATTTTATTAACTTTAACCTTATTAATAATACTTTGGACTTTAAATTTGACTACGACTAGTTTATGTAGCTATGTAATACTAAGAGTAGTATGAAAAATAAGTAATAAATATCTCTTAATTTGTGAAGGATGGACAAGTAAATTAAAATTTCTATTTGTAATATAGAGGTCAAATAAAATAAAACGGAGGGAATAAAATACTTTTCTGTGTCCATAAGATCTGAATCCATTTTTGGTGAGACAAATAGAACTTTCAGAATATATATTTAATCTTTCTTTACAGAATTATTATGTAATTAATAACACAATATATATTTAACCTTTCTTTACAGAATTATGCTTTTTGATTAATTTTGCAGATGAGGAAAAGTATGGAAATTCCATGACAAGATCCAATAATTAAGATTCAAGAAAGATCTCTAATTAACAAAAATATATGGGCGAGTATGTTTGGTGTGGCTATAATTAAAAATTTATGAGTTTTGAATTACCATCAAACTTAAAATCTTTCTATATTGTTGTGTTAGGCCAATAGATATCGTTTACATATATTATTTGATATATTTTTTAATATAAATATAAGATCTAAAAAAATTGAATTTGTTTGAATCCGCAAGTATAATTTTTCCTCCGCTCATGTATATATCACAATTCTTTAATTAGTATTACTTAGATATGAGTTTAGCCAAATACAATTCCTAGGCATTGTAAATATATTCAAATGTATGTTAAATACATATAAAAATTTAATTGCTACATAATGATCAAGATTAGTTATAAATTTGATGATAGTTTGCAGAATTCATAAACATCAAATTCCATCTCTCCAAATATTTTTATTATTTGTAGATACTTATTGAATTTTAATTATTGGCTCTTGTTTTATACTAACATTTGAAGATTTACGATTATAGTTAAACTACTGCTTTCACTAGAATACTTTTCAAATAATTAATTATAATTTCGCTTGCATTTTAAGTATTGAAGTGTAAAATTAGCTTATAGATCCGGGAGTCAGAATTTAAAGTCACAATTTTTATTGACTCTAGTTTTCTTTTAAGTTATTGAGTTCTGACTTAATAATTTGCACATATTCAATTGATTATTTTAAAGATGTACAAGATTTGAATCAAAGTTCTATCCCTGCAAATATATACGGAAGCTAGCTGTTATTTGCAAATTGAGATGATATTTATTGTCAAATATAGTAACGGAGCAATAATTTATACCAAGGAGAGTCATGATATGAAGAAGTAAACGCATGAAGAAGTATTTTGTTTTAGAATATAGTGTGATTTTTTATTGGAGAAGTCTCAAAATGACACCCCTTTATTAACGATGCATAGCTCCATTAATAGTCGAACGAAAATTCTCCATCACATAAATTCATCAAACTTATCTAAAAAAAATATTGATATTATTATGTAGTGAACATAAGAAAATACAATAAATATGACAATTTTAGTCACGAGATACAAAGTTGGAGTCAAAATTTTATTAAGGAGTGTAAAACTGTAAATAAGAAAATCTATGAAAACCTTTTACCTAGCTATAATGATATAATTTTTCGATGAAGGGTGTCGAACAACATGAGGCTTCGCCACTTAGAAAGGAAAGTACAATAATAAAAGAAGGAAAAATACATAAACAGGACCATGAACTTTTTGACTTTTTTTTGTATTGGCACCTCAATTGGCTCATGTACCTATTGAACCCTTTATTCGTTCATAAATGATTTCAATTAAGCACAAGCGTTCGACGTGACACTTTTTTAAAGCCAACATTTTTTAAGAATTGGACGTGTGAAATGAACTTGTTGTGATGTGAAAATTTTAACCAATCATAAGATTCTATTTCATCAAAGTAGAAAAAATAAAATATAAAAGAAATTAAGAAAAAAAAGAAAAAAAAATATTTTTTGTATCGTCTTCTTCCTCTAAATTTTATCTCTTTTCACCATTCAAGCACCACTAGCTAATAACATATACTCAATTTCTTTTTTTCTCCCTCTTCTTTCATTATCATCCTTCTTTTTTTTCTTACACTCATTCTACTTTTTTTCCTCTTTTAATTTTTCTCACTTCTCAAAAAAAAAATTTAGTGAGAAGAAAAAA